>JAJKFI010000088.1:876694-899349 GCA_029204185.1 Lerista edwardsae
GGCAGCGTCCTCGCTGCCTCCCGTTGCGTAATGGCGAAAGCCCGCCCTACGGGAGGCAGCGAGGACGCTGCCGATCACCGTGGAAACCCTCCCTGCAGCCGAGATAACTCCGCCCAGCGAACCGGTAGGGCGACACCACTGGTCACTAGGGCATGAGACACGGTGGTCAGCTCTGAGTGACTCCACAAAGGTCTATATATATATATAAAAGGCAAGGGAGTCAGTAACACAAACTGAGGAGCCAACGGGACTGAGAGCGCAATCCTAACCTGGAGTTAGGCCAGCAAAGTTTGGCCGGCACAAGGGCCATCATAAAGTGCATTTGGACCACTCTCGGAGTCAGGGAGGATGGCGCACGTCTGTGTCCCGGCCTCTCTGCCTCCGAGAGTGGTCCAAACATACTTTACGGTGTCCCTTGTGCTGGCCACACTTCGCTGGCCTAACTGTGCAGGCCTAACTCCAGGTTAGGATTGCGCTCTGGGCCTGTGCATTAATGTCCAAGCTCCAAAACGAGGCGCTCCCCCTGCCCAAGGCCCTGGAACCAGCACGCGCAGGGGGAGCCAGCTTCTATCTGTGGGGTGGCATCTTCTCTCCCAGTGGTCTCGCCCTCCACTAATCTCGCTGGCCAATGCAGGCAACTCGGCTAGGAAGGCCAGGCCCAAGCCAGAGGACAGGCTTTTCAAGTCCTCTGCCTCTGCAATGTCATGGTATACAGAGAAGTGGTAAAACTGAACCAGGCTTTTCTCTATGTGCAGTAGCTCATGGCACCAGGCCAAGGCACCTGAGAGAAGTATAATGAGCTACAGCTGTGTCTGAGGTGGACGTGCCTCAGAGCACGGAGCTCATGGCCACCCCATGTAGAGCACTGATTGGTGTTCAGGACTCAACACAAGTATATAAGGGGACAGGTTCCCAGTGCTAATTGTGGGTCAAGAACGATAGGAGGGGAACGCTGTCTGTTTGACTGTAAGATCTGCTGTGTACGTTGCCAACTGACTTGTCCTGTATGCTGTGCTTTGCCTGACTGATATCTATGGAATGTGACCCTTTGCCTGGAAACTTGACTACGCTTGCTGAATACAATTCTTATCTGAGCAAAGACCTTGTGTGGTGCCTTTCTTTGCTGAAGTCAGTGAAGCCTCGCCGAGCCGACTACGGAGGCAGTTTCTCCTGTGCTGTTTACTCTGCTGAACATGCCAGGTGTTGGCGTGAGAGCCCTCCACACTTGGGGTCCTCTCCAATGCCACCTGGGCATGAATCTTGGGGAGACGCGACACGCAAGGCCTGATTTGTCCACTCAGCTCCCTGCCCTGCTTGGGCATTTGTTTCTCGCCTCAGTACTTTGCCTGCCCTGCCTTCCCGATGGACGTGTATTCAATCAGAACTCTATGTTTACTTCTTTGTGGCAACAATCTCCTTTTGGAGTTGCTTGGGCTATTTTTTTTTTCCTAGCTAAACAACAGTTTGGCTGCATGGAGTCCCTGGTGGAAATGTCTTGCTCATCCTCAGCTTTGGCTTCCGGAGATAGATGGCATCGTATTAAATCCCTCCCCTCCACGGGCAGGTTTTCCCTTCCCTGCTTTCCACAAAGCCAACTCATGCTTCCAAAGCGAAAGTTATTTTACTTTATGTTTTAATCTCAAAGAGCTAGAATGCTCACAGAGGCTCTGTTTTTGCACTAATTTAATTTAGGGCCCAATCCTGTAATCCGTAGCATTCATGGGACACCACTACCACCGGCACTGGATGCTGTAGAAGCGCCGTAAGGCATTTTACTGCCGGCGCTGGTGATGCAGTGCTGAGAAGATGCACGTGGGAGTAGCTGGCAGGACGTTTATCCGGCTTCTCAGGGAGGGGGCAAGGCAGGGGAGGGGCAGAATTGGGTGGAGAAGGGCGGGAGGGGGAGGATCAGGCCTGAGAGGAGGGCAGAGACAGTGGCAGAGTAGGCCACCGAATCCAGAGCTCCCTCCCAAGCCACAGAGTCCTATATGGGACTCCTTGATTCTGCACCTGCTGAACTGCCCCCCTCCCTACCGCAGGCTGCAGCACACGTCCCATTGGCACAGCTGCACTGGCACAGGAAAGCCGGATAGGATTTGGTCCCAATTCTCTTTCAAAGAAGCTGAGCAAATAGCCATCACCACATCTTGTGGCATGGAGTTCCACTAGTTAAAAAAATAGGTTGTGTACAAAATACTTTGCTGTGTCTGCCCTTAATCTGTTCCAATCAAACACAGGAAAACTGGGGGTAAAAATACAGTCCCTGCAATGTCAATTAAGCTGCTGCAAGTCATAACATAAAATCTGTGAATACTTCTCTCCCCTCTCATGCCTCCCGCCAAGCAATTTTTCCTGGGGGAAATGCAAACAGAGCAGACAGATCAAATTTGTTTTCTGCATTTCAGAGTTATTGCCATACAGCCCCTTTAACCGTGAGCCCTTGCACACTGGCCATAAAATCTGAGCCTAAGAGTTGCAAACAACTTCCACATGCAATTAAAACTTTAAATAATCCACTTCAATCACTCTGTCAAAAGTAGCAGACAAGGTCTTTTAGCAAAGCTTAATGCATTTATTTTAGCACAAGTTTCCATCATCAGAAGTAAATGTCAATGGTCTACACTGTTCATCTATTAAAGTAACAAAAACATTAAAACACAATGTGTGTTCAGGGCTGAACAGATATTGAGTAATTTGGGGGACGGCCTGCTTTCAAAAAGTGCTTGAATTTGTGAGTGCTCCTAGTAAATGCTAAAAAAATGCCTGTACTCAGTAAGTTCTCTGTCCCCAGAAGATCAAACCCCATATCATGGGTGGGAAAGAGCAATTTGTGGCAAGGAGGGTTCCCAGACACATCTGCCAGGCTCCTTCCCTTGCAGTGATGCTTCAGGAACATTCTATCTTATAGATTCTGTGTATGTATGTTTGGACCACTCTCGGAGTCAGAGAGGCCAGCACACAGATGTGCACCATCCTCCCTGACTCTGAGAGTGCTCCAAACGCACATTACGGTGGCCCTTGTACCGGCCAAACTGTTCTGGCCTATCTCCGGGTTAGGATTGCGCTCTGAGAGAAGGAGAAAAACTTCTCGCTGTCCATCTGCTGTACACATGCATTGTTTCATAAGCCAAGCTCATACCTCCCCCTTAGCTGTCTTTAAAAAAAAGCTGAAAAGTCCTAAACATTGTAGACTTTCCTCAAATCCTCCTGATGATTTTGGTTGTCATCTTTTGCACCTTCATCAAGCTCTACAATACAATGTCCTTCTTGAGAGGTGGTGATTTTTGAGATGAAATTTTGTGTTTTCATTTTTTCATGTTAAGCTCTACTTGTGGAGATAGAGAACTCTTCTCCCTTTAACTTCCATCATTTCAAAATTCCCTATACACACATTCATTATCTAGAAACCAGAAGCCTTTGGAACTTGTAAACATCCTTCCTCTATCTTTCCTTACTGTTTAACAGGAAACACTGACAGTAAAATCTGAAATATGATAAGTAAAATACCTCCATATATTCCCTGATGTCAGTTTAACAACAGCTGAGATATTGCAATTGTATGCAGTTTTTAACTGCAAGTAAAATAGCCATTACACTTGTAAAACTTTTATGTGCACTGTTATTGGAGAGAAAATGGCTTTGACAATATAGATTTGAAACACTGTTCCTCTTATTTGGAATTCCGTGCCAAAATTGTTGTGTGATATATCGACTGTAGAGCTAGGCTTGCACCCCGTTGCCTTTTTTTAGACTAATGTCCTTTAGAAAAAGAAGAATTTCTTTTTCTTTTCTGTTTTATATGCGTGAAACGAGGTTGGTTAATTCAGGAGAGGGGGAAAAAATGGAAATAATATATTCAATGATTTGCAAGGATTAGGGAAATTGGACAGCAATGACATGATTATCACTGTTTAAGGAAGTGTTCTGGAAAGTAAATGTGCATGTTAATTATTGAGGTTGCCGGGGGGGGGGGGACGTGCGACAACATTTGCCGCAGCTGATGGGCTTTGCATTGCAATGCGAAGTAATAAATTTTACATAGATATATTGTGCAAAAGTCAAAGCCAAAATGCTATGTCATTTCTGTCTTGTCTACCCAGTAATAATGTAGGCCAGCAGTTCTCAAACATTTTAGCACTGGGACCCACTTTTTAGAAAGACAACCTGGCTGGGACCCACCAGAAGTCTCGTCATTGTGACACCAGAGCCTGCCACTTTCCTGAGAATGCAGCAACAGGTTGGCTTGTTTCTCAGCCATTTTCCAATGGCAAAGTGAACTGGAAAAGAAAAAAGCCAATTTACAACCTTGACACAAGCAAAACAGCCACACAGCCCTCCCCCTTTCCAGCATCCCATTTTCCCAAATTTTCAATATAGCTGATCTAGGTGCTTCACAACCCACCTGAAATTGGCTCGCGACCCACTGGTGGGTCCCAACCCACAGTTTAGGAACCACTGCTGTAGACTGAATCCATGAGGACCTCTGACTCTCGGTGAGTTAGCTCAAGGGTCTACCATTCTGGGGTCTTCAGCTCCTTTGGCACAGGGTCTCCTAGCTGGTGGGCTCAGGCCAGGCTACTGGGTGAAGCTGTCTGGGACAGGGGACAGGGCTAATTCCTGTGACCCAACAGTCCCAGATTTAGGGCCCAATCCTAAACACGATCGCACTGGCAGGAAGCCCCTGCCATCAGCACCAGTATCGCAAAAGTGCCGGTAAATAAGCAGTAAGGGCCTATCACCAGTGACGGCCCAGCACCAAACCCCAGCACATGGGGCCAGCAGTCAGTAAGTGCAGGATATGGGAGACGCATTGGTGGGCCTGCGCCCTTACCTTCTCCTGAGCTGCCTCCGGCGGTGTGTGACACCCACAGGATGCCTACAGTGCACCCACAGGATGCCCCTGCACCTACAGTGGCCAGCTGTTAAGGGTTGGTTGCAAGACTCTAAGATTGGGAAAGGGCCACGGCAGTAGAAGACAAAGTACAGGAGATTCACACTCAGAAATAAGTTGGCCACATTTGCTACTGAATATCCCCAAACAGATTTCTCCTCCTTTACATATGGAAAAGTTATGAGTGCACTCTTTTTTTTATTATCATTATTCAGATATGTGTGTTGTTATAAATGCAGTCTCTGAACTAAGTACCCTCCAGTTTCCTGATCAAACCTGGTCGGGTTCTGAATGCTGGAATTTAAAGTAAGTGTGCTTTATCTGGTTCACTCACCTGTTAAAATAAGCAGCACCGTTATCATTTTATGGTGGGAATATATCGGAATTTTTTTTTTAAAGCGTCTGAACTCCACTATCTAGCGAAGGTGCTTCTTTGAGCAACTGACTGAAATTGCAAAAAATATATATTTGTGTTCAGAGGCTCTGCTGTTTCTCCTAGTGACCAAAAGAATGTCAATCAAATGTTTAGCGTGGAAATCTGCTTTTGAAACTTAACGTCGGTGAGTGTCGCTAAACCAAATCAGCAGGATGGGACTAGGAGAGCCAGACCAGCCAGGTTAGGATTGCGCTCTGTGTGTCCTGCAATAACTGGAACTGCAATCCTAAATGCACTTACTAGGAAGTAAGCTCCACTGATGTCAGCAGAACCTACTTCTGAGTAAACCTGCATAGGATTGCACTGTAAGGGCACAATCCTAACCTGGAGTTACACTGGCACAGTTAGGCCAGCAACGTTTGGCCAGCACAAGTGTGAAGCTTGTTTGGACCACTCTCGGAATCAGGGATGATAGTGCAAGTCTGTGCGCTGGCCTGTCTGACTCTGAGTGGTTCAAACATATTTTAGGGTGCCCCTTGTGCTGGCCAAACTTTGCTGGCCTAACTGTGCCAGCCTAACTCCAGGTTAGGATTGTGAAGAGCTCCAGAAGGATCTCTCCAAGTTGGGGGAATGGGCAGCCAAATGGCAGATGCGTTTCAACATAGACAAGTGTAAAGTGATGCACATTGGGGCAAAAAACCAAAACTTCACCTATAGGCTAATGGATTCTGAGCTGTCTGTGATAGCTCAGGAGAGAGATCTTGGGGTGCTGGTGGACAATTCAATGAAGGTATCGACCCAGTGTGCGGCAGCAATTAAGAAGGCCAATTCCATGCTTGGGGTAATTAAAAAAGGGGTTGAGAATAAAACAGCCAATATTATGATGCCATTGTACAAATCGATGGTAAGGCCGCACCTGGAATATTGTGTACAGTTCTGGTCGCCGCACCTCAAAAAGGTCATAGCGGAGCTGGAAAAGGTGCAGAAGAGAGCGACAAAAATGATTACGGGGCTGGGGCACCTCCCTTATGAAGAAAGACTGCAGCGTTTGGGGCTCTTCAGTCTAGAAAAAAGGCGCCTGAGGGGGGACATGATTGAGACACACAAAATTATGCATGGAAGGGATAGAGTCAATAAAGGGATGTTCTTTTCCCTCTCTCAAAACACCAGAACCAGGGGGCATCCTCTAAAACTGAGGGTTGGGAGAGTTAAAACAGATAAAAGGAAGTACTTTTTTACCCAGCGGGTAGTTAATCTGTGGAACTCTTTGCCACAGGAGGTGGTGATGGCATCTGGTCTTGATGCCTTTAAGAGGGGATTGGACGGATTTCTGGAGGAAAGGTCCATCGTGGGCTATAGGCAATAATGGATTGTGCAACCTCCTTACAAAGGTGGTGGGCTACTTCAGAGTACCGGGTGCAAGGGAGTGGCAACAGGATGCAAGCATCTTGTTGTCTCATGCCTCCCTGGGGCACCTGGTGGGCTGCTGTGAGATACAGGAAGCTGGACTAGATGGGCCTTTGGCCTGATCCAGCAGATCTCTTCTTATGTTCTTATGTAGGATTGCGCCCTAAGGCAATCAATTATATCTACATACAATTGTGTCTGAATAAAGCAACAGCTCTGATAAAAAAATGTGTTTGTAATTGAATGTTTCACCCCAAGATACTTGTCTCACAAATTGCATCCATTGACCTCACATGCTACTATTTAAACAAACAAGATCAGAACCGGTTTTACTGACTTCTGATCTTCTTTGTATTACTCTTTAACAAGACAGATAGTAGAACGGTACCTTCTGCCCTGCTTTGGAATGACAGAGTATTCTTTTTTTTCCTGTTTTGCAATAAAAAGGTAACACTATTTCCCAAGTAGACCGTGTGCCTCCTTGACCCCAGACTTTGATGCTATTCATCAATTTCATAATCTCTACCCTATACCAAGCCCTTAATAACCATTCTGAGATAGATGGCAGACCTTTGTCACCCCACCCCCAGTCACCACAGTTCCCATCTAAAGCTTATTGCCCTTCCAGCTGTTGTGAAAAGGTATATAGCCATTCCAGTCCCTTCAGGATGCTGTGAATTTCAGATAACATAGAAGGATTGCTAGTTGTTCTAAGGGGTACATATAACCCATCATATCTTTAATATGCTCCAAGATTAATACCTAATAAGGTACAATCTTGGGGCAACTGATGCGCAATAATAAAATGGTAATTGTGAAGGCTGGAAAAAATGGTTTTTAAGAAGATGCTCACCATCAGCAGACACCATCTCTGAAGAGGCAACCTTCCCTATTGCCACAAGGTATGATGATTTGGCCACTAGCTTGGATATCTTGAAAAGGGGATTGGACACAGAGCGCAATCCTAACCTGGAGTTAGGCCAGCACAGTTAGGCCAGCAAAGCTTGGCCGGCACAAAGGAAACCATAAAGTATGTTTAGACCACTCTCGGAGTCAGAGAGACCAGCACCCAGACGTGCACCATCCTCCCTGTCTCTGAGGGTGGTCAAAATGTGCTTTACGGTGGTCCTTGTGCCAGCCAAACTTTGCTGGCCTAACTGTGCCGGCCTAACTCCAGGTTCAGATTGCACTCTAAAACTAATTAAGGTTGCAATGCTATACTTACTTTCCTGTTTATGGGAAACAATGGGATGTAAAACGTGTATAGGATTGCCTGTAACTTTCTTTTTTTTAAACACAGTTGCTCAATTAACCAGCAGCTCAATGTTTAATGCACCAAAAGGTTTTTAAATGATTAATCAGACGGACTTTTCCAATAATGAATTGTCCTCCTCCAGGGCTATCAATTAGGTCAATGTTCTAATTGTGTCCAGGGGGTGGGCCCCTTTTTTCAGTCTTTCCCCTACTCCAAACCAAACCAAAGCCGGGACTGTTGTCGCACACGCACACACAGGGAATCCCACCTTGCGCACAATATTGGTCTTTGTTTCAGTAAGTAACAAACTATCTAGAGGGTTTAAATCAAATGTGGTGGCTACAATAAATTCTCTCCCGCCCCCCGCTATTTTTTTAAAGTTTCAAAATATGTGCTCCATAAATAAAATAAACAAGGGGAAGCTGCGAGTGCAGTATTGATCCCAGTTGTAAGTTGAGATGCAGAGAATTGCAGTGCTGGCATTCACAGCCCCGTGAATCAACAAGAAATCCCGTCCCCTTCCGCTGGCCTGCTTGCGCCCAAATTACTATTCTGCACATCTCCAGCTGAAGGGAAGTCATTCGTTAGTTTGCCTTCCTTCCACAGGGCGCAGATGCTTGCCTGGTGTTTCCTTGTGGCGCAGCTTTTCGAAGCTCCATGGCGAATGAAGGAATAAAAACAAGCTCCCAAAGAATCGGCAATGATGATTCAAAGCACGGCTGGAGAAGGGAAGAGACAGCATCCCCTTTGATGTGTCATGGGGAAAACAACACCCCTATTCGCATGCCAAAGTTCATTGCCCATGCCCCAAACCACGAAGGCAGCAGGATAAGCAGAGGTGTGACTTGGGTGGAACCTGAGAGGCACCTGTCCAGGGTGCTATGCTGGGGGGGCATGACTGCCCCCAGACTCCACCCTTGTTATAGAGGAGGCGCTGGTGGTTTCACCCACCCCATTTCTTATGGAAGCTGGGGGCAGTAACAGGGTGCAGGAAGCCAATAGCGCCCCACGCTCAAAGAAGAACCCGGAAGTGACATCATGATGTCACATGACATTGTGACATCAGTGCCTGGAATGACAAGGCAGTATGTTACGCCTCTGAGACTATGCTCCCTCTTGCTGCTGGCTACCCCATCCTCTTGCTTGTAAAGGGGTAGAGGAACATGCCATCGAGGGGGAGTTCAGCTCAGAAACTCTTCAGGTTCTGCGAGGAGATGAATGCTGAGGAGCGGTGGTTCTCAAACATTTTAGATCAGGGCCCACTTTTTAGAATGGCACTCATCTTGGGACCCACTGGAAGTGATTGTCATTAACCTGAGAGTGATTGTCATAGGTGGAAGTGACGCAATCAAACTGGAAGTGTCGTCGTGGTGACATAATCAAATGACACTCCTGGAATGCAAACTGGCATTCTTGGACTGCAGCATTTGCACAACCAGGAAACACGGTTTTCAGCAAACAGAAAGCAAGGTTAAGGGTACAATCCTAACCTGGGGTTAGGCAGGCACAGTTAGGCCAGCAACGTTTGCCCAGCACAAGGGACATTGTAAAGTATGTTTGGACCACTCTTGGAGTCAGCAAGGCCGGCACACAGATTTTTTCGGGAGGGGGTGTGTGGCAATGTGGGTCAGGATTGCAGCATGATGGTGGGGAAGAGGGATTTATGACTTTGCTCTCATGCTGATTCCCTGACTCACATCACACCATACCTGACTCATCACACCTGACTCACATCACACCTGACTCACATCACATCACATCACACATCACATCCATACCGGCAGGCCAACGCAATCCAGCATCCAGCTGCACCTGGATTTCAAAGCAGGACCAGCTTGGCCTGAGCCTGCACTTAAATGATTGGCTTAAATGAGAGCTCATAAGCCATCCAATCTGCTGAAAATGGTGATTGGGGCATGGGTGGTGACACCTATTCTACTGATTCATTGTATCAATGCACACCAAAATAGTTTCCTCAAAAGCCATCTCTGCTACAAGCCCACAGGGCAGACAAAATCATTCATCGTTTATGCATTTTTCTACCGGGAGAAAGACAGCCAATACTAACAGCGGAGGTCATGGAGAAATCCAGCCCCCTTGCCCAGAGAATCCAGGCATTCACTGAAGCCGGGTCGCTCAGTTCCATTCCTGCAAAGCTTGGCAGTTTTACATGCCAAAAAGATGCTTTATGGAACAGTGTTAATAACTGCCCCTGGGCTACTGAAGTGCGGGTTCAACTCCCTTCGCACGTTCGCAGAAAGAGCAGGTTCTACTGAAGAGATTTTGGATCAAAACACAAAATGAACTCTGAGCTTCTGCAGAAGTCAGCAGGTAGTTTGTGAGCCAAGCCTGGAAATTGGGGGGAGGTGGGCACTGGAGACAGACTGCACTGAAAACTACACCCCATCCTGAGTTCCCATTTCTAGAAGGAGAATTGGGCCATGGCAATTCTCAATGGCAGCCATTATTTTTCCCCCCATAATGCCTGAGAATTGTAAAGTGGTGTCCAGGATATTGTCAAGATCAAACAGGAGGCAGCACCTGCTGTGCAGAGAAGTCACACACACACACACACACACACACACACACACACACACACAGAGAGAGAGAGAGAGAGAGAGAGAGAGAGAGAGAGAGAGAGAGAGAAGAGAGAGAGAGAGAGAATGCGCGCAATCCTAAACTGGAGCTAGGCTGGCACAGTTAGGCCAGCCTACTTTGGCTGGCACAAGGGCCACCATAAAGCGGGTTTGGACCACTCTTGGTGTGAGGGGGGATGGTGCACGTCTGTGTGTGCTGGCCTCTCAAGCATGGTCCAAATGTGCTTTCTGGTGGCCTTTGTGCCAGCCAAACTTGGCTAGCCTAACTGTGCAAGCCTAGCTCCAGATTAGGATTACGCCCACAGAAAGAGAGGCAGGGTATGAATAGGGAAAAGAAAGATATTCCAAAAAAAAAAAAAAACCCATTGAAAAAAAGCTCCATCTTTCAAAGTGCATAATTTTCAATCTACTGAAAACTCCCTTCGAAAGCTATCTGTTAAGATAAGAAAAAACAATTGTACATTAACAGAACACAAAAGTTGGCTCTTTTCTCAGTGTGAAACCAATCCATGAGGCTGGTATTCAGCTCTGCCGATTCACAAGAACTGCCTTTAATGGTGCTATAATTCTGCTCACCATTTCTCTGCTGACATTTGAACCGAAAATGATTGCTTCGAAATGCCTGGTTGAAACAGCTTAGTTTCTTGACATAACTTTTCCAGTTTTGAATATATAAACACCTCCTATATTGTCACTTGTGCTTTCTTCTTGCTGAGTCGGTCTTGCACTACGACTTATGGAAAATACCCCTTTTTGTCAGTGGAGGGTGGTAGATTTGCAAAGACCAGACAGAGTTCTCTGTAAATCAAATGTGTGCCTATTCTGCAGACCCTGATCAGGAAAAAACCTTCCCAAAGCTTCACTTTTGACTTCTAAGGTTGCAGTCAGCGTCCTTTTCAAAGGGAAAGAGAGCTGACTCTTTCTGAGCAAGACAAAAACCTTAAAAAATAAGTTTCTGGATTTGAACATAGTCGGATGTCTTGAAAGAATCAGGGATGCTTCCCAAATGGTCCTTATCAAAAGTTCTTTCCAGATTTTAAATATTCCAAGGTACTTGAAGGGTGTTGTTGTTTTTAACAAGGTTAAACTGATGCATTAGGAATATAAAGGTTTTTTTTTCAATTTTTAATGAATTTTCTAAAAGTACTGAGCATTTATTGCTTCCTGCTGCTTTTGGTCCCTCCTGTTCATTTGTCTACCTTTCCTTCACAGTAACGTTGTAGACAGGTGCACTGATAAAACACTGCAAGAAAGCCATCTCAATGTGGTCACATGTACGACTGCATCCAGATTCTGTTTGCAAGACTGCTTTCACCAGTGCTCAGGAGTTCACATGTACATCACCAGTAAAACACTATACGAGAAGAATTTTGACACAACCATATGTAAAACCACACTGGTTGCTTTTTTGCAGTGTTTCACCAATGTGTGCATTCATGTTGGTACTACAAAAACCAGGGGAGGGAGGCACAAAGTACAATACATGAAACCTATAGGAAACTGCAGTGGCGTCCCTACTGTTGGCTGGGGAGGGTCACATGCTCCTGAATGGTGCACCTGTGTGGTGCACCTGTCTGCTGATGAGCCACTGTCTCCACTGAACTGCTTCCACCTCTCTCTACACCTTGAGAGTATTTACTACCAAACTGCAAGCTGATTCCTTTACAGATCAGTGTGGCTATATGGCTCAGCGATTCTTTAATTTCCCTGCCTTCAACTTTATTGAAAGTAGCAGGTTAACTAAAACAGGAAGTCCTTTGATTCGAACTGCTGCAGACAAAATGTGAACAGTATTATTTCTCCACTGGTTCCCAAATCCTTTGAAAAATTACACAGGATTCTACAGTGACTCCATGGTCCGGGTTATAAACTGATACATCAGGCCGTCACAGGAAGCAGCCTTTTCTTGCAGGGCCAGTGTACAGTGAATTCAAGCTTTTAAAAAAAATTCTTTAAATCCAAATCTTGACAATCACGATAGCAGGCGCAAGGGTGCTCTTCCAGCTTTCCTTATTTATGTAAATGTACCCCACACTTTCCCCCTGGAGTAAGGAAAGTCAAACATCAGCCTTTAAAAGAATCTTCTCATCTTTTTAACTGGTCAGGATTGGCCTTTTCAACTAGGTATGTGCCCATATGCTAACCCTCAGATGCTGGCACACGGCGTTGATTCACCATGACCCAGTTTAAATGGTACATGCAGGACCAATATATGTAAATAGGCATGCCCTGGTATCCACTGGAGTTCCGTTTCAGACTCCCCCGTGGATACCAGAAACCGTGGATCCTGGGGACACCTTTTTAAAGATAGGGGAATGTCAATACTTTTGCTTGGTTGAAAAAAAGGAGATTTGTTGAATGTTCCCTTGTCTTTTTAATAGGCATCCCAGTATCCATGGATAACTGAAACTGTGGATACCAAATCAGTGGATAGCAGGGCATGCCTGTATTTTATTTATTTGATCACCAATAATTTATCGATCACATTTTTATTCCTCCCTCCCTCCAAGGAGCTCAGGGCGGCAATCATAGTTTCCCTCCTTTGGTCCTCATAAATACTCTGTGAGGAAGATAAGGCTGGAGGAGAAGGAGACTGGCCCAAGAAGCTTCATGGCTGAGCTGGGATTTAAACTGGAATCTTCCAGGCCTAATTCCAGCTCCCAAACCACTACTTCATCCTGGCTCTCAACCTCCCCGAAGGGAAAATGGCGCTGAAACTTGTAGTCCCATTTACCACCTCAACGCTCTCAACGTGTGAACAACAACCACTGCCATAACTGCTTAGTTGCAAAGACCCGTAAAATACTATTCTCTGAGCTTTATCAACAGAAGTCAATGTGATTGCATAGGAGGAACGGAAAAAAATCCTAGCCAGGTACAACAAACCGCCTTTGGGAAGCTCAGAGCCTAACCTCCAGCCACAGAGAGGAATCAAATGCTAAGCACATCTTGCCCAGGGAAAAAGGTTATTATTAAATGTTTTCAATATATTTAATCTAGGACGGGATTGAAAGTATTAATCAAAGCTATATATTCCGTGAGCCTCTTTGCTCTGCTAGCTACTGCAATTTTATCCTCCATTCGCACTTCGGGAGAACACAAAAGGTCTTGGCATTTCAAAGTCTGATAAAGTTTAATTTGTCTGTTTGTCTGATAAACAACTTGGATGCATCAAATATGTAGGGAAATATTAAATCCCACAAAACATGGCTAAGGCTGGGGCCATGTGCAGAACCACTGCAGGAAGAATAAATCAGCAGATACGCCACGTAATCTAGAGCCTGTGAAACATCCTAGCGGGACTTTGGAGGCTTTTGGATCAAGATGGCAAAATGAGAATTCATCCTCCCCAAGGCTGCACTGGAGGAAGTATAGCCGAAGAGCCGGTGCTTCCTCCTTCTGGAGAGTGACTTGGATAGAGACAGACATTGCAAGACAAATGAGGGGTTAGATGACCCAAGTTTGCCTGGCACTGCCAATGTGGGGGAAACACTAGCATAGCTAATGAAAGTGTGACCTGGTGCAGAGGACAAAATTATGCCCCAGAAGTGATGTCACAACAGGAAGTGACATCACAGTTGTATTTTAATTTTTTGTGGTTTTTGACCATAACATTTGATAGAATGAAGATATTACACTCTGATTAGTTCATTGCATTCTGCATTAAATTCAGCATCAAATGGTATATAACATGAAGATAATATTCATACATGCCAAGGTTTTCACAATTTTGGCCACTAGTGTCAAGCTCAGCTTGTTGCCACCCTAAAGCTTGTTGCCCAGTGCAATTGCACCCCCTGAACTTATTTAGCTACACCCCTTGGAGGGGTAGGGGAAAAGTGGGGTGAGACCAGGCAATTTAACACTTCCCTGCCCTCCAATTGCCCCCCATAACTTCTCTTCCCCAAGTATTTTTTACTGGTTTTATGCCCAGCCATCTAATATAGTAAAAATAGAGTGCACATTGAAATGAATGGGGACCCACCTGAAATTGGCTCATGACCCATCTAGTGGGTCCCAATCCACAGTTTGAGAAACATTGATGTAGACAATACTGTCTGATGTGTGGACTGAAGGTCAGCAGAAGTCAGTCTTCTGTGACCACAGTCCTGCTTCACCCTCTCATTTCAGTCTCACTGCAACTGCAAACCGAGCTCACCCTAATGATCTTGGACCTTGCCACACAGCTTAGGAGCCGTTGAATGCTCCACTTTCTCACTGAAAAAGACTGAGAATCTTGGGAAGAGAAGCTGCTTGCTACCATTTTGACTTTGCAGACGAGAGGCTGGCTGCATCCACTTTTTCACAGAGCAAAAGAGGAAAAACGCAGCCTAGTATTAATGACAGTCTAATTACTCCAGCTAATTAGGAAGACTTCATTGTAGTTATTTAAGAAACAGCAGCAAATGCAGGAGGAACAGTGTAATTGACAAACAGCTGTTGGTGCGATGCACACCAGGAGTTGGGAGAAGCAACCCATTGCTGGAATGTAACAGAGGAAGTCATCTTTGGGGTTATTTTGAAGAGAATGAGAATAAAGAGAATTATCTTAAAGAGGACGAGAACTTCCCTCTATCTAAAATAATAGTTGTGAATTAAAGAAGTGTAACATTCCTCTTTTTTTAGGTGGTACATGTATATGTCACAGCAGAAACAATCTGAGAAGAGGCATTCCCTTCAGTGTGAATAGGGAGAATGCCTCTTCTAAAAGGATGTCTGCCATCCACAGTTTTCATAAAGAATTACTTTTTTTAATGTGTCACCTGATTCATCAAAGGTGACTCCTAGTCAAATAAAAATGGTTTTAATCACAAGGGACAGCATAAAATATGTTTGGACCACTCTTGGAATCGAAGAGGCCAGCACACAGACTGCCCTCTCCGAGATCTTCCAAGAGAGAGAGAGACATTTAATTCAACACATGTGCTCTTTACTGTTGATGAAGTGTGCGTGTATTTGTGGAACATATACGCAATTCCCATTCGCACATAAATGCCTCTACTTCACTTGACAAGTATACCTGGCAGGGTGGACTCTTGTCCCTTACAAAAATAGATGCACGTTTCATTCAGCAGCGTGAAACCAGAATTAAGATCCCATTATCGCCAACACTGCACATTTTCACACATGCAAAGAATGACTTAGAAACTCAAAATTGACTGCATTATGCCTGATGTTCATACCAGCACCTTCTACAGATGTGTGCCTCCTGTAGGCATATTTTCCCAAAGGAATGGAAGCACAGTGACAGAAAAATATATTTGAAGAAAAACGAGCCTATCGAAAAAGCATTAACACACTGTAAAGGTAAAAAGGTAATTGTTTTTTAAAACCCAACATTTTTGAAAGATAAATTCCACATTGGACAGGCTCTTTAAAAATCAATTTGCACTTGCTTCCTCCTGTAAAGATTTATTCCTAGGGAAAAAAGCCATTAGTATTAAAGTGCTTAAAAAGTTGGCAGACTATCTCCAAAGGCATCAATTTCTAGCGCTAATTACAACTAATTATTCACTCAGCAGTTGTAAGTCGCATTTGGTCCCTGCGGGTGGAGGAAAGATTTGTCTCTCTCCAGTGTAGCATGCGTGGCGTGTTTGTTTTAGGAGATTTTTCAGGACAAACATCAAAACAGAGAGAGAGGACCAAGCTGGCAATTCATAGGGTTCCTCCGATTGCCATCAGGAAAAGTTTGAGAGCTCTGCAGGTGGTGTAAGGGAATTGAGCAGCAGCCAGATTTCCTGGAGCCAACTTGCTGTTCTCAGCACTTCCGAGCACATGAAGTTGCCTGACACCAATGAGTAAGTCAGAGCATCAGTCCGTCTAGCATAGAGCTGTCTCCACTGCCTGGCAGAGGTTGCAAGTGGCCAGAGAGCTTCCCCATCCTATGAATATAGGAGGGTGCTTTCTGCTGAGACAAAGCCATTGGTTCATCACCCTGAGTACACTGGGAGCTCCATATCCACTGGTTTAGCATCCATGGATTTGAATATCCATAGACGCAGAGTCAGTGGCTGTTCCTGAATATGACTAGGAGTGCAATCCGATCCTGGAGTTAGGCGGGCACAGTTAGGCCAGCAAAGTTTGGCGGGAAGAACAGACACCATAAAGAATGTTTGGACCACTCTCGGAGTCAGAGAGGCCAGGACACAAACATGCGCCATTCCCCCTGACTCCGAGAGTGGTCCAAACGTGCTTTACGGTGGCCCTTGTGCCTGCCAAACTTTGCTGGCCTAACTGTGCTGGGCTGGCCTAGGATCAGTGGTGTCATCCAAATGATTTAGGAACAGGTACTCACTTTTGATTGGCACTTGTTGGGGTCCGCCCATCGGAAGTGACATCATAAGCTGGAAGTGATGTCATGATTGTTGCCATGGATCATGTTTGTAATAACTTCAGCTTGTGGTTAGTGTTGATTTAACTTCTATTGCTTTACTTTCTAGACATGTGTATATACATATTTTGCTTCAACTGTTCCCTGGTTAAATAGCAGGGGCCAGCTTCGAGTGGGCGGGGCGAGCTCAACTTCTAGGAACCGGTACTGGCGTAGTGGTGCGTAGTGGGTGCATGACATCACTGCCTAGGATGGCATCCTTAGGGTTTCAAAGAGAAACCAGCAGTTTGCATTGTGGCTGGAAACAAGCTGGGAGCCAATGAAGACCCTTAATTAAGGTTAAGTGAAACGTGTTTATATACCAGTGAGGTTCTGCAGCAGACTAAAGGCTACAGTGCAAACTAATGCAATCACATTCTATCGAGTCTGCGCTCTCAGGTTCTCCCTCTCTCTCTCTCCCATCATAAAGGGGAAAAAAAGTGTGTCCGTGTCAGGGAGAAGGAGAGAGCCAATAAGGGGTGAAATGAACGAAATAGATCATTTGTACAACTGGCTGGGCTTGATTTGAGATTTATAATCCATTCTGAGTGAAATAATGTGAGCGGCTTGGAGATAAACGGCCTCCTTAGCTGTGATTTTTGCAGGGTACCACCCCGGAATAAGACACGAGGAATTGTACGGCACACAGAACTAGAGTTAGTGGATCTCTCACCTCTTTGTGGTAGTTATAAATAACCCACTATCCTCCCACCATGACGCTAACTTTCCAAAGTTCTCCAGAAAAAAGGAAGTGCTATATTAAGTCATCTTGACGCACCTCAGGGTACGGAAGGAGTTTGCGGGCATGATTTCAGCGCCACTGCCTGCAATCTTTCAGAATTCCTAAGTAACAAGTGGGATGCCGGAGATGAGCAAATATCCTCCCTATCTTTAAAAAAGGGAGAAAGGTGAATCCAGGAAAATACGGAGCAGCCCATCCAATGCCAATCCTTGGAGAGATGCTTGCCCAGATTGTTAAGTGAAGGGCTTGGGACACGAGTCTTGTGCTGGTCAACATTCTTATGGATGAGCTGGATGAGGAGGGTAAACCTGTGGTTCCTCGACTGAAACGTCAGGGAAATAGATTTCAGCTCGATGGGAAGGCAAGTCACGGTAACAGTTGACTGGCATCGCCTCTCCTTTGCTGGAGGCTTTCAGGGGGTAGTTGGATGACCATGTGTGACGCATGTTGTGGCAGCTGCATGGCCTGAGCAGAGGGGGTCAGACTGGATGAAACTCCTCATTGGATCTGCAATGATGCAGCTGTATCCGTAACTGTGACCTCTCCAAACCTTTAAACAGGGGTTGCCACTTTTTGCTAAAATTGTTGCCATTCTCACTCCTTAATCATTGCCGGGAGGCTTTTCCAAGTGTTCAAAGAACAAGGGACTTCCTTCCATTATGGGGCAGACTTTGCATCAGGAAACAAATTATGTGGCACAAAATGATCCGCGTGCGATTGGACGGAGCTTGCGCAGGCACTGCGTAAACGCCGGGAAGAGCCCTTGTGTTAGCGCCTCCTAACGGACGTCAAAACAACAAACACCTTGACACTCTGAGAAATTAAATTCCGTCCTGGAGCCTCATAACATTTCCGCGTTTCTTTCCATTGGTTCAAAAACAGAACGAGATCACAGCCAGCAGGACGTGCTGATGAAAGAGGCGTTCCTCAGCAGTGACAGCTCAAACGCCAGCCCTGGCAGACGTTTCGCCGGGACTGATGATAAAACCGGACACACGTGATGAACTGTCATAGGAAGCCGGCAGAAGGTGCAGACTGATGAGTGGAAACCATCTTTCAGCATCTAAAACAACAGCCACTCCCTTCTCTTAACCCCCTCCTGCTCTCTTCTTGTTTTTTTAAAAATGTTTCGTGAACAAATTGTGGTGAATTATTTATTATCAGCTGTTTAATGAGTGCGAGACACTAACATTTCTTTTACGAGGCTGCTAAATATTTCAGGAACCCGTATGTGAGTCTGGAGAGAGGGATGCAAATACAAAGACAGCACCTCCCCCTTCCTTCCCCTGGCCAGGAACAACCAACGCAAAAGCCAACAGTGATAGAGCTTTAAAGATGGCTATGTCGGAACCAGATCAAAGGCCCATCTAGCCAAGCAGCCCATCTTCGGCAGTGGCCAACCCTGAAGGAAAATGGTGGTGGGAAAAGCCTACTGGGGGTTCCGGTGGGTATCCATCCACTAGGACCCCTTTGGAGCCCCCTCACAGGTTACTGGAGTTTGCACTGGTAGGTCCTGACAGAGTTGGGTCTTTGGGCAATGCTCAACTTTGGCCAACCCCTGTTGGCAATCCTTCCTTCCCAGCAACCGGTATTCACAGGAATGTGTGAGTTGCACATGGAGGTTCCATCAAGTGCAATGGGCCCTCCTTATCCATGGGCTCAGCATCTGCGTAGCTGGAATATCTGCACACAGCGAGCCAGTGGCTGGAGGCTCACTGGCCAGAGTTAAAAGCTGATAGCCCTTGTGGCTCCTCGAAGGCATGTTGCCACGGAGACCCCACGCCTCACGGCCATTCACAAATCCTTCCACTACAGCTTTGTCCAGCACCCTCCTAGGCCCTTGGCCCTCGCCGCCTCTTGTAGAATGACACGTTGGGCAAGGAGGTACTTCCTTTTGTCTGCCTTGCATCTGTGGCCGACCCATTGCAGGGCTTCACGTATTGTGAGAAAGGAGGCGAACCCTTTGTCTCTCCATGGGGTTGGGCCGCAGCTCAGCAGTTGAGCACCTGGCCACTCATGCAGAAGATCCTCCTGAGTTCAACCTCCAGGTGGGGCTGGGAAACTCCCGAAATGGTGGAGAGAGCCTAGGCAAACCAGCATAGGCAGGACTGAGCTCGGTGGACTGGGGCAGTTTCCTGTGCTCCTTCCTGTCCTTGGCCACTTACAGGACGCCAGCATTTCCAGCTATGTGCTTCCCAGTTTCTTCCCTCTGATTAAATAAAGGGAGACAGTAGGCATCAGGCGGCAGAGGTTTAGCTCCTGTGCTTACAAAGAGCTCGTCCGTATTAACACTGTGTTTCCACAGGGCCTAAACCAGGCATTTCTTGGCTCTGCCCTTGAGGTCTTCACCTCCAAAACCTTGCCAGGTAGTTCACTGCGAACACTCATTACGTTCAGGTGGAGAGGATGCTCCCTCGTGTCTTTATTTTAATTTGAATTCCATTTGTGCTCTTTTGTCAAATTTTTCCCTGCATCGAGTTATGAATAATGCTGACATTAGCTCTTACCATTGTAGCGTTTGACCTCTTTAATTAGATCCACTTATTCCCCCCCTTTTTTTTGCTAAGGTTAAGGGGTTTTCCCCCCTCAATTTGTCCTCATAACTCATTCCTGAAACAGCTGGAGGCACCATGTTGTTGCTTCCCTCCGTGGTTGTGCTGGGGTATACTCTGGAGAGTCAGATTCTGCCTGCTGTAACTGGAACGTTTCACAGTGAGCTTGCAATAGCCCTCCACAGCCAAGCCTCTGCACAGACACTGTTTCTTGTTACCTGGGCAGAAACAGGGAGCAGGTTCCTCGACTACAAAGTCCTTTGGTCCCCAGCAGTGGCGCAATTGAGGCCATTGCATCACCGCCCCCATCCCGCAAGCACTTACAGTGGTCCAAACTCCCCCCCCGAGAGTTGGGAACCACTGCTTTAAGGCCTTAAATGCCCCTGGGCCAGTGGTGTCATCTAAATGATTTAAGAACAGGTACTCACTTTTGATTGGCACGTATCGGGACCTGCCCACCGGAAGTGACGTCATAAGCCAGAAGTGATGTCGTGGCAGGAAGTGACATGAAAAAAGCCCTTTTTGAGGCCTCAGATGATTTTAAACTGACCCAACAGTTGCAACAGTATTCCACAGCACCCCCAGAACATGTTAAGGAGGCCTGGCATCATTTTAAAACCCCAGAGCAACTCATTTTTCAGTGGCAAGGAAAGGCTCCGCTCGCTGCCTGCCTGGCTCTGAGAACATGCAGGCAACTCAAACATGCAGGAAATTCAAACGTTGCAGAGGGCGGAGTCGACGAGTGGGCGGGCGAATGGGCGGGGCCAGCTGTAATCCTAGAAACCGGTACTCACGTACCCCCGTGTACCCCCTGCATGACATCACTGCCCTGGGCTCAAATGGTCAAGTTCCAGGCTCTTCCCCACTACCTGGAGAGCCTCCAAAGGGTGCCCACCTGGCCTGGAGATTCCATCCTGGCCTGCTGTTGTTGACATGTAGGCACAGGAGACCAAGACTTCCCAGTGAAGATGGGGCAGTATCCATGGATGGGAGAGCCTAGACTCAAGAAGTGTATCCTTTAAGGGCTATGGTTCCTCCAGGTATTCTTGACTGGCAGGTGCAGGTTTCAACCCCAGGCTGGGGCTTTGGACTAGTTGCGGTAGCAGTCCTTCTGAACAGATCAGTCTCTTTTCATCAGGATCAGAATCCACGCTGCTGCTCAGGAAAGGAGTCATTACAGTGTGTGTGTGTGTGTGTGTGTGTGTGTGTGTGTGTGTGTGTGTGTGTGAGAGAGAGAGAGAGAGAGAGAGAGAGAGAGAGAGAGAGAGAGAGAGAGATATGCTCACATATTGATCCTTTGTATGATAAATTATGCGTTATAAAGATGCTCCTGTTTTCAACTGGGATATGTTAGCAGACGTGCAATAAGGTCAGTTTTTCTGTCCCATTCTCAGGTATGATAACTTGTCCCACAGATTCCAACAATATTTTTTCAGGCACCCAGGCAAAGCCCGCTGTTACCAACTAGTTTTTTTTCCCAAGGACACCTTCCAACATAAACCAGGAAAAGCTTCCCTGCACATTCATAAAAATCCCACTGAGGAGTAGGCAATGTAGCTACTCCGTCTCAAACCTCCAGCCGAAAAATAAGAGGAGGAAGAGAGTCAAGACGACCATACGCAAAAGAAGAATAAACACTGAATGCCATTAACCCCCCAGTGGGTTATATCTTTTTAAGTGACTCCAAGACAGAATAATGCCCATTATTTTACACACTTAGCCAAAGACGCAATCATAATAGACCCTTTAATGGTGGGTCACAAGAAAAGTCCCCAAGCAGTTCCTGACTTTCAGAAAAACATGAAAGGCAGAGGGAGAAGAGGAACCCGGAAAAAGCCTCTAATTTATCTTTTGTCACTTGCTCCATTGCATTGGAAGACTGTTTGCAGGAAAAGAGAGCACTTGCCTTCATTCAGATTATACTGTTTGCTTCAGATCCAGCCTCTCAATTAATATTGCTTTGCTTTACCTCTTGAGAGGGAAACCTTGAGAAAAAGGGACACTGCTACATGATAAGTCTCTCCTAACACTTAAAACAAAAAACCTTTTTTTTTTTGGTGTTCTTCTTGTGAACATATGAGGCTGCCATTGGAACCTGCTAGCCTACTCAGGCTGGCTGTGGCTCTCCAAGGCCCCTGGCCAAAGTCTTTAAGGACAGTTGGGGATTGCGCCCTCAATCATGTCCCTCCTCAGGCGCCTTTTTTCTAGACAGAAACCCTGCAGTCTTTCTTCATAAGGGAGGTGCCCCAGCCCCTGTAAAGTGGGAGAATGTTTCTTCCCTTAAGGCTGCATCGGAGCTGGAAAGTTGGATAGGATTGGGCCCTAAAGTACCTAGATCACCTCCTGGGTGCAGGAGCTGGCACCTGCAGGTGGGAGGCACACAGCGGCGTCATTCACCCGGTACGCTGGGCGGGACTTACCTTTGAGCGGCAGTCCGCCCGTTGCGTCACGCCGCGTTCCGCCGC
>JAJKFI010000088.1:914349-964312 GCA_029204185.1 Lerista edwardsae
GGGGGGGAGTGTCACCCATCACTGCTCTCAATTCAACACCACGAAAGAGACTGAACATTAGCCTGAACATTAGCCTGCTATTGCTCATTAACTAATGATTGTGTTTTCCTTTTTTGGAAGAGAGAGAGAGAGAGTGAGAGAGAGAGAGAGAGAGAGAGAGAGAAATAATGAAACTGCATCTCAATTGCTTATTGCCGTATCAGTAGAGTGAAAAAATCATTTTGAACCGACACGGGTGGGAGTCACAGATACAAATCCGGAGCACTTAGTCCAAGGAGAACTCTCCTCTTCTGGGCAATTAGGTCATTGCCTCCAACATATGAAGAAATCCGCCATGACCCTGACTTTTCAGAACAAATGGCATCTCTCTCCAGTTGGGTTCATTAGCTTCCCTACTGCTGTGAGACAGCAATTCAATGGAGCTTGATTGTTTCTAAGCTACATTCAGGATAGATGCAATTTGCTCTCTTGAAGGAGCTTCTCTCAGCTGTAAAAAAATTAGCAGGATATGGGTTATAGGACAATATTTTGTTTGCGGCACAAGGTGCAGCGTGCAAAGCTAATAAGCCATGTGACTATGAGCGACCTTGAAACTCTCTAACTCTTTCCAATAGCTGGAAGTGCACGTTTGAGCTCAGACACTTCCAGTGAATTAAACTAATTGAATTAGAGAGGAATCCATTCATCTAGAATAACCAGTCACTACTAAAAGGAGAAATGCCAAGTCTTGGGTAAGCAACAAAGTTGCAGAACAGCAGAGAGCCATTGTGTCGCTGTTGTGTGATGTGCTTGTTTGGACGGGGGTGGGAGGAGCATAATGGAGAGGGTGGTGGTTGTCCTGTGACCGGCGCACTGGCAAATGGCAGTAAGTCCCAAACATATTGCACTGCATTTGTTTGTTTTGTTTACAAAATCGTTGCTTCCCCTCTCAGAGCATTATGTCCAGGGGGGAGCATAGCCAAAATGAAAGCAACCGAATCAATATACAAACGCCATGAAATCACTGGATTCCGGATACAGTTTTGCCCCCAGTATCCACGGGGGAGAGGTTCTTGCTGCTACTGTGGGTACCTGAAACTGAAATCCTGCTCAAATCCCTCCTCTCGCACCCCCAGCGCAAATATGACTCGCCTCCTTTTGCAAACACTTGCAAAAGGCATGTTTTTTTTCTGAACAGGAAGCAGTTGCTTCAATCCAAGAATGCCAGTTTGCACTCCAGGAGCGTCATTTGGTGATGTCACAACAGCGGCACTTCCTGCTTGATGATCTCACTTCTAGCTAGGACACCACTTCCAGGTTAATAACATAACTTTGGGGGGGGGGTTTCCCTGACACAAGTGTTATTCTAAAAAGTGGGTCCTCCCTAAAACGTCTGAGAACCACTGCCTCAGAGGAATGAGCAGTGGTTTTTTCCAGTTTAGTTGTCCTATCACGTGATAAGTTGCAGGCTGAGCTCACACCCCCACCCCCAACTTTAGTCCAGCAAAATGGAGATGTGTGTGTGTGTGTGTGTGTGTGTATGTGTATGTCTCTCTCTCTCTCTCTCTCTCTCTCTCTCTCTCTCTCTCATCTTCTGCACTTCAATTATTGTGGCGGTGATTTAATTGTGTTGATTTTCTAATTAAGAAAATACTTATTATAAACTGTCAGCGGCAGCTTCCTCAGTTTGTTCTTGGTTTGTTCTGTGTGGCTATAAAAATGACAGTCTCTAGACGCTGCCGCATAACCCATTAATATAATTGCACATGTTCGGGTATGATCTTTCCCATCACTCCCTCCTTCCTTTTCAGCTGAGACAAAAGTGCATCAAATGTCATTTATTGGACTCTAAATTAGCACAATGTAGTTGTAATATTACAGTGGAGGGAGGGAAGAGGTAAGAAAAAAAGGAGGGGGGGGAGAAAGAAGATTGCAAACCTGTTTGTAAAACATAACTCCGGTGCCCAAAGGGACTTACCATTTTCATATTTTAAATCTAAATGCATTTTTGCTATATTCTGTTTTTGCAGCAATCAGTTCACATTATGAGAATAGGGAAGCATAATTATGGAAATTAAGTACAGATTTCATTTGAATGAACTCATCAGATGGAATTACAGCCTTTCTAGATTGGTCGTCTGGCTTTATGTCAGATGATTTGCATAAAACATTTAGCGTAATGAGAAGTAAACAACAAGACTGCAGAATGTATTAACCCAAGGGGGGGCCGGGCTGATGGGGAAGACATATCACCATTGTAGATCCCTTTTGGGTGGCAGTGGGAGGACGCGAGAGAGCAGGCCTCAGAGCAGATCAGCAACGTGGGGCGACTGGCCCGCATCCTCATTCTTCATGAAGACACTGTTTCCCCTAGCAACCTACCGCCAACGACCAACACATTTTTTTCCAGATTTGCTCACCTATGGTTGCCTGTAAGCAAAAGGCATTGCAACCTAGTTCAGAGAGCACAATGGATGGATTCACACACAACCATCTCCCCAGGCTTGGATCAATCTCCTTGAGGCCAGCTTTCCAAATCCTGCTTCATTTAAATTCTTCTGCAGGGTAGACATTTATCCAAAATCCCCAGAAGGTCCAATTCTCACAGGGAAGTGCCAAACTAATTGCATACCAACCTGCATACCAATTGCATACCAACCTGCATCTTCAAGAATGCAATTGTTCTAAAAATATATTAAAAGGCTTGGCTGAACGTTAGACGTGGAGAAAGTACCGCTGAACTCAGGAGTGAGACTGAAATGGTGGCCAACTTCAGATCAATGTGGGGCAAACGTTGAGCATGGCCACAGCTCCTCCTAGTGGACAGAAAGCTTTCTTCAAAGGCCCTAAAGGTAAAGGTAAAGGTTTCCCCACGACCGAATGGTCTAGTCGTGACCGACTGTAGGGGGCGGTGCTCATCTCCGTTTCAAAGCCTGTAGAGCCAGCGTTTTTGTCCGATCATGTGGCCAGCATGACTCTACGTTGTAGTGCACAGAACGCCGTTACCTTCCCACCAAAGTGGTCCCTATTTATCTACCTGCATTTTTTAGGTGCTTTCGAACTGCTAGGTTGGTAGGAGCTGGGACAAGCGACGGGAGCTCACTCCATCACGCAGTCTCGAACTCCCAACCTTGCAGTTGAAAAACCAGCAACAGAGGATTAACTCGCTGCACCACCACGTCCCTAGAACAGTGTTATTCAAACTGTGGGTCAGGACCCACTTGGTGGGTTGCAACCTGATACCAGGTGAGTCGCGGAAAGCTGGGAGCAGCCAACTTGGACACTGCAGACCTGACTCTTGCTATATTCCTTTTGTGAGTGTTAACAGTTTAGAAATTCAAGTGTAGGGTTTTTTAAATTTTGTTTTTAGTTCAGTGCTTTTACATCATGTTTTGTCCTAATCTTGCTTTTTGTCAGGGATGTTTCATGGTTGCATAATTGCTGCAGTCCAAGAATGCCAATTTGCATTTCAGGAGTGTCATTTGATTATGTTACAATTACAGCACTTCCTGCTTGATGATGTCACTTCCTGCCACAACATCACTCCCAGGTTAATGACATCACTTCCGGTGGGTCCCGACACGAATGCCATTCTAAAAAAAGTGGGTCCCGGTCTAAAAGGTTTAAATACCACTGCCCTAGAATACTTAAATGAGGGCACAGTGTTATTGGGGGGATTAATGCAGATGCTAGGCACTGAAAGCTACAGCAAGAAGGCTTCCCCTCCCCCCTCCCCACAAATTATCTCCTATGTTCATTACTTGCAAATGGTACTGCAAAAATGGTGCTGAGATGTGGGTATTTAGGGCCAGTTGTGGTATTGATCACTAAACCCAACTTATGGGATTTGGGTCTAGAGATCAGAGCTCTGCTTCAGCACATGCAGTGGAACACAGAAAGCCTCTAAGCATGTCCGCCTCACTCCTGAGCACCCCAAAATACCACCCACGCATAATGGGAGGGCTGTGTGTTTGAGCGTTGGCACCTCATTATATTCGATTTTAAGTACTGCTCAATTCAGATAGAGCTGGATAGAAAATGGAAGCCTCAGAGGTCAAAAAGACGCATGGAAAAGTGACTACAGAACTGAGATAAGTGGGACTTTTTTCTTTTTGCCTAAAGAAAGAAGATATTCAATTTCAACTGTCTTATGAGAAACCCACCTTAACATTCTCTTCAAGTGCATTGCACTCTGGTTAGATTAAGGAAGTGTAACAGAGGGGGTGTAGGCAAGCTGGCATACGGGGAAGGGCCCAGGGGCTGGGGCTGTGCAGAAGTTCAGAGAGTTGGAAAGATGTGATTGGACTTATTAGGAATATAACCAGTGGCGTCATGCAGCCGGAACGCTAAGCGGGAAGAATGGGTGAGCGGCAGCCCGCCCATTGCGTTCCGGTCTGTTTCGCCGTCTTCCCCGCCCCCGCGGGAGGAACGGGTGAGCAGCAGCCCGCCCGTTGCGTACCGCTCCGTTTCGCTGTCTATGGGGGCGGGGAAGACAGCGAAACGGAGCGGTACGCAACGGGCGGGCTGCTGCTCACCCGTTCCTCCCGCGGGGGCGGGGAAGACAGCGAAACGGAGCAGTACGCAACGGGCGGGCTGCCGCTCACCCGTTCCTCCCGCCCAGCGTTCCGGCTGCATGACACCACTGAATATAACCTCCTCCTTTCCACCTGCATTTACTCACACATTTCACTAGGAAGGACAGAGGATTCAGGACTGGAGGTCTGCATGTAAGAGACCTGCATTATCAGGAAAGCAGCATGTGTTTGTGTCACAATGTCGGCACTTCTGGCGGGTCCCGGACAGATCGTCATTCTAAAGAGTGGGTCCCGGTGCTAAAAGGTTTGAGAACCACTGCTCTAGCCTATACATCCATCAGCCAGTCTCTGGGCCTTGCCTCCTGGACCTCCCCCGCCCCCATCTAAGAACATAAGAAAAGCCTTGCTGGATCAGGCCAAAGGGACATCTAGTCCAGCTTCCTGGATCTCACAGTGGCCCACCAGATGCCTCAGGGAGCACGCAAGACAAAATCAGACACTGGTATCCTGCTGCCACTCCCCTGCATCTGGCAGACTATTACCCTTGCACACACACACACACACACACACACCCGCTCCCAAAGGAAGACTGAGGTTTGGGTTTGCCAGTATCTCAACCAGTATCTTCAGTTCTTTCCAACGTATTTGCTGAACCCAGTTCCAATCCTTCCCTGAGACTTTTCTGAGTAGATAGCCAGATCACGGGAAGGGGGCACTCCCCGATCCCTGCCACAAACAAGCATGAGGCATGAATGGCCCTACTCAAGCCCATTTGGAGGTGCCAGCAGTTTTAAGCAGTGGCCAGTAGGAGGCGCTTTGCCATGCTGCAAAATTTGCAAGAACACTAACAAATTTGCAAAATTTCCAACAAATTTGGAAAAACGGGTCACAAATGACACCACACTGCATTTAAAAAGGTCAGCTGTCACCTACACAGAGATGCTCTTGTCTTCTATATATATAAAAATGGACGTGTGTGTGTGTGTGTGTGGGTATGTATGTATGTATGTTCCTTATACACGTCTCCGTGCCTTGACCCACGGCCACGAAACTTGGCACACATGTACCTTGCAGCCTGGAAGGAATCACTGCGGGGGTCAGACCCCCCTAGCGCCCCCGGGGGTGGGGGTACGCGGGGGTCTTCGCGTGAACATCGTCGGAAACGTCCGAAATCGGCGTCGAATCTGTAGTTTTTGGGGTCGCCGAGATGAGTGGCGACCCTCCTGATGCCGTTGGGTTCAGCCCCCCCCCCAATGTGGGGGGCAAAAAGGGGTGCGAAACACAGCGTCCGCCATGCCCTGCTGGAACGCCTGGACCGATTGGCACGAAACTCAGCATGCGGAAGCCTAGCGGCCTGGCCGCAAATACTGCGGGGGTCGGGGCCCCCTGCCACCCCCGGGGGTGGGGGTCCAAGGGGGTCCCCACATGAAAACGGTCAAAAAACGGCCAAGCTGGGAGTCAAACCCACAGTTTTCGGGGTCACCGAGATGAGTGGTGACGCTCCCTACACAGTTGACGTCTCGGTTTGCCCCCCCACATGGGGGACAAGAAGGGGTGCGAAACACAGCGTCCGCCATGCCCTGCTGGAACGCCTGGACCGATTGGCACCAAACCCGGCATGCGGAAGCCTAGCACCCTGGCCACAAACACTGCGGTGTTCGGGGCCCCCTAGCGCCCCTGGGGGTGGGGGTACATGGGGGGCCCCACTTGAAAACGGTCGAACATGGCCAATATCGGTGTCAAATCCATAGTTTCTGGGGTCGCCGGGACGAGTGGCGATGCTCCCGATGCTGTGTGAGTTCCGGTTCACCCCCCCTCGGCGTGGGGGGCAGGAAGGGGTGCGAGACACAACAGCTGCCGTGCCCTGCTGGAACGCCTGGACCGAGCGACACGAAACTTGGCACGCATACACCTTGTGGCCTGGCCACAAACACTGCGGGGGTCGGGGCCCCCTAGCACCCCCAGGGGGGTTCGTGGGGTTCCCCGCGCAAACATGGTCGAAAATGGCCAAAATCGGTGTCGAATCCATAGTTTCCGGGGTCGCCGGGACAAGTGGCGATGGTCCCGACGCTGTGCGACTTCAGGTTCACCCCCCCTCGGCGTGGCGGGCAGGAAGGGGTGCGAGACACGACATCCGCCATGCCCTCCTGGAACGCCTGGACCAAACGACACGCAACTCGGCACGCGTACACCTTGTGGCCTGATGACAAACACTGCGGGGGTTAGACCCCCGTAGCGCCCCCGGGGTGGGGGTGCGCGGGGGGCCCAAGTGAACATGGTCGAAAACGGCCAAAATCGGCTTTGCATCCATAGTTTCCGGGGTTGCTGGAGCGAGCGGCGATGCTCCTGACACCGTTGGAGTCCGGGTTCGCCCCCCCTCAGCATGGGGTGCGGGAAGGGGTGCAAGACACTATATCTGCCATGCCCTCCTGGAGCGCCTGGAGCGATGTGCACCAGACTCACCATGCGCGTGCCTTCCAGCCTGGCAACAGACACTCTGGGGGTCAGGCCTCCCTAGCGCCCCCGGGGGTGGGGGTGCACAGGGGCCCCAGGTGAGAATGGTCGAAAACGGCCAAAATTGGGAGATGGGTCAGGGATGGGAGATATAAACACCCGGGCAACGCCAGGTAACAAAAAGCTAGTCATGAATAAAATGTTAATTGGGAGTTCACTGATTGACTGGTCTTGCCAATTTTAGCTGTCAGACTTGGAGAGGAGTTGTAAATCTTAAAAAAAACAAAAACCAACAGCAAACACACACCCTATGCAACATTGCTTGAGAATACGTAGCTTAAACAATTTCTCAGAAGGAGCTGCTCAGAGCGCCATAGTTGCTATAATTGGGTTGGTTAATACATCTCTGATCTAGCAGAAGAATTGGGATGATGGAACATGTTTTTCGACAAACACCCAGGGATGCAAATTTGACTGGTTCTTTAATTCCCCCAAGGAAAGTCTTGGCATCAGATTGACAGAGAACAAATAAGATACGCGCGCTACCTTTTCATCTAAGCAACAAGGTTTATTTCTACTGCCTGGTCTGTTATCAGAAGAGAGTAACAGTGTGTCTGACTGTCCCGTGATTGCCGGCGACAAGAAAGAGAAATGCACGTTGCCAATTCAGCGAGTTGGAAAGCAACAGGAAAATGAAAAAAGGAAGCCATGAGAAAGCACAGAATCGTGCAGCGTGCCTGGGTTGTTGATGTCACCTTTTTCCTGCCCAGTATTTCTAGAGGTGTGGGGGGGAATGTGCCCCCCCTGCACAGACCAAGAGTGGGAGAGGTGGAACAACTAGGGTGGAAAGTCATTGGCCTTTAAAGCTTGCTGAGCTGGCACCCAAGTCGGGAGTTCTTAGCAAGTGCAAATTGACAGCGTGGAATAGCAGCGTTATTATCAAAAACAAATGAAGCCGTGTATTATTAGGACAATCCATCACTTATACGGCTCTTGCAGGATGTAATGTGCTTTGCAGTCATTAACTCAGTTATGGCCAATGCCAGCTAGGGAACAAACAGTTTGGAAGGATCAGGGCCCGCAAGGCAATGGGAGAATGGCTGAAGCCATCCGTCTTTGGGAAGGCCAGGTGTGCTCCAGAGAAGGATTCAGGAGCTTCTGCTAGACATGGGTTCATACAAGCTTCTCACCTGCTGGTACAAGACTCCCGCCATTGAGGTGCAAGGAAGTAAGGCATTATAAGCTATATCTTCTGCCTCTCTGAGAGCCAATGGTTATGAGATTTAAAAAAAAAATCAAATCATTTCATCTGCACAGGTATATACAATGCAGAGGTTTTCCACTCTACATTTGCTAGGGACGGAACCTACAACAAGGAAAAGGCCTTTCGATGGTGGCATCCCCAAATCAGAACTGGACATCCCAATGTAGCTCATCTCCTGCCTCACCTTTGGTGTGAAGGTGGCCATACAATGGTTTGAGATGTTGCATTGGAAGCCTGGGATTCCGCCTGGGATTCTTCGGAGGACACGGCAAAGTCCAAAATGCAGACGGCTCACACGGGAACGGACTGCCTGGGTTGACGCTGCTCGTTAAGCCATCGTTGGATTTCCAGCCTAAAAGGGCCGCAAGCCCAGCTGGGCAGCCCTCAGTCCCTTCCTGCAGCCTCCTTCCCCCTGCACTTGTCTCAAAGCGAGCCCAGTTGCGTCCTTGGTTTCTCTGCTAGGGCAGGCGGCTGCAGATCAGCATGGGCTTCTGCCTCTCATTACCTCTTTCCCCAAGCCTTAAAGCTTGGCTCGGTCCACGTACAATCGAGGCTCCACGGCGAGACCCTTGGCGCGGCAGGATTCAGCCCTTCCCAGCAAGCACTGCAGCTGGATTTGCTGTGCTTTAAGCACCTAATTGGGCTGCCAAGCTCCTTGGACAGATAAGCTCTACACCAGGAGGCCAAGGCTGCTCTGCAAAGGCCAACTGTAGCCTGGGCTAATCGGGAGGGAGAGGTTGGCAGCAAAAAAAAAAAGTGTGTGTGTGTGTGTGTGTGTGTGTGTTTTGTAAAGCTCGGAGAAAATCCTGGAGCTTACTCTGAACCAGAGTAAGAACCAGACCAACACACACAGCATTTGCACCTGTTTTCAAGGCCGGGCCTTCGAAGCCAGTTCAAATTATTTTTACCTTCCGAGTGCTCCCAATTACGTGCAGAGAGCGCTCCCGTCTCCTCAAACTGCAGCTTGCCCCTTGCGCCCGGTGTTAAAAGGGGGCACTTAAGCATTAAAGGAGGGTGGCTTCCCAGTAACTTCAGAGGCTCAGCATTTGTCCAATTTAGAAATTAGGTGACCTCACCCCCCCCCACACACAGAGCCAGTCACACTTCTGACGGCTCTATTAGGAAAACTCCCTGAACAGAAGAAAGCTAACTTCTCTACTCCGAACGAGGGCGGAATCAGTCGCTTGCTCCGCGTGTCAACTTTCCGAGAACAGGGAGCCTTTCACTTTATTCTGCCTGTGCTTTTAACCAGAATTGCTCACATCCTCCGGGAGCAAAACCTGAAGCGATGCTGCGCCAACCAAGTTTTCCCAGGCACCCTTGTTCTGAGCACGAAGACCGGCTGTTTGTGGTCTACTGTCTTTCTGGCCATATTTTAGCAGCAGTTCCAACTCGCTTTTCACAGGCAAAAGTTTCAGGCAACCAAAAAGGTCTTGGTGGGTATGAAAAGCCCCCCCCTCCATCTTTTTTACCTTGCCAGTTTCATTTTCCTCCTTGATCAGATGCCCAATACATACTGCTTTGTAGTCATTTTAAAGATTTTATTCTACATCAGAGTGAAATGACAACCAATCACACAATGAATGCGCTGACATCACAAAACTACGTTGCTAGTCTGGCCTGAGTACATGGTGAACGTATATCCCTGTTTGCTGAGGAATGTGACTTGGCTCCCCAGATCAATTGGGTTTTTCAAGTCAAGCCTTCCAAAGGGTTTTCAAGAATATGGACACCAAAGCAGCCCAGACAAGCAGTGCCACCTTGTGCCCTTTCTCAAAGCCTCTCTCCGACACTCCTGTCGGAAACGGAGCCCTTCACTGGTTGTTGCCCCTTTCTTGAAAAATGTTTTTCCTTGGAGAAAGAGGAGAACCTAATGTCCACTGTTATTCTTCTGGTACATTTCTGAAACTAATGGCCATGATCCAGGAACAGCAGAAAGTGAAAAATAGTGTTCCATGGAGATCACTGAAGGGAAATACATGAGATTTATGCAAGGAGTTAATCCGTACACAGTCTTCCCTTTCCCAGTCTTCCCTTTTTTTCTCCATGCAGTAGAACCACCCATGCAAAGACTTAACCTGTGTTGCTATGTAGAGGAGCTTAGTAAACAGCAGGAGCACAAACTTAAAAATAAGATATGGCACAACATGTAACTAGCTACGTCTTCAGGAAATCTGGTAGTGGACCCAGACACTTCAATTCTTGCACCTGTCAACAAGGGTGGCAATCCTGGCCACTGTCGGCAGAGGGGGCTACCGGCTTCGCCTTTGCTGCACTACAGCAGCACCCAGAATATGGTCAGAGAGGGTACTGCAGCCCAGCCAAATCAAGTGCTACAAAGAGGCAAAAGGGGTTTGGTTGTGGTTGCATGGATGGGAAGCAAGGCAAAATTATGGAAGTGTTTGCCGGAGCAGAAGACCTTTGAACGGCTGAGCGTGGTGGAGTTGGCCTAGCCAAGATCACAGGTAGGGATGTGTCAGACATATGCAGGGGACAAGGAGGGCTTCCTCAGTAAGGGTGAAAACCTGAACAAGAGCCAGGAGCCATGGGAGGGATTTCGGGGTGGGTGGGTGCCACTTAACATACTTTATAAGCATTTATTCCATGCCAAGGCAACTGTTTCCCAGGAGTGCTGCACTAAGGAACACATTCCAAGAATGTCTAAGGAATGCATTCCAAGCACCATCTGAGAACAGACATCCCCCAGCAGGGCTGAGATGGCCTGGCAGAAGCACCGCCTTAGCAGCTTAGTGCCACCTGTTTGCTCGAAGATAACGTTTGGCATGAGCAAGCCGAGCCGAGCCTTTTGAGGGCATCTCTCAAGTGCTACTTCAAAGGCAATCTCTCCTGCCCAATGCACTGATGGAGTTTCCAGCCCTAAAACGATTGTTCGCCTGCTTTCCTGATAACCACCATTATCCGGACACTGATTTTGATGTTCCACTGGACATCTCGCTTGGCTTTGCCAGTGTTCAGATCAATATTCCAACCAGATAAGTCCTTTGCTTTCTGTCCTGTTTGCTTTCTTCCTCCTCCTCCTCCTCCTCCTCCTCTCCTCCTTCCAGCTGCAGCCTTTGGTGTTTGGCTGTCCGTGTTCTCCAATCCTCTTAGGCTGCCTGCCCAAGCTGGATTCTTTTTCTCAACCTCTCCTTGCTTTTCAAGGGTAAACTCCCAAAGGCAACGCCTGGTAGCTTTGAAGATGAGAGGAACTGGAGCCTCCTTTTGCACCAGTCCTTGGAATTGGGGCTGTATTGGTGGGACTGGCTTCAAAGTTGGAGGTTCGTCTAGAAGAGGGAAATCAGACCCTATTATAGGTGGGGGGCTCCTCATGAAGAATTAATTACCCATTCACACCTGCCTGGAGAATTGAACCAGGTACGTCCTGTGGATGAGTGGAGTTATTTCAAGCTTCTACACAGGGGCTTCATAGTTAGAGTAAACCTATCGCCCTTGTCTTGTCCCTGTTGTTCTCCTGTCTAGGCTTGAGAATGGTGTCTCGTTCTTTGGTGCCCACTTTGGAAACCACTTTATGCCAAGAGGAAAGAACATTTTATCCATCTGAATTCTCCGAAATGGTTCAACTTCACAGCTGCAAATATCTGGTGAAGATTCATGGGAAATCTTCGCTCAGACCTAGGTCCCGAATAACTGTGCCTTTCAGTGGTCCATGTTCCTTCACAAGTGCCCCAAATTCTCAATCGACAAGCGACACCTGGCTTAAACGTTGCCATCAAATCTAATTACTTGTTCCCTTATTCCCTCTACATTTAGTGACATTAAGGAATTCTCCTTACGAAATGCTTCCTCTCTCCTTTTTTTGCAAGGCAGGAAACCCTACGTTTATCTTGTTATATCTAAATTAACAGCATCCCCCCCAGCAGGTGCTGCATTTGGAAAGCAACATACTGTAAGCAATTAGAGAATTGTATGTAAATATATAACTTGCCTGACAAAAGAATGAGATTCAACGTGATTAACTCTCGTTTAAGGCTTCACTGTCAAAGGTAAATAATTCCCCAAAACTACTGAGATGAGCTTGGAAACGTCTTCTGAGACAAGAAATGTGTGTGTGTGGGGGGGGGGGTAGAAACGTGTTTGAGGAATTAAGCTCCATGTTTGTTTTTAAGTGGAGCTTCAAGGCTGAAAAAGGATACAAGCATTTTACTTAGCATAACTGTGCTATCTGCACTGTGAAATGGTGACGGCATAGTGACTGTCATATCCAGCTGACTGCCAGAGATATCTGAATAATGCCATCATACAGGGTGTCCACAAAGTCTCTTTACAATTGCAAAAAATCACAAAAAATGCAAATGATGAGATGTGGTAATGATATCACGCCCCTGGATTTCTTTCTGTGGGGCAACATTAAAGACATTGTGTACAGAACAAAAACACGGGACATTACTGGCCGTTGCCACCATTGATGGGAGTATGCCACAGCGAACATGGCAGGAAATCGATTATCGCCTTGATGTGCTGCATGCAACCAATGGTGCACATATAGAGGTTTATTAATTGATGCAAAATAAACTTCAATATATACTAATATTGTATATTTTCCATACATGTATCTCTTCATTTGTTTTTGTAATACAAGTTTGAAATTGTAAAGAGACTTCGTGGACACCCTGTATTATATCAAGATTTTCACAGAGTTGTGGTGTCGCCACCAAGCCGAGTGTATCACCTAGTGCGGTCCACACATCCCAAACCCCCTAGTGATGCCACTCCTTACAGCTGCCTTCTCCCGATTCCTCAGGCCAACCCTAGCATCTAAATGAATCAAGGGAAATCAGTGGGCACTGATAAAACCCGAGAAGCTGCCATTTGGGAAGATGTCCCCACCGGGAAGCTGCAGACTCGGGATCTGTGAATCGTCACTCCGACTGACCTTGCCCACTCTCGAGCTCCAGGCCTCCCCAAACTACCCAGGAGCAAAGCAGACCTGAAGGTTCAGGGCCTGCCTAGCAGCATGCTTTCCATTCTGAGATGGAGGAACATAAGAAGAACCCCGCTGGATCAGGCCAAAGACCCGTCTAGTCCAGCTTCCTGTATCTCACAGTGGCCCACCAGAAGCCTCAGGGAGCAAAAGAGACAATAAGATGCCTGCATCCTGCTGCCACTCCCTTGCACCTGGCATTCTGAAGTAGCCTACCACTAACGTTAGGAGGTTGCACCACCATCATGGCCCATGGCCCACAATGGACTTTTCCTCCAGAAATCCGTCCAATCCCCTTTTAAAGGCACCTAGGCCAGATGCCATCACCACCTCCTGTGGCAAGGAATTCCATAGCTTAATTACCCGCAGAGTAAAAAAATATTTCCTTTGGTCTGTTTTCACTCTCCCAACACTCAATTTCAGTGGCTGTCCTCTGGTTCTGGCATTGTGAGAGAGGGAAAAGAAGCTAGAACCAACTTGTGCTCTAGCCAAGGCCCCACCAGGGACGAAGCAGCAAGTGCCTGGCACTATAAAACAGCCCGGCAGTGCCTGGTTGTCACTGGCCTGTTGACTTCTTTCGCCAAGCTTCTTATTTCTTCTTAGCTGTTTGGAAGCCTCTGTCCCCGAGATGCTCAGCAAGACAGGATGGCGAGACAAATAGCAAGTGCTCTTCCCTCCATATTCCTAGGCAGGAAGTACTCTAAATTTGTATGAAGGAGCAACAGAGAGGTGCTTTCAGGTGTTGCCTCAGAAGGGAGAGGACAACACCAACATGCGTGTGGATGAGTTCCAAGTTCGAACAACAGTTTGCGATGTTAAGCAACAGGGGCCTCGTTTGAAGTGGATGGGGCTTATTCAGCTATGTCAAATCCAATTTGGAAGGTGTTCTCTACGTGAAGGCTGGAGAGAGGCCTGAAAAATTGTCAGCGGTGCAAGCTAAATGCAGATCTTCCACACCATACTGGGGAATAACCTTGAATTAATGCTCGTGCGCACCGCTTCTGCCTGACTGCGGTTGCAGTCACATGAAATTTGTCAGCAGCTAAAGGATTCCCTCTAGAGATACAACGGCAAGATTTGAAAACGCTCTATTGTGCTGTGCGGAAGAGGAACATGGCCAATAATCAGTGTTTCACTGCTTAAAATAACCACCAGTATTCATGTCTGTCTACCACATCATGGGCCTAGGAAGTCACTATTTAAATGGACCAAACCGGATTGCAAAAGTAGCATAGCTAAGGCAATTGCTACCCAAAGACTTTGTAAAATGTCCATGGCAAAATCAATTTTAATTAAATAAAAATTAATTGCCCATAATATTTGATAGAATAGAGATATTCAAATGCGTTGTTGTAATGCATTCTGCACTAAATTGCCTTTCCAATGATATATAACATGATGGCATTATTCATATTTTCCAAGGTTTTCACAGTTTTGGCTACTACTGCCAAGCTCAGCTTGTTGGCCACCCCCCCCCCAAAAGGTTGTTGCCCAGAGCAATTGGCCCCCTGCACCCTCCTTTCCTAGGGCATTGGATTATGGCTGTGTAGAAGGAAGTTGCTCGTAAGCCAAGCTTCCCCAATTTCTTCACTTATTCCAAGGCTTCGCTTTAGTACTGAAAACACTGCTGGGCTGGGTGGGGCTTTGGTGGCTGCAGCTCATTAAGGCCAGTTTGCTAGAACCAGACTAGATGTGACATTAAACAAAACTGGTATCAATGAAAGCATCGCTCCCAGGGCAAACAGTAACTTGGGGGGGGGGGGGGACGGGCCATGGGTATCGTCGGGAAATTGAAATGAAAGCATTAAATGCAACAATCTCAGTCTAGAAGGATCATGCACACATTGCAACTAGAAAGAGACACACACACACAAGGTGCAATCCTAACCAGGAACTAGGCTGGCACAAGTCACTTGTGCTGGACCAGGAGTGTGTCAAACACACCATAAAGCATGTCTGCAACACTCTAGGAGTCAGGGAGGCCGGCACATGGACAAGAGTGGTGCAAATGTGCTTTACGCGCATTTGCCACACTGCAGGGCCGGCGCCTAATTCCAGGTTAGGATTGTGCCCTGCGTGTGCGTCTCTCTCTAGCTGCAGCGTGTGTGTGATCTTTCTAGGCTGAGATTGTTGCATAGGAACTCTGAGTGTGGAAGTGATGGGAGCTAAGCAGCAGGAGCACATCAGCCAGCCAGCTGAAGTATTATGAACCAGTGCTGGTTTCCCGATACTTCCCCGGAGCAGACCCAAACAGAGCAAAAAGGTGTGAGAGATGCCAGTATTTTTTGCCCAGATTCAAACCTGACAGATCCTTTGGAAAGCAGGTAGTGAAAGGTTGTACAGTACTCCATCAAAGCCAAATTGAACACTAAATGGTAAATTAGCATCGAAATTACAGCGCTACATTAAACATAAAAATAACCTGGAAATATCAAGACATTTCCAGCTTTGTATTCAATCAGCAGTGTTTACAGGCACAGCTATTATCGCAGCTATGTATATCGCCGGCTATAAGACCGTAAGGAATCAAGAAACTAAGATGGTCATCAAGAGGAGCCTGGGAAATAAAGAGAAAAACTGTCAAGATAAACGCATTAATTTCTACAGGGAAGGAAGAGCTCCCTGTGAAGAAGCTCACAGTGTGTTAGCAGATGTCCATCATGGTTCGCTTGGTCTTGATCCTGTTTTGTGACCTCAACGCTGACAGCAGGAAGAAAAATTATTATTCCTCCAGCGTCAGCTCAAGCCAAGCAACTTCTGGGAGTTGCTCTCCGCCGCCTCTCTGCCAACTGTTAACGTGTCTGAGTAATTAGAATTGACAGTCAGATGTTAGATTAACATAGCACTGATCAGCCACTGTTTTTAAGAGATGGAGCAAGAGCCTGATTTGCATGTGTCTCCTGAACAAAGTGTGTACAGCAGTCCTGAAATGAAGCTGTTTTGTCTTTCACATACTTGGGGGAGGGAAAATATTTCTACTGGGGCAGCAAATAGGTAATCCTCATGGAGCTGCTTCTCTGATGGTATAAGAATTTCATTTCAAGGCTCACTATGGAATGCACCCGTCACTCATAAATTGGGTGCATTTTAGGCAAAGCATTTAATGAGGAGACTATGCAGCTTAGTCCTATGCATTCAGTGGGAGGGAAGTCCAAGCCTGTGATCTTGGGGGCACTTGCTTGAGACTGTACCTCACTGCATGAGGGTCAAACTACACATTACGACAAAAGGGAATGACCGTGAAGTGTTGCTTTTCCTCAGCCCTGAAGTCCAGCTCTGCATGTGAGCAGTTTTGCCCTTTCCTGCCCCCATGTTACTGGGATCCCTCCCCCCCCCCCGCAACTGCCACCTCAACAACTTTTGGTTACAGCAGCCATTCCTGCATATGCCTTGAGCTTCCACAGACAGCCACAATGTAACTTTATTTGCTGATATTCCAGCCCACCATCTCACCACGACACACACACACACACACACACACACACTGCAACTCGCCTACCAGTTCCACCTATCCCAGAACAAACCACCTCACTCTTGCAAGCTAGTTCTCAGTTTATTCCACTTTAAAACAGCATAAAAAAAACCCCATCAGTTAATCTGCATGCCATTACAGTGATAAAAGTGAACTGTCAAGGACATCACGAGAAAAAGGTCTACAATTATAATGCCATATAATCAAGAACCACCACCTGCCTCGGAATTCATTACCTCTGTCATGCAGGCAATCGGAATATTCCCCACCACCTGACAGAGGGGCAGCAAACACTCCAGAGGATGACAGGTGATGCTTCCTGCTCAAATCTAAAGGGATGCCAACACAATTATTTTAAACAAATACTTTAATGCTTGCTTGTTATTTACTCTCCAGGGTGTGCAAAGCAGACTCTGAAGAACGCCGAGCGGCTTTTATCTCCCTGACAATTCTGTTTCCTTCTCACTTAGAAAATTAGATAATTTTTCGCCCTCGCGCAGCGCTCGCAGAGTGGGCTGAACACTCCCTTGTTGCTGTCTTCTCAGTGTAGTCTATGAAGTGGATTTGCATGTGTGAATTCGTCATCACAGAAAAACAAACAGAAGCCCACAAAGTCCGCAGGTTGGATCTAGAAGAATTTGTGACACTTAACTGTAATTGTTTTGACTTTAGATCTGTTCTTGACCATTTTTCTTCTCAGGAGTTGAGACTTAGACCTGCAAGATCCAGGTTCAAATCCCTGCTCAGCCACGACACTTCCTGGGTGACCTGGGGCTGGTTGCTCTCTCTCAGCCTCACCTACCTCTCAGCGTTGTTGTGAGGACAACAAGAAGGGAAGGAACCACATACACAACCCTGAGCCCTTTGGAGGAAGGAAAGTTTAAAAATGTGAAAAATAAAATCAAACAGGGGAAGATCCTTGTGTGCTGCCCTTGGAGGAAAAGGGAGAAGGAATAGAGATGTAATGATCGAGTAAAAGTTACACGCAACTGACACCATCTCCATCCATTACATCCCTTTCCCTTGCATTGCATCTATTTAAGCCACAAACTCTTCAGGGCAGAACCTGTCCCCTCATTCTGCACCCTGTGTCAGCTACCAGGTTGGCCCTGTCTAAGTAATTTAATAATATTAGTAAGTAAACTCCAGGTTAAAAGGGAGACATTTGGACTACTGCAAAACAGAGAAGCTGGAGAGCTCGCAAAAGAAAGCCCTTCCTCCAAAAACTCCACACATAGAGACTTGGAAGGATCGCTAAACGGGAAGAGAAACAGCAAAGCCAGGAAGACAAATTAGCATCCTTAAAATAAGTTAAATACGGCAACAAATAAGAAAACACCAAGAGGCATGTTTGCCGCCTTGCCTGGGCCGTGCAAGATGAGCTGGCTATTACTCCTTATTATTGCCCTGGGAAGGAATCGTGCGCCGAAGACGGGGAATGAAGTTAGCAATGATTTTTCAGTCATGAACCTTTCTCCGGGGATGAGTTATAAAGGAAGAAATGTAGGCTCTGAAAAGGGAGGTAGAAGGCAAGAATGGTGCGATTTTATCTGTTGGGAAATGCATGCATGAGTCCGGACTAAAAGGCAAAAGGAACATTTGAAGCACACGGGTAAACTAAGGATTCCCAACACTCAGTGAGCACCAGGGACGAAGGCAGAAAAATGCAGCCTGACTAACAGCAAATCACAAAATTAATTTGTTTATGTCTGACCTTTTCCACAGAAGTATGCATGATGTGGATAGAAGGAGTATGCATGATGTGGATAGAATGTGGATAGAAGGAGTGGATAGAAGGAGGTTCTTTTCCCTCTCTCACAATACCAGAACCAGGGGACTTCCACTGAAATAGAGCGTTGGGAGAGTTAGAACGGATAAAAGGAAATACTTTTTTACCCAGCGGGTAATTAAACTGTGGAACTCCTTGCCACAGGAGATGATGATGGCATCTGGCCTAGGTGCCTTTAAAAGAGGATTGGACAGATTTATGCTGGAAAAGTCCATCGCGGGCTATAGGCATGGAGGAGAACAGGCAAAAGGAAGACAGTCAAAACCCAACAGGTCTGCCATTTAAATCTGGGGCTGATGCTCTTTTGAGAAGAAAATTGACTGTGGTTTTAGGGGGATGTTTTAAATCATAGGCAGCCCAATCCTAAACTGCAGGACCAAAATGGTTACCGCTGCATTCTGCGGGATCTGTAGACAAGCCTAGTCCTAGCCTAGTCCTCCTCGGACAGCCTAGTCCCCTGCCAGCTATTTTGTACAGGTACTGGAGCAGCTTTGCATTAGGCTGCCCAGCCTGACATGGGCGTTTAGGATCCGGCAGTGGAAGCTGCCACTGGCCACACCCCTCAGCGGGGCCCGCTCAGCCCCTTGTGCAGTTCCACCCCCACCATGCCTTCCCGCCACTGGGCCTTCCTGCTGGCCCACCGGGTGGTGCAGCTCCAGTGCGGGCAGTACTTGCCCTCTGGGTGCTGTAAACATGCTTTATGGTATGGTTATGACACCCAGAGCCAGTGGTATGAACATACCGCCAGAGATAAGGCCCACACGATATGGCCCTTAGTTATGTGCTTTGCAAGCATATTCTGCAACGCTCCTCTTCTCTACTAGGAACGTTGTGCCCTGGAATCTTTCACAGACCAGGCAAAGGATTAAGAGCTCATCCACCTAGTATTAGGACTGGCGCAACTCTGCCATGCAACAGCCAGGAAGAGGGGGGTTTCTGGGACCCAGGTTTTTGGTAGACATCGGGGGAAAAAATGTGAAACTTGCCCGAGTTACAGCAAAGTAGAGTCAGCCATTCTTGCAAAGCACATTTACCAGTCTCTTATTCTCTGCCCTCCAAAATTAGGGGAGATTAATCCCCTGTAATCCAATTAAAAAGGCTCAGCAAAGTATTCTGAGCTGTTCAAAACAATGAGACTGCACTCATCTTAAGTTTGGTATTAGTGCATGACAAATAATTTATTTAGCACTTCTGTGGATGTGCTTTTAAACGTGCATTTATGTGTGCACACAGGGGAAATCTCTCCCCTCTGTGTTGATAGGACTTGGTGTAGTGGCCAACGGCACAGCTCAGTGGTTTGGAAGGGAATGACAAGGGTGGCAAGGGGGAAAGCCATGACGTTATAATGACAGGAGACGACATGACATCATATTCTTGAAGCCGAGGACTTACAAAAATGGCTGACTCAGATAATTGCCGCCAAGGAGGAGGGTTGCCGCGAATTCACGAATAAAAATCTCCCTGCACGCTTGTAAAAGTTATTTTCAACCTCTTTAATCATGCCTGCGTGTTCTGCATACGGGTGTGCAAATCGCTGTACGAAAAATGGGATTTAATTTCCATGGAAAGATTCATGTATTCTCATTACATCGGTTCAATAAAACAACTGTTAACTGTAACAGTGAGTGCTTTATTTTTTGAAGCTGTGTAATTTCTTGTTGTTCCTAGCAGTCTTATTCACCATTTTCTGACACCCACTGTTAATGGTCTAGAAGGAAAAAATATATATTTCCCCCCTCCTTTTTCCCCCCTTCCCATTTACACTTTTTTTCCCCGCCTTCCATTTTCTACGGTAATATTTTCGAAATTCTGAACATTAACAGAATTTGTTTTATGGGGGGGGTGAGTGTATTAGTTTAAAAAAATACGCTTAATAGCCTAGAAGAAAAAAAGAATTACTCTCATATTGACAACTTCTTGTGTTATACATTGAGAGATTTTAATGTAATTTTCCTATATATTTATCTAATTTTTGCCCACCCTCCCCTTTTTTTCTTTCCTTCCCGTTCACACTTTATTTTTGCTTGTGTAGATTTCAAAAAATGAGTCTGTGAAAACAGTGCAATCCGAGTTTAGATAGACAGCAAGTTGCATTTCGTCTGGTATGTTCAGTAATATAATTATGAGGAATTAAACCTTGTAAGTGCATATTAAATCATAATACAGTTACCAATGATGTTTCTACACAATCACACGTTTATATTTTCGTAAGTTTTTATTTCAGGAGTAAACTATTCAGTACGAGCAAAGCAATCTGAAATGCTTGGTATAAGGATTGTTTTGGACGTACCAACATGGCTGCTAAGCCCGCCCCCTGGCTTCATTTGGCTCTTATTAATTCTACAGGGATGTCGTCTCCTGTGTATATTTCCTCCGAGGGGAAAGCTGTAACAAACAAAAATGAGTCTGATCAGCCATTTTGACTTTACAAACCCATCTTGCACAGAGTCAGAATATTACAGGGATGTGCCGAAGCCACTAAGCTCAAGTGACAAGTTAAGTTATGAGTAAACAACTCCATAGCTTGACTCGCGAGTCCTAGCATGCACATGTCACAACTCGACTCGCAAAAGTTTTGAGTCATTTTGACTTGAGTCCCGAGTCATTTCAAGAAATGAGTCAAGTCCTTGAGCAAAAACAAACAATCAAAACAATTAAGCCTTCCCTCAACCTGCCCACCCACCAGCTCTGTTTCCTGGAACAATCAATCTTCCTTCCTCCATGTTTGCTGCTACCGTTGGGCTGAAGGACAGATTCCCAAGTGGTCTTCCTGGGAGAGGTGGGAAAAAAAACAAGCATACACCCGCAAACGCACACACTAAAGATGGTCAGCACTCAAGTCAAATTTGAGCCATGACTCTTTTCCGAGTCACTCAAGTCAGGTCCAAATCAGTGATGTCCATGACTCAAATTAACACGAGTTGGGAAAGATCAGCATGTCCATCCCTGGATCATTGGTCTGCCTAGCTGGCTATCGCTGTCTCTCCCCAGGGTCTTAGGCTGAGGTCTCTCTCATCACTTGCTGCCCAATTCTGCAGCTGACATAGCCAGAAACTGAGCCCTTGTTCTGCATCCAGAACACATGGCCTAATACCGTACAGAGCTCCATCCCTTCCCTGGCTAAAACTGCAGGCCTTCTTTCTATCAATGCATAAGCTTATCTCAGGATTGAGCCCATAAATTTTCAATCAAAGCAAAAATCCTGCTGATCAGAATTCTGCTCAATCAACACCCCAGATGTGGAGGACTAGATGATCTTTTAATACCTTTTCTCCGCTGAGCATTACAGTTGCAGGAAAGCAACGGCTATGTTAGATCGCCTAATAATTTAAACATTTCGCAATGGCCTCACGTCATGAGCCTGAAGGGATAATGGTAATGCGCTATTTAAATCCTTTAAGTAGATTAAGAAGAATTATGTTCCCCCCACTGAGAAAACAAAACAGGAACAGGTGGCACAAAACTGTTTTCCACACACAGGTACAAATAAAAAGCTGGTAAGAATGACAGGAAGAGAGAAGAGAGCCAGGAACATACGCCAATCAGTATGAAAATGTGAAAACAAATTCAGCTGTAAGATGGGAACAAGGACTTAAAATCCCAAGTTTAATTGGTGTTTCTCTGTTGCTCCCATATGCACAGCACATTTCTCACCCAGGCAATTCAATCAACAACAATGCAGCCAGTTTCAGGTTTCCCGCATTGACATGGGCATAGCCTGAAGGGGGCATTCCCAGGAGTTACTAAACCATTGCAGAGGATCACTTTCCTAGTGCCCTCATCCAAGGCCTGGCACCAATGGGCAGCAGTTGGCTAATACACCATCTGCAGCAGAAGGGCCACAAAGTTGGTTGCATGGTATCTTCCTAGAGAGGCTGTTTCCTCGGGGAGTGTCACAACCCGGGAGAGGAACCCCCTCGTTCTGCAGACAGTGCGGAGAAGGCATATTGGGGGGAAGGAAATTCACCAGAGGACGCTGCTCTGTCCCCTTCCTCCAATTTGGGGGGCTTCAAGGAACCCGAAAGGAAACCTGAGTCGTGTCCCTTCCCCCCCCCCCACAGCACAGTCCGTTGAATCCAGTGTAGAATATGGCGCACACCTACACAAAAGGGAAGAAAGAAGAAATGAATAGCCAGCTTGTTTAGGAGAAGCCCATAGAGTTGATAACCGGTGGCAGCTAATTTCCTGGGAAAAAATGGCACTTTAGGCTATTATGCTGAAATCATTCAATATGTAAAGTGCTATATAAAATAATTACCTAATGTGAGGCAGATTCGGGGGCAATTTAATACTTTAGTGCACATGACAGAAAATTGCAGGTATTACAGAGTCTAAACAGCTGCCACAAGACTGCTCAATAGTGTGTGGCTGTGTGGTCAAACACCTGCTGAAGTCTTTAAACACAGGTGTACAGTCAAAGCAGGGCTTGCAAAAGCAAAACATCTTGTGAAGGCTTCATGTTCCTTTAAAAAAAATCTGAGCATGACAACTGCTGAATGAATAAAACTGATCACCTGCTATTAGGGTTAGGTTTTTACCTAATGACTCCCAAGAGGGTCTAGAAATTCTTCTAAAATAGCATTTTGGTCAAGCTGAAGAAAAAAAAAGATAATGGTGATGAGGAGGGTAGCTTTTAAAAAAGGATTCAATTGGCTAATGAATGAAAACATTTGCAAAATTGTGCAATTGTAGAAAAACCTGGGATATTTAAAAAAAAGTGCCTTTTTAATGTAATGCCCTTTTAACTAGAGGTATAAAAACAGGACATGGGATTCTGCAGGATTCACCACAAAGTACACCTCCACATGAGTAATAGATCTAGACTGAGAGAGTTTGGCTACAGTCAAGGTAGCAGGCACGGAGAACAGCAAGAGCTAAGAGAGAATCCAGTAGAGGCAGTTTTTGTAAGCATCCCTAACTAGGCCACAAGATGACCCTGTTTGTAATTTGGACATTATCAAGCTGACTTTATGCACGTCAGTCCCTTGGTCCCTGTAACTCAAGACTGTTTTCATGACAGCAGCTCTTCACAGTTAAAGACAGCGGTCTCTCCCAGCCTTAGTTACAAAGGTGAGGGTTAGTTACAGAGGTCAGGGACTGAATCAGGGAACTATTGAAGGCAGAATAGGTGCTCTACCACCCAAGTCCCCCCCGCTAATCTATTTCGACAGATCAAACTTTTTCCTTTCTGTTGCACCTGGACAGGCAGCCAAAATTTCATGCAAGTGAAATTTGCTGCCTGCTTGACTGCTCAGAACAGCTGTCACAGGGGGCAGCCCCAAGACATGCAATGAAACTTCACTTTAGCCCCGGAATCTTAAAGGGGGCACAACTCTCCTAGCAACCCAACAGCACTGTGATGCCCAATGTTGAATACTTTGGACCCCTGTGCAAACTTTAATGGACAGTTTAAATGGAAAGGAGTGTTAATGGACTAGGTGCAAAAGGTCACAATGGTTGTCCTCACATCTGATGCCTTGAGCTCAAGCGCAAGCTGATTTGCAGCAGAAGACAAGGAGAGGAGCGCCATTAAATCCAAGTTATTTTGAGATCAAGAATGCAGAAAGAAATTAAGTTGGTAACAAGACTTAATGGGGTTTTCTGTTTGTATAAGTCTACATGAAATCAAACTAAGATTTCCATGACCTGAAATTTCTGCACTTCCATAAAGAGACTGTCCTTAATTAACAAAGACAGCAATACTTTGTTCTGGTTAGGGACCAGAGAATGAATGAAAGTCAAAAATGGATGAATGTCACATCATTGCCTTATTTATGTTGCAAATTTATTTTGGCTAGCAAAAAATGTATATTAACTATATAACACCTGCAAATGCATGCAAAACCTAAACAAACAAAAAATGTAACACCAACATAAGTTGTGGAACGCAGACAAACCTATCAATTACAATGGAATTTACTCACTAGGTAAGGGTATTGAGGACTACAATTTTACAGCACAATCTTATGCAAGCCTACTTAGAAGTAAACCCAACCGAGTTCAATGGCACTTACTTCCAGGTAAGGGCATATACAATTGCAGCTTTAGACTTTGTGCAAACAGCCAATAAGAGCAGAAAGTTTATTGTCCATTAAGGAAGTTCTTGGCTTTTCACTAAGGAGGTCCATTAAGTAAGAAGTTTCCACATTCAGCACTAAGAAATTTAAGCAAGGCTATCTTCTCATTGTGTTTTTAAAGATCACATGATTAGTTCATCATGTCCATTTAAGTATATTTTAAAGGTATCTACTCAGGGAAGATAATGAGTTTTTCCACTCTTTAAAATTTCCATTCCATTTCCCTTTTCACTAATTATACAGGGAGAGGGGAAAGAAGTTAGATCATTTTAATTCCTCTCCCAAATCAAGCTACTGTTAAGGTTCATTTGGCATTTCCAAACTAATCCCCACTGTTAGGAGATGGAAACTGACCAGGATTAAACCTTGCTGCATGGGACTGCGGTGGAATGAATGCAGTTAGTGCTCAGTCTTCAAGGGCTACCAATGACTTTGATACATGTGAATTCCCACCACCTCCCCTTGTCAGTTTGAACATGAAATAATCTCAGGGATGAAAGCACTTTAGAATGCACCATTTCCTTGTAAATTAAGGGCAGTGCTTCCTAAAGTGTGGGTCATGACCCACCACTGGGAAACAAAACTGGGCCATTTCCCCTTCAGTCATAGGATGCATTTGTGGAAGGAGGATTCCATGTTCTGCAGTGAGTATGGGTAACAAAGGGCAACTAATTGTTCAGGTGATTTTCGAGGACACACCTAGAATTATTGGAAGAAGAAAAGCGAAGATTGTAAGGCAGCCGGCCAACAAAAGAAGAGCTATAGAAATACAAAAAGCGGGCCTGTGTTTATCAGATGTATTATGCGCCTGATAATTTGCTGCTGGAAACATCTGGCACAAATTCCTCTAATTACCAGGAAGACAGATGAGGAGCGCCAACAAGCTGACAATTGGTCAAGGGAATAAGCAGGTGCACTGGGGTTGGCAGGGAACAGATGCCAAGTCTCAAGCATGAATCCTTGCATGACAAAGCGGGGAGGGAAGAGTAAATCTTTGCCTTTGCAAACTATTTCCAAAACCGTGCCAATTTATACTTCGTTGTGACTGAGGCACACACAAGGCATAACCTCAGCATCGCCCACTTGCCACGCATGGCAGCTTGGGAAACGCACTGCATCCTGCCGTGGGGGGTACAGGCAGGGGTCCTACGTAAGGTGAATGTTTGTTCCCTTTATCCTTGGGGCTGCATCAATCCTGGAAAGTTGGACAGGACTGGGCTGTAACAACATCCACACGTACTCCTGTGTAGCAAGCAGCCCATCTTCAGCCTTGCTAAAATGCCTGTGTGCATTCCAGAGGTGGTTTAAAAAAAATGATTACAGCATGCTGCATGTTCTCTGGTGACAATGGGTCAAGCTAGAGAGAGGGGGGTTATTAGCAAAGCATGCAACAAAGCCTAGCCCCCCCCCGCAAGAAAAGAGCTATCAAAAGAGGAAAGCTTCCATTAGAAAAAGGGCCGGAAGGTGTCCCCTGCTTCCTGTAAGACAGTGGTCAGGGAACAGGGGTAAATTACCCCAAATGGGGTAAAAATGAAATTCCTGGGGGTAATGGACAGATAGGAGTATGCCCCGCCCCCCTTTCCCTCATCCTTCCTTCATGACCAACGTTCTCAACACCAGGGAAGAGCCCAAACCAGCTCCGGGTGGGGAGGCCGAGGAGCTGCCGCCGTCGCCACCACCCAGGAGCCCAGCAGGGACGCGAGACGTGCAGGCGTGGGGGAGGCTCTGGTGAGCGGCTGAGGGGTGTGTGTGTGTGTGTGTGCATGTGCCCGCAGGCGTGTGTGTGTTGAGAGGACTTCTGTGGACATGTCTCTTTTCTTGTGAGCAGCTAGGGCTCTCCCTGGGTTTGCCTTGTCTTGCTGTCCCAAGGAGTGGGGAGGGCGGGCGAGGGCTGGGGTGCCTGTGCAGGGAGTCAGGGACACAAAGAGAGGCAGGAGGCAATGAGGCAAGGGGAACAGCAGAAAACAAAAAATCAGAACTGCTGTTGCTGGCCTCTGTGAGCCAGAGCCAATCTGAATTCATTATACAGAGAAATCTTAAGTCCAAGCACCTAAACCTGTTGTCAAAAAGGTAAGCTAGTTGTAACCCAGAAGGGTTGAATTCTATTCTCTCAAGGTCTGCAGGTGTACCCAAAACTCTTTACAACTTCATATTTACATAGCATTAATTAAGCTCATTAATTAATCAAATAAAAAGCAATGGGTTCCAATATGTAATTTTTTTTCTTTTGTTCTGGCGGGGGAGGGGCTAACGTCAAGGGGGTAACATTGGCGTATCTAAATATATTTTGGGGTAAAAGGTAAAAAAGTTCCCTGACCCCTGCTGTAAGATATGGCTGGAGCAAGCGCATTATTCAGTTCCACATTGCCAAGCTCACTTTTCTGTGCCTGTTTGGGGTCACGATTGACAAATATTCAATTTGCAAGATGCTTTTCAATTTTTACACCGGAAACTCACCTTTCATGTGCTAAAGTTCTGTCCACGCACGAGAGTGAATTCTGTATCAGCTCACAATGTCACATTAACAAAAATGTTCATCTCCACCAGCTTTCAATGGGATGAGGGAGAGAAGGAGACTATTTCAGTTAAAGCCAAACAGGATTTTTTTCCCACCAGAAAGAAAACCCACTTTCCTCAGGTGCACTTATAGTTGCGCATGATGCTACAATTTACCTTCAAATTCAGTTTGCCGGGACGTCTGCGCTACCAAAGCCACAAAAGTGTGCATTCACAATAGATGTGTCATGTCCTACAGTCATGTCCAATGACATTAAATTCCTAGATGACAAGCACTTTCAGGCATGCCACCTAAAAACACTATTTTGACAGCAGCAGATTACAAAGTCAGTAAATTAAATGTCACTTCCCTAACTACTCTTGGGGATACAGATAATACCATATGACCCTGGTGTGTGTGTGTGTGTGTGTGTGTGTGTGTGTGTGTGTGTGTGTACGTACGTACGTATATAAACATGGTAAATGAATAATAAAGCAACCATAAATGCAGGGAGCTGCCCCATTCAGTTTTAATTCCTCCTTATCACCAGTCTGCAAGATTCCTTTTGCTTTTTCAGAATAGATGTACAGCCCACGGCTAAGGTTGGTTATTTGACTGGTCCAAAAAAGATTTGGTGCACATAATGGCAAAGTATACTTGGGGCACAATCCACACCAGCCTTTTTTTCCAAGTGTATGATAGTGTGATTGTGATTTCCTGGCCGGAGTGAGAGTCTGGCCAGGAGAGTGGATGGTTATCCCTGCCTCTGTGAGAGGGGGGCAGGGAGGGACGGAGTGAGGACCTTTGCCTCAGTGAGAGAGAGGCAGAGCCCAAGCCTTGGTGTGAGGGGGGTGAGAGCTGCTGCATTGGCTGTTGGTGGGTAGTGTGTGTGTGTGTGTGTGTGTGTGTGTGTGTGTGTGTGTGTGGTGTTTGTATTTGTGCTGCGGTGGTTGGCTTGTAGGTCGCTCCCCCCGGAAGTATGTGTCTGACGCCTCGAGGGGGCTCAGGGGAGGGGAGGGAGGCCACCATCAGTAGAGTTACGGGTTACGGAAGATATGGCGGTGGGGGCTGGGCCGGACATCACAGGAGAAGGAGGGTCAGTCGTAGACAGACTGTCCCTCTTTCTGGCCCTCCCCTCATCCCTCTGACCCTTGGCAATCCTGGCAACAGTCCTCTGAGTCAGAAGCTGCTGCTTCTGAATGCCAGGTCAGTGAATAACAAGACCTCTTTAATCCATGATCTAATCTTGGAGGAGAAAGCCGACCTAGTATGTATCATGGAGACCTGGCTGGATGAGCTGGGAGTTGTCAATCTTTCCCAGATTTGTCCGCCGGGTTTCCGGGTACTTCAGCAGCCACGACTACAGGGGCGGGGAGGTGGGGTTGCAATGGTCTACCGGATTCCATCCGTCTCACCAGATACCCTGTTCAGCAGTCCACTGGGTTTGAGTGCCTTCGTATTGTGTTGGAGGGGCGAGACAGAACAGGGATTTTGCTGGTGTACCGCCCGCCTTGCTGCCCAGCAGTCTCCCTGCCTGAGCTGACTGAGTTGGTCTCGAGCGTGGTGTTGGAGTCCCCCCGCCTATTGGTGTTGGGGGACTTTAATGTCCATGCCGAGGCCCCAGGAGCAGCTGCGGCTCAGGATTTCATGGCCTCCATGGCAACCATGGGTCTGTCTCACAGAATATCTGCCCCAAAGCATGATGCGGGACACACGCTGGACCTGGTGTTTACTGCTGGGCAGGTTAATGATGAACTGGAGGTGGAGGACATTGAGATCACTCCTTTGTCATGGACAGATCACTTTCTAGTGGGATTTAGGCTCTTTGCAGCTTCTTACATCTGCAATGGCGGGGGATTGCACTTTATGATCCGCCCTCGGAGGCTGATGGATCCAAATGGATTCCTGAGGGCTCTGGGGGATTTTCCTGTTGCCAGGGTTGGAGACCCACCCGGTGCCCTGGTCAACCCATGGAGTTATAATAAACATGGAGAAGAAATGATGTCATATTCTTGAAACTTCCGGTCTGGTCTAACAATATGGCCGACGCAATGGGTCTGGTCCCATGGTCTGGTCTAACAATATGGCCGATGCAACTCCATGGGTCTAACAATATGGCTGACTAATTATGCGGAATTAAACCTTGGAATTGCATATTAACTCATAATTAGGTTACCAATGATGTTTCTCCACGATCACACGTTGTTATTTTGGTAAGTTTTTACTTCAGGAGTAAACGATTCAGTCCTAAACACTACGCGCAAAGCAATCTGAAATGCTTGGAATCCGCATTTTGAGTATAAAAACATGGCCGCTAAGCCCGCCCCCTCTGGTCTCACTTCGTTCCTATCTAACTGCATGGGCAGGGCCACCCCCTGGGTCAACCTCTGGAATACGGAGATGGCCAAGGCCCTGGATGAGATCGCTCCAGAGCATTCCCTGCCCAGTCACAGAATCAGAGCGGCCCCTTGGTTCTCTGAGGAGCTGCGAATGATGAAGCGGCAGGGCAGACAACTAGAGCATCAGTGGTGAAAGACTTGTACCGAATCTGACCGTACACGAGCTAGGGCCCAGTTAAAAGCTTACTCCAGGGCAGTGGTGGCGGCTAAGAGGGCACACTTCTCTGCCACCATTGCATCTGCAGAGAACCGTCCGGCTGAGCTCTTCCGTGTGGTCTGTAGTCTTTTACATCTCGCCCCCCCTACTGGTGGGGAGGAGCACACAGAGGCTCGCTGTGACGAGTTCGCAAAACATTTTGCAGAGAAGGTCAATCAGATTCGGCATGACTTGGACGCCGCTGTGGGCATATCTAGTGATGTCACCGGGGAACCTGTCTATCCTACGATTTGGGATTCTTTTCAGCTTGTAGAGCCTGAAGATGTGGACAGGATTCTCTGGAGTGTGAGACCTGCTGCTTGCCCGCTCGACCCTTGCCCAGCATGGCTAATTAGAGCTGCCCGGGAAGGGCTGGCCGAGTGGACGGGGAGGGTGGTGAATTCATCTCTGAGGGAGGGGGTGCTCCCGCCTGCTTTGAAGCAGGCGATGGTTCACCCCCTCCTGAAGAAGCCCTCCCTGGATCCCACTAATTTAAACAACTTTCGGCCAGTCTCGAATATCCCATTTCTGGGCAAGGTGAGTGAGCGGGTGGTGGCGTCCCAGCTTCAGAGGGTACTGGAGGAAACGGATTATCTGGACCCATTCCAATCTGGCTTCAGGCTGGGGTTCAGGATTGAGACTGCCTTGGTGGATGACCTTTGCCAGGGGATGGACAGGGGAAGTGCGACCCTGTTAGTCCTGCTGGACCTCTCAGCGGCCTTCGACACCATCGACCATGGTGTCCTTCTGGGTCAGCTGGCCGGGTTGGGGCTTGGAGGCACTGTTTTGAAATGGTTCCACTCCTTCCTGGCTAACAGATCCCAGAAGGTGGTGCTGGGGGACGCTTGTTCGGCACCCCGACCTCTTACATTTGGGGTGCTGCAAGGTTCCATCTTATCCCCCATGCTATTCAACATCTACATGAAACCAATGGGAGAGGTCATCCAGGGGTTTGGAGTGGGGTGCCATCAATATGCTGATGACACCCAACTTTATCTCTCCTTTCCCCCTGATTCTGAGGAGGCGGTTGAGGTCCTGGATCGCTGTCTGGGGGCGGTTGGGGGCTGGATGTGGGCGAATAAGCTGAAATTAAATCCGGATAAGACAGAGGTGCTTTTGGTTCGGAAATCCACGGCTCGGTTATTGGACTATCATCCTGCTCTGAATGGGGTTGCACTTCCTCTGAAGGAGCAGGTTCACAGCTTGGGGGTTCTCCTGGATCCACAGCTACACCTGGAGTCCCAGGTGGCGGCGGTGGCCAGGGGAGCCTTTGCTCAGCTTCGGCTAATTCGCCAGCTGCAACCTTACCTGAGCTGTGCGGACCTGGCCACAGTGACCCACGCCCTAGTGACATCTAGATTAGATTATTGCAATGCGCTCAACGTGGGGCTGCCTCACGGTCCGGAAATTACAACTAGTACAGAACGCGGCGGCTCGGGTGGTCGCTGGGGCACATCGGTTTGACTCGGTTACACTTTTATATCTTGATTATACCTTATGATCCACGGGACTTCTTGTTGGTTTTTAAATTGTATTGTTTTGTTTTAATTTTGTTTTATTGTATTGTTTTAATATTGTTTTTAAATTGCTTTTTAATGTTAAATTTTGTATTTTATTGTATTTTTGTGTTGTAATGCCGCCTTGGGTGCCTTCGGGCAGAAAGCCGGGATAGAAATCCAATAAATAATACTAATACTAATAATGTCTACTTAGAAGTCCTACTGTGTTCAATGGGGCTTACTCCCCAGAAAGCATGGATAGGATTGCAGCCTTAAATCATCACAAATAAGAAGATTAATTTTAATGCTCATTGGCCATGGTACCTTGTGTGCAGTGTTTCAGCCAACACCTCCTGTTCTTGCACGAAGCTACTAGTCTTCTAACTCGTCCGTTCCATGCAGGAGCTTCACAGGGCAGAAAGCCAGATTGCATGGAGACAGAGCTCCCATGAATAACTAAAGGGTACCTGATGGTGTTACACTGTTGAAAAACTAAGAGTGCAATGGCAAGAGCCATCACAAAGTGCCCTAAAGCACGAAACAACTCATGAGCAAGCAGCGCCAGCAGTTTGGCCTGGTCTGGTCTGCCAGCGCTGCATTCAGACCCTGGGCCATTAGTATAAAGGTGCCAAGCTGCACAGGGCTTGGGAGAGGGTGGCAGGAGAATATTCCGGGTGCGTGGAGAGCAGAAGAGGGGGTGGGGCAAGCCCAAGAGGGGCAAGAACAGTGGAGGCCTCCTGCTCTGTATAAATGGCTGCCACAGGTCTGAGTCACCCCATATAAGGCAGGCTGGGGTGTTCCTTAGGGTAAGGAGAACTATATCCCCTTACCCCAAGGAGACCTCCCACTGCCTCCTAACCCGCACTGGATACAGCGCAGACCAAACAGCCTGGCTGAGCCAACGTAGGTTAGAATTGAGCTGTAAGTAGGTCAACTTCTGGACAGTTCTTGGATACAAGACTGCCGCAGTCCAATAATTCTAGGCTTAATTTGCATTCATATTGTAGAAAAAGTGGCTGAAGACTTCAGCTTCTAAAGTATATAATTTTTTGTGAAGCTCTGAATAGATTTTTAAAAATCTTTCCAAATCCAAGTATTGATTTATTTTCATCCATCTTATCTGCAGAGTAAGCAGTTTGTAACGAACCAGTGGGGCTGTTGAGACAGCCGTTACACTAAGTTTTAAAACCAGGAGCTCACGGTTGACCCTGAACTTCTGCGATGCCACTAAAGGTCGTACTTAACATGGAGAGCTGTGGGATTCATTGACAGTTGCTCTACTCCCAGACCAGAAAAACGAATACCACCCAGCAAGAGAAAGACTCCCAGCAAAACGTTCCAATTCATTCCACCTCCAGCCACTCACAGTCCATTTAGACAACTCAGCAGGAGTAAATGACCTGCATTTCATGAAGCGTGCCTGGAATTGAATTTTATTTATTAATTCAACCAACTATTCTGGTGCAAAAACAGGGATAATGGGGCCCAGGGGGAACTGACTGCTGATTTTGTCACGTCCCTATCCTGAAACAGTGGAAGTGGGACAAAAATGTGCTCGTGATTACAAGGAGAGTAGGAAGCAAGATCCAAAGCCTAGGTAGGGTACATAATAGTGGACGATGGCTGTTGTAATTGTTGAGGGTAGTACTTTTGTCTTAACCAAAACTGAAGGGTCCAAACAGACACCTTAGTAAGACATTTACTAACCCCAGCTAACTGGGCAAGAGGCACTTTTTCCAGTGGTGTTCCTCTTATATTTAGCAGGGGGAGAGTAATTGTCCCTCATCACCCCTGCGCAGTCTTTTTGGTGGCTGTTGCTGGCGGGCTGCCTTTTTTTTCTTTTTCTTTTTAGATTGTGAGTCCTTTTGGGACAGGGAACTATTTAACTTTATTACTATTTGCCTGTAAACCGCTTTGTGAACTTCGTGTTGAAAAGCGGTATATAAGTACCTGTTGACTGACTGACTGACATTTTTTCCCCAAGATTACAATACAGGAATTGCGCTTTGCTTTATCTTTTTGGGGAACCTATTCTGATGCTAGTGGATTTTAATGATAGGAAAAAGGAAAAAGATAAACCTCCCTCCTTCCCCCCTCCCCCACAATGAATGGCACTATTTCTTCAGTTGTAACTTCTTACACTTTCTCCCAGGTATCAAGCAGGCACATACATTGAATTGGTAATTTGCAATTTGCTAACTGCAGTGCAATCCTATGTACATCTACTCAGAAATAGAAGGGAAATTTACAGGCAGACATTGCATTTGCAGATATTCATTTTTATTTCTTTAAATAAAGTGCAAGATTTTTGTTTTTTTAAAAAAAGTAGCACCACACGATTGAGGCATAGGACGAGTCTCTGAAAACATTAAAAATCCCTTAACATCACTTTTCCTTTCTTCTCCTCCTCCTCGGTTTTTGAACTGTCGATTTCACTTGTGAAATCGTAAACCAGAGTCATTGGAAAGTGGCAAGCACCTCAACTCCACACACCAGCTGTCTGGAGTGCACCTGAGCAGATTCAGAACATCCCTCCCACACAGAGGCTTCCATGCTTTATCCAAGCAAAGCAGTAAGTCAATGGTGGCCCTTTGCACTCTGCCAAAATAGACGGTCTGGTCAAAGGGGTAACGCAGAACAGTGGGTGCAGGTGTGTAAAACAAACCTCATATTGGAGAAGTGCTAGGGAACCCTGTTTTGCTTGTGTATTTGGACAAAGAAAGTCTTCCCTTACTTGCCCCTTTTATCTAGTGACTCGGGTATTGATCTGCCTCTGCCTTTAATGTGTCGAAGCACTCAGGTGTTCAACCGTTCTTTTGAAGATGTGGATTAAACAAGCCTATTGATTCAGTGAGCAAGGCTAGGGACAACACACAGTTCACAGGAGTCACCACTGGCTTATCACTCTGCTAAAGAGAGTTTACCCAGTCTTTTCCATCTACCTGAAGCATTAGCAGCCAAGGCAAAGCACGTTCTCTCCCTCTCTGGCAAAGCATGCCAAGGCAGATAGAACAGCCCGACTGTCGTGTTTCATGCTAAATCCTGCTGTGATAAAGGACTGGTGTGATACAGGACTGGTGCTCACTGGTGTACCAAGCAATGCTTCCTGCCCAAGTGTCTCGAGACTCCCATTTAATTGGAACACATCTGCTTCTTAAAATTGCCCCGTTTATTTAAAGTTTGCTGTTTTGCTGAAACTGAGACACCAAGGAAAGGACCTGTTCCGAGGCTTTGATCTGCTTGGTTCCAAGATAGGCGGCACTGTTGCTGGTAGTGTCCTCCAAAAAATAACGGTAATTGACCATCATGCTGCAAGAGGCAGTGATGCCACGGGGGCTCGTGTCCGCCATCCAATTCAGACGCCATAGCACAGCGCCATTCTGGAGGTGGAAGTTGGCCACAGGGTTCAGGGCGTAGCCACGGTGCTTTTCTCCATACAGATACCAAGCACAGAGTCTCATCAGCGGCTGCTGCAGCACTCTGGCCAGTTTTTCTGACCTCGTCCACTCATTGTTTGCTAAGAGGCGCTTGAGGATTTCAACAGCAGGGTCCCCTGTGATCTCAGAGATCTCCCTGTATTCAGGATCTGTGAAAGGACTGCTCCTGTCCTGGTCCTTGGATTGCGCGGAGAGGAGCCCAACGAGCCACTTTGTGAATCCCGGAATAGGAGAAAGAGTAGAGAAGACTTTGATGTGGGGAAATTCCACCTGCAGATTTTTAAGTTACAAAGGAAAAAAACAAAACAAAGCCAGACATTGGATTATGCGTTCAGCTGGATGAAAACCCCCAACTGCAAGAAGAGATAACAGGTTTTTCAAGGAACATTCACAGCCATTTTTTGAATCAGCAAGGACAAATGTGTTTCAGACAAGGCTACCTTTATTAGCAAACAAGATGACAGTTTAAATCAGGAACATGCCGTTATATGAGTTTGCTGTCCCCTTCCATAACTTTATTTCAGAACGTATTTTAAAAAAGAAATACACCATGCAAGCCCAGGTAGGGAAATATTTAAGCTTAAAGTCCCTTGCTTCTCATTTCTTCCTAATGAAAGAAATATCCTCTGCCCAGCATATAATACAACACTCTCAGGATACTAAGACTAAGCTACTAAATTAAGCTCCCAGCAGGGCAGTTTTCATTCCATAAAATTCTGATCAGTCATTCCCTCGCAAATATTAGATGCAACTCCAAGGATTTGGAGATCAGATTCTTTTCAGCCCTTTGAAAATTTGAGGTAAGTGATACAAATTGTGCAGTGAACAAAAATATTTCTCCTCTCGATAGTGGCAACTAAGTAAAAGGACAGCTTTAGCACAGTCCCAAAAAGCAAACTATGCTGTCTTTTGCAAAGACAGAGAGCAAATCTCTACACTTCTCCCAGATTGCACGTGGCTGGAAAAGGAAGCATTTCTCTCTCTCTCACACACACACACAGCAATGAAGAAATTTGAGGAAGCACAGTAAAAGAGGTAAGCAAGCGGCTCTCGTTTTACTGTGCGTACCAAATGGCCATTGGCAAGAACAAAACCGTCTATGTCCTGCTCAAGTGGACATGGAAGCAAGGCGACACACATGTCTATTTCCATGAAAGTGACACCTGTGACTCAAAAGCAGGAGCAAATTCTAGATCAATCTCCATATTCCGCTCAGCCTGTATCTATTTGAAGAGTGCAGTGCATATGACTGCAATAGGAGATCCCTGTGCTGGGACCATATCAATCCTTGGTTTTGTGCCAGGCCAAGCAAAGTCAAAAGGGTGGTTAGCAAAAATATCTGCTATCTACATATAGAGCTCCCTCTATGCCAGGAGGATGAAACAAGACAAGGCAAAAGACCTCTATCAACACCCCAAAAGAAAGGGGCTGCTGGACAAAGAAATGGCCAGATTCCCTTCTCTTCGTAAGTTGAAGAAGGCTTTTGGTCTGAAGGAGGTCCCTCTAGTCACCAAACATCCTGCGCACACACCAAGTCTTTGGCCAAAGAACAGAAAACTCCCACCATTTACACTGCACACAGAACAAGTGCTCCATTTTATGGGGTTCAATTCCCCTGGAGTTTTGCCTTGCATCCATATGGAGGATTGCAGGAACCTGACATTTCTCTTAATGGCGCCGCTCTAGTTTACCAAACCAAGAAAAGTAAACCTTGGTATAATTTATTGAGGCACAGCCTATGGAGGAGAGATGGGAGAGGTGGAATAGAAAAAAGCAATCATGTGCCTCTTATTTTAAAGGCACGACAAGACAAATTGGCAGAATGACCCAGTTTTTGTAGTATCTCATATCTGATGAATAGCTGAGTTTAGAAGCTTATCTTACGCCGGTTCCTGAAGAAAATAATAAATAGATGCAGTAAAGCATGGCCATTTATGCTGCTACTAAATTGATGTGCTACTTTCCAGGGTTGCTGGTAGAGATCCGTTAATGTTTATTTCCTTGTCAGAAACCCACACACCATTAAGAAGCAGATGCTGGGTTTATTTTGTTGCTGCTTCTACAGAAGGTTGCAGATTCCTTTCTATTATCGGTTATTCATCTAAAACACTGGAGGACTGCATTAGCCAAGCCAGAAAGCTACAGCCCTGTTTTTCACCCACAAAAAGTAAAGCTGGTGCGGCAGTTCTCAGCCAGGCCAAGGTCTCTATCTTCACTTGTCCTAATTCAAGGCAGAGAACTGAGTAGGGCACTGCATTTGGTAAGGCTAAGATCTTCCTAAAAAACATAGCCTGATTTCTTTCACATACATGGTTGAATGCCTTGATCCAGACTGGAATACCATAAAGCAGTTGGTTAATGACCTTAGCATTGTAAACCCTGATGGCAGCCGGGACAAATGAGCCACCTTCTTTGTAGAAAAAACCTAGAATAGCCCGGGTAGTAATTTTTGCTGTTTCCAGTGCCATTTGGCGATGACCTACCCAAGAGTGGTTGTAAGTGAACAGAACACCTAGATATTTAAACTGTTTTACCTGTTCAACAGAATGGCCATTAAACACCCAACTTTGAGGGGACCATCTTTTGGCAAAGACCATTATTTTTGATTTTGAATAATTAAGATAGAGCTTATTCTTGGCAAAATAATCCAAACAGCCACGAATCAATCTCCTAAGGCCCACTCGAGTCCTTGACAAAAGAACCGTGGTGCGGCAGTTATTTTTTAATACAGGCATCCACCTCCACCACCATATTCACAAGTCTCAAATGACACTAGGCCAAAGAGTTGTTTTTAACCTTCATTCATATACACAATCATACATGGAATACAAGCGATCTGAGAAAACACAAGTATTAAGCTGGTTTCTCCTGGCACAAAAACTTGGTGCCTTACACACAATTACACCTTAATTTTCTACTGTCTAAAACAGTGGTCTGGGAACAGGGGTAAATTACCCCAAATGGGGTAAAAATGAAATTCCTGGGGGTAATGGATGGTCGCACTGCCGAGACATAGCTGGGCACGCATATGAATCTATATTCATATGGCCCGCTCTGGGTCCACCCTGGGGTCGGGAGTCTCTCTCGCCATCTCTGCAGGCTGCCCGAAACGCTTGAGGCCTTCCGGCCTCCCCCGCCCCGCCTGCTCTGCCTCTGGGCGGTGGTCTTGTTCCAGGGACAGACGGACGGAGGGAGGAAGGGAGCAAAATCTGCTTTTCTTTCCTCCCCAGGACCTCCTGCTGATAGGGGAGGGGAGGCTCCCTTCATCTGCAGCTCCTTCTCTGGGTTGTTCTCAACCCTCTTTGATTTTGGGGAGTCGAAAAAAGGGGGCCCTGGAAGCAGCGGTGGTGCCAGCAGCAGCCCTCTTTGGAAAGAGAGTGCTGGAATGGCAGCATGTGTCAATACTCCCTTAGGGAGAATGATGGTTGCATGTCGCATCTTCTCTCACAGTAACAGAGAGCCAACTTTTAACAAAGGGCGTGGTGGAGGGGAAAAAACACACCTTCTTTTGTGTTCAGTTGGCCCTACAAAATAAATCTGAACTTATGTAGTTGGATGTTTACTGTGATTGGAGGGGGGGGGAAGTTTGGTGCGACTTTTGAAGTTGATTTTAGGACCTCCTCAGGAAATATACTTACGATTAAATTCCCCCCAAAATACATAACAGCAAATCCTCAAAGTTCGGTGAGGCTGCAATCCTACTCACACTTACCTGGGAGTAAGTCCCATTGACTATAGTGGGACTCACTTCTGAGTAGCAATTCATAGTATTGTATGTGATATGTATGTGATATAGATATAGAGTTGTATGTGATATAGAACTACAAGTGAATATTTTTAAAAGGGAGTCAATAATAGCAGATCCCCCTCTATTACCACCGTAATCTTTCTAGGTAAACCTTAATATCAGGGAACTTTCAAATCAAGGGGGTAACGTCGGCGTATCTAAATATATTTTGGGGTAAAAGGTAAAAAGTTCCCTGACCCCTGGTCTAAAACAAGGCTTAGATTGGGCAGTTGTAGATGCACTTTGACAAAAACGATCAGGAAGCCCTTCCCATAAGAGCTGGTGACCAAAGTAGGCCAAAGGTCCTCATTCCTTGGCAAGACATTTGTCTCTTACTCAGGTTCTTATTCAGCAGCTCAAATTAGAAGGCTAATTTACTAGCATACATCAAGTCTGCGTGACAATTCCAAAGCAAGAGTTGTGCACCATGAAAGGGAGGAATGTACTGAAACGTATCAAGAAAAATAAAACTCCATGAAGGAAAAGTAGGCCAGAAGCCCTTATAGAGAAAGCGAATTTTTAACATTACAAGCAGCCTGATGCATACAGATTAACAGGCATGGTCTTCAGTTTTCTCTTCAGTCTCAAAACAGAGTTCCAGACCAGAACCAAAAAAATTCACAGCCCAATCCTTCGTATGTCTACTCAGAAGTAAGGGCTATTATAGTTAATGATCCTTAGTCCCTGGGAAGGGTGTACACAGGACTGCAGCCTTAGTGTTCCTCTGAATACAGCTCTAGCAGAGCGAATGAACACCATTTGCTCTGTTAAATGCAGCTCAGGTGCCCAAATGGTTAAAAAAAAACACCGCTACAGTTCAAAACATCTCTGTCTTCACAGTCTGATATATGTGCAACAGCAATAATTTAACATGTTCTTTTTCTTGGGAAATTAAAAGTTACAGAAGCTTGAAATTAAGTGATTTGGAATTAATCAAACAGATGAGCAAAAACAAAGCAAATAACGATATATCTTATTTTTCCCACTTTGTTTATCCCCCAAAGGATATTCCAGATGCCACCATGAGAAATGTATTACAAGACATTAATATCTATGGGAATGAACCCCAGCAAATGGAGCAGTACCAAATAATTTAGTTTGGTATTTAAATGAGTAGGTTCTACTTCTCGTAAGACAACTTCTTGGGTCTCTGCTTAAATTAAAGTTAAGGCATACCCAGTGCTCACAATATGCGTTTGTGTACCTCACCAAGCAGACAACAGACTGTGTTTTCCATTCAGAGTCGTTCTACTGAAAAGACTGGTTCACAGAACTACAAAGGAGTTGGAAAGGTGGCCACAAGAACCCTTTTGCACTCAACAGTCACGTAATAAGTTATGGTAAGACCAGACTCTGGGGCAGAAATTTTGGAATGTTGAGAGGGCTCTCTCCACCACCTCTTCTGGAAGGAAGAACCCAGAATCTGGCCCATAGTACCAACTGGAACAACCTGGTTTTCTACATGCAAGTGGCAATTTGTTCCCTCACGTAGAAGCATTTAATTGTGCAACCTTGCAGCTGTTATCTGAAGTGGCACAGTCCTGGAACATGTATCCCAACTTTATCTTTTGATTATGTGAACTATACTATACTAGAAGCTGCATAATAATTTCTTTATCCCCCAACCAAAATTAAAAATACCCCTTTTTCTTGTAAACCCTAATGTTATCCAACTTTTTTTTTTTAATAAAGCAAAGTGTAAAATTACCACAAAAAAGTCACTGTAGCACAGCTTAGTGAACCATTAAGTAACAGGGTGTAAAAATCTTAACTGCAAGACAACAGACCAAGAAAACTGATAGAATTTTTAAAAAGGTTCAAGTTGACAACATATTTAGATTTTCAGCAATTCCAAATTGCTATGGGAATTGCTAATCATCTGGAGGACATCTGAATTTCCAGTTCACTAACAAGTGGCACTGGAAATCCCTCTGAGCGCCTCTCACTTTCCATGGGATGTTATACTGCCAGCCTCATAATGTTTCAAGGACAAGATCACTGAAAGAACTAGAGAAAGACTCTGGCACAACATCCCGACTGCAGCTCTTCACGCCTACCTGAAGTTCTTTGACGACGCGCTTGATGAGATACGTCCCCAGCTCCACCCCCTGCACACCCTGCTGAGTCAAGCTGATTGAATAGAAAATTGCTGTGGTGATCTCGTTCAGATCCTCCACTTCTAGAGGGGGAACCTCTTTCACGATGGTCTAGGAGAGAATTCAGAATACTTTGTTAGCAGCGATCATTGTCAGAAGTCAATGGCAACACACTCCGCAATGCAATTAATCCAAGAAGATGCTGAGACTGAATTAGATTTTTATCCCACCTGTCTCCCAAGAAGATCAGGACAGCAGACATTGTGTAGGTGTAGTGTGGGTGTTCCAATTTAATTTTTACAACTATGCTACAAGGTAGACCAGGCTGACACAGGTGGAAAAACCAACTGAACTAGATCCTCTCCAGCCTAAATTCAACTCTCTATCCATATGCTACATCGGTTCCGTTATCGAAACTGCAGTCTTCCCCATAGAATAAGAGTGCAATCCTAAACTGAGTTAGGCCGGCATAAGCTAAATCAGGGAGGATCGCTCACATCTGTGTGAAGGCCTCTCTGACTCCGAGAGTGGTCCAAACATACTTTATTGTGTCCCTTGTGCTGGCCAAACTTTGCTGGCTTAGATTATGCCAGCCTAACTCAGTTTAGGATTGTACCCTAAGCCACTTCCAAAATTGAGTTTCAAAATCAGCTTTCAACAGCAAGTTCTGTTCTTTCAGGGCTTTATAGAAATTTAAAACACACACAGAGATGTTCCACTGAGCACATGCTTTTTTGGCACATGTAAGAGCTTACAAGACTCTGGACTGCAACCATGGCATTTTTTCAACTCTACCAATTATTCCAAGAGAGAGTCAAGCTCGAGGACTGAAGTTCAAGTGAAACTTTCTTAGGACACTGCATTCAAAGCTAAGCCGAGGTCAACCAACTTTACCTGGATACTGCTAGATATCTCATCTGTAAGTGCAACATGTAACACTATCAATGGCTCCCCAGGTATTGCACAGTGGTCAAAGTAGTAGCACCTTCTGTAAGACCCAACTCGGCGCTTCATATCCATCCAGTTTCTGACAGGATGCACAGCTTCACTGCTGCAAAAAGTGAACAGGCATTTTAATACAGATGGCAGAAATTCTCAACATTCCTCCTGTCACGATGCCAAGGACTGCCCAACCGCATGTACTTCTTATTAAAACAGACCGTATCTTGGAAACTGCACAGACTGTTTGTGCTTAGGAAAAAACAAAGATCAGCAATTCGTGGTACTTACTCACTAATCTTTTGAAGGATCTCACAAGAAGACTGCCACGTAACACGTTCCAAGTTCAAGAATCCAGTGGAAAACCATTCCGACAGCATATTCTTCAGCACTCCATTCATTTCCTGGACATAGAGAGGGAGGGGGCAAGTATGTCATCGATGAAGCCAAAGCAGTAGAAGCAGCATGACGCATAAACAATATGGTTTCAAGGGAGGACCTCATTGCTTTAGTCATTGCTCATCTTTAGTGTCAAGATAATACTTCTCTCTCTTCTCCATCTAAGTAGATTCTACCTGAATGCATACCTACTCACACAGCTGAATGTATTCCAACTTTTGCAGCCATGTTCCCACACTCTCCTCGTGCTTAACATGAGAAGACCAGGATCATGATTGTTGGCTCCATCCAACCTCTACCAGCTCCTGTGCATTGGGCTCAGTGTAAAAGCAAGTCCTAAGGGCTTCCTAGTTACACATACAGGTAATTTGTGTGTCTTAACTATATGAACGTAGGGCCTATTCTTATGTTCTGCACAATGCGCGTAAAAGTTAGGGCTAGCAGACACAAGGAGGACAAGGTAGGGCCAGCACCACAATTTCAATTCCCTGTGTGGAAGAACAACATAAGAAGAAGGCTACACTTCTTGCTGCACAGATGAAATCTTTCACAACACTTAGGACCCTGCCAGATAGCCTTGGAAATGCTTTGGGCACAGTTAATAGCTATGAGACTACTGTTGCCCAGGACATACCTTGTAAAGTGCTTGATTATACTGCACCAATAAAATCACCCTCTGTAGTAAGCAGCAGCTGTCACAAATTATCAAAAAGTCAGCTGAAGAACCATTGCTCTACTGGGACATCAGTTGCTGAGGGTTTAGTATCAACACGGTTCACACTCTTGGGAAGCACTGTTAAAAACAGCAAAACAAAGCCCCTCTTGCCAGCTAAAGTACTTGAATTTGCTGCAATTTATGGCTAGACTCTGACTGACCTCGGCAGCATTTTCTACTGCAGTCATTTACTGGCGTTCCAAAGAATCCCACCGGAGTTTCACTCCCCAACACTGCATTGAGGTGCATGTGCTTGAAAAGATACTGTTTAAAAAACTGACTGGAATATGTGTAGTGAAATAACTGATAACCTTAGGGCAGTGATGAGCAGACAAGAGAAGCAACCAGCCCTCTGTGCAAGATTTTACAGCTAGTATTTTTCCATTCTTGTTGCATAGTTCGATTAGCAGCACACAGATCACATGCTTAGCTTTGAACAAAACATACAAGAACCGATTATCATTGAAAGATTGTATTCGTTGTTTTTCACTGTTTTTAATATTCAAATATACAATATCTTGTCTTATAGAAAGAGAATGTTCAACCACAAAGGCCAATTAGGTGACATATCTATATAAAATACTCCAGATATCCCCACCCACTATCAGATTTATTGGAAACGGGAAGGCGTATTTACGTTTTCATGAAGTGTGATCTCTGAACAATCTTGGCAAATCATAAAAGTCTGCCATAATGCAATTACAAGAATAAAAATGGAAGTACCTAAAGCATACATCAGAGAGAATTCTCTGAGCTGAGGTAATTGCTTCCAAAAATCCAAAATGAAGGCTTTTATATTATAAAGGAACGTTTTTATCTTTTAATACACCATGTTACTTGATTAGTACATTGGCTATCCAAGTAGTATACACTGTTTCTCAACCAGTGATACTCGTACCAGTGGTGGTACTTGAGGTTGTGTCTGGTAGTACACAAGGGAACCCTTCCCCGCCCCCCCCCGCCCCGGACTGGAAGTGAGACCAGCAATGCAATGCAATGTGATGTGATAAGCTGCAGTAGGAGGACTGGTGGGCACAGCTTCAGCATGCACTTTTTGTGAGTTCAGAAAAGCCCTCCCACCTGCCCTGATCCTCTTACTAGTGTTTGTTGCATTGTGTCTGGCTTCCAGATCCAGAAGTGATGATGTCATCACCTGATATTTCCGGTGGGTACTTCCAATAGTGAAGTGGGACAGTGAAGTGGGAGTGGGAGAATGTGAAGTGGGATACTGGGGGACAAATGGTGAGAAACACTGCTGTAGACAGATTGCATTCTACAGTAAACCACCCATGGCTCTAAGCTCCATCACTCCATAAAATGTATACTAGGGGGAAAAAACTCAGTGGTTATCTCCACAAAATGTATGCTTGCAAGAAATCCTGGCTCCAAAAATAGAAAATGCCATTCATAGTTTCACACTATTTTTAAACTCTGAGCTTGCTACCCAGATTCAAGTCAGTAATTTGCTACTCGATTAGAAATTAGCTTGAAATACCAGTTAACTGGGAGCACAGGCAGGGAATAGGCCATGTGGGCGGATATATCGGTTCTCCAAATTATAGTTTACTCCTACAATGGACACACAACAGCATGTGGAAGTTATCTTTTTGATACACATAAACACAAATAAGTGGTTTATAAAAACCTCAAGCTGTTTAACTCTGAAAGCACCCTCTGCAAGGAGTCATTGTGCTCTCTCAAATAAACACAGCAAAATCCTCTCTTCGCTCTTTCTGCCTCATTTAAACGCCTAGCAAGAGTTTTCACAATCCTCGTTTTATTTCATTTGCAAGACTCCAGCAGCTTAGTCAGATATTGGTGTCAAGACCGTTTATAGATACAATATTCCTGGGTTGTCCGCATGGTTTTTATTTCTATGGCTCTGACAAGAGATGCTTAAAGTTTTATAGGCAACAAGACTTAAAAGGAGCTCAGGGGCACATCACAACTTGAAAGAGAAGCAAAAGCTCCTTGGCACTTTAGAAGAGATTGTCCTCATGCTACCAAAGTACTTTCTTTTAATGCTCTCAGGGAAATGCTTTTTAATGCAGTCTATAGCTGAACTTTCCTGGCAGATAGGCTTGAATAGAAGCACTGCTCCTAGGTCACAAGTATCTATAATCTTCCACAAATTCAGCAGGAAGACATTTACTGTTTCTTAGCAACTAGTCACAGGAGGAGTCTAGTCATTTTTTCAGGGCCGCTGGTCTTGATCCTGGTGACGGCTTAACCTTAGAATACTAACCTTGAATACCAATTCATCTGTATTGAAGGGACATGCTCCTGACTTTTATAAAGAGGCGTTTCTACATGGAGGGCAAAGCTCTAAGTTTTGCAAGAAGCCTTACCTTGCAGTGGAAATCACTCCTCTCCTGCACCGTTTTAGCCAATCCTCACAGGGAAAAGCAACATCTTGGCGTTGCTTACTGGCTACAGCAGCAAGGGAGAGGAGGGATTTACATGACAGGGTAAGGCTTCTTGCAACACTTAGAGCTTTGCCCTCCCTGTAGAAACGCCACTGCTTTTATATACACACTATTCATTGTTTGAAAATACAGCATTCATTGTTTCCGCTTACAAGCTCAATCTTCTGCAGAGACAGATACGGTCCTCCTACTACTGTTCAGAACCATTCGTTCATTACGAGCAACATTAAGGTGACTTCAGCCTTTGTCATCCCAGCAAGGCTGGGGTGAACGCTCCTGATTTCCCCCTATTCTGGACCTCTCTTTCGCCTCAAGAGATTTCTGCGAGGTCTTAGCATCCAGGGGTGGGGGGGAAATCAACCCACATACAGCACCTGCACACAGGAACCACGGCTACATCATTATTGTTTGAGATGTGCTGCTTCTCCAACTGAGCTGTAAAAAGGTCAAAACAAGGGTTTGGAGCATGCTCTGTGGTGACAGAGATTCAAGCAGCTCAGGGCAGGCTGCTGTATTCCACAAGCAAAGCACACCCACAAATGATAGAAGTAGGGGTTTACGCACCCTTTGTACATTTGCCTAAGTACTACATCAGGAGCATCTAATGTTTCGTAGAGGGGGGAGGGTCACTCATGCATCCTGTTATAGAGTGTATGCAGGCCAAGAACAGCATAAAGAGGAAATCAAAGATCCTCACAGAAATCATATCAAGCTTTTCCTTTGTTTGCCACTTGGCTTTTGAAACTATTGCCAATTTCTGCCACATTTTCACAGTTCCTTTTGGGTTATCTCTGTTCCTTGCTAATACCAAATATACAGCAGAAAGTATAAGTGCTAAGAATACATCACAGTATGTTCCTCTGATACAGCTAGAACTGGAATCTTGGCACTAACCCGTGAACTTTCCCCTGATAAGAGTGCCTGCCAGTGCTCTGCAGAAGCAAACATCATACACAGCCACATGACAAACTTTCCTCCACTTACTCTAAGTGAGGTCTCATGACCTCATCACTCTGCTCCAATACCCTATACCTTACAAAAAAAAAAAGATGTCTCAAATATCTTCAAATGACTAAGAAGCGAGAAATATGTTACTGATAATAGAAAATAATTTACTGTTTTGACTTTACTGAGTTTTATAATATTTTCTGACATTTGTTTTAAACAGTACATCACCTTGAGATTCTTGTCACCGAAGAACAATTTATAAACAAATTTCTTTGTTTATAAGGGTACAAATTTCTACTAGCCATGAAGTTCCCTGGGCAACCACAAGCCAGCATAACCCACCACCAAGGTCCTTGTGTAGTTGACTGAGAGGGAGGTGAATGCCGGTAGTCCTGAGCTCCTTCAAAGAAAGGCAGGATTTTTAAAAATACACTAAAGGATCTTTAAAAGTCACATTAAAAATATAACAAATGCAAGTTCTCATGGCCTACTGAACTTCTGCCTGCCAGTCAGCTGCTCAAGAGAAGAGGAAAGGCATCAAAGTGGATGCTTCCCCAACTACCACGGCATTCTGGCACGGCATGCACGCTTGGGCTGTTGAATTTCTGCCTGCCAGTCAACTGCTCGAGAGAAAAAGGAGTTAAGGAGTTCCCCAACTGCCACAGTGCCCTGGCACACTAGTGCATGCTGCGCTGGCTGAATGTCTGCCTGCCAGTCAGCTGCTCAAAAGAAGAGGACAGGGATCCAGAAGACAGGCACTTCCCCCATTGCCACAGCACGCTGGCACACTGGTGCACGCACGACTGGGTGAATTTCTGCCTGCCAGCCAGCTGCCTGAAAGAAAAAGGAGTAAAGGCGTTCCCCGACTGCCAGAGCGCCCTGGCACACTGCTGCATGCTGGACCTGCCGGATTCCGGCCTGCTGTTCATAAGAAAAGCAACGTGAGAGTTAGAAGTTGGGTCTTCGTAAGCGGGGCGACCCCCGCCGCCGCCGCCGCCGCCTCCCCCGTGCAGGGCTCACCCTGAGGTGCGGCCCTTCAGCCTGCCTGGAGGCCAGCGCGTCGAGCAGGTCCCTGCGGAGCTCCACCAGGAAGCGGAGGCCGCCCTCCTGCCTGCCCAGGTGCTGGAAGAGGCCCCGGTAGCGCGGCGTCAGGTAGTGGCGGAGCCGGTCCTCGGCCTGCAGCAGCGCTCCGGGCTCGTCCTGCTGGTTCTGCTGCTGGAGCCGCAGCACCCGGGCGCAGCCCTCGGCCACCCGCCCGTGCTCCACGCCGAAGTCGCGCGCCAGCCGGGCCAGCAGCTCGGCCCGCGGCCTGCCGGCCTCCAGCGCGCGGTAGTAGCCCATGAACTCGGCGCTGTGCTGCTCCAGGGCGGCCCCGGCCGGCGCCGCCGCCTTCTCCCGCGTCTCGTAGGGCGGCAGCGGCGGGACGGCGCGGCTCAGCGCTTCCTCCATGCTGCTGCTGCTGCTGCCTGGGCCGCGGCAGGCCTCGGTTGCCATGGCGACGGGCCGCGGGCACCCGGAAGGACGGCGGAGGCGGAAGAGCCGCTGCGCCGCCAAGCAGGGGCCCAAGCGGCGCATGCTACGCCTCGCCGCGCGCTCTGCTCCGGGTCCCCGGCGCTCCAAAGCCTAAATTGCCCCCTCGGCCGAGCGCGTACCAAAAGGAGAAGGCCTCTTCCGGCCCGCTGCAAGAGGAGGATATAAAAACAAAGGAGCCGATTGGGCGCCTGTGCGGGGGCGGCGTCCCGCCGGACCAATCAGAACGAAGGATGGGAGGGAGGCTTGTCAGGCGGCTCAAGCGCTGCCATGTTAAGTGTGGCGGTACTTAGCCTCCGCCGCCACATCAGGATGGCGCCATGGTGAGAGTGGCAGAGGGAGCTCGCCAATGAAGCTGAGGTTTCGGCTTGCTTGAGAAAGAGGCAGCGCGTAAGCCCCGCCTCCTTAGGTTGCCATGGCTCCAAAGGCCTTTAGGTCCAGGATGGATTCTGTCACTCACGTTATACGGCTGCCCAAGCAACAGTTGCTTAACGTAAGGATGTTGTTGCTTATGCTTAGCTTGCTTATGTTAAGCAACAACTTAACAACTTAACATATAATAAGCGACACTTGTTGCTTAACAGTTGTTCAACGTAAGCAACGTAAAGATGCCCAAGCAACAGTTTAAGAGACATTTCAGGCTGCAGTCCTAGGCCCACTTTCCTGGGAGTAAGCCTCATTGACACAATGGAACTTACTTCTGAGTAGACATGCACAGGTTAGTGCTGTTAGTGTCTAAATCTGTGTAATAAAATGGCCAGATGTAAAGGCAGGCACTGAAGCTTCCTGTACCTTTCGTAGTTGTAAGAACAACATACAATCCCGATGCAACTTAAGCATTGAGCAGATTTACGCTGCAATGCCAGGCATACTTTCCTGGGAGTAAGCCTCACTGCACACAATAGGACAAGAACAATTGGAGAAGGTTAATCTTTTCAGGCACTGCGCATGGGCTGCCTTGAAACACCTATCGGGCTAGGAAGCTGGATTTAGAAGGATCTTTTGTAAGATCACGTGAGGCTCTTTTTCCTTCAGTTGTGCCTTTTGCTACATATGTAGAGTTGCCAACTTTTCAAGCAGCTCCTGTGCCTGGGTTTTAGCAACACCTTCATATGCAGAGGTTAGCAAGTCATAATATGATGTTGTATATGTGTCACCTGCTATGGCAAATTGTGCTGTTCTCCAAGGCACAAGAGCTGGCCATACACTGTTGTTCTGGGTCAGTTGGCAACCCTACTAACAACATTGTCTAGCGATGAAAACTTAGAGTGCAATCTTAACCTGGAGTTAGGCCGGCACAGTTCGGCCAGCAAAGTTTGGTCAGAATAAGAGACACCGTAAAGTATGTTTGGACCAATCTCGGAGTCAGAGAGGCCAGCACACAGACCTGCGCCATCCTCCCTGACTCCGAGAGAGGTCCAAACATGCTTTACAGTGGCCCTTGTGCTGGCCCAATTTTGCCATCCGAACTCCAGGTTAGGATTGCGCCCTTAATCAATAAGAGTAAATGCAGTTAGGCCCAAGCTCAGGGGTTGTTTACTCTATTGCTTGGAAACTTTTTACATGGGCTTTAACTATAGCCATATCCCTGAAAGGCCTGAGCTTTATGACTCAAAGTCATGATGGTATTCATCCAACGATTGTTGGGTGACATTTCCCTCTGCCCTGAGAAATGGCCCTTCTCTGCTTTCCCCTCACCTCCCAACGGTTCTCCAACTTTCCAAAGGTTAAGGTTCTGTTTGTAGATTCCGGACCAAATTAATTTCAACTGGAACACAGGCCACAGAAGTCACATTTCATAATACTTCAGTAATTTGGTTCGGTCATCTGCAATTTTTCTGCCATTGAACGTCAGAGCAGAGTGGTTAAATTAACAGCTCAGTTCAATGCTGGCCAAATTCTGTTGGAACGTCGGTCTCCTCAAAGGATAAACTGACCCAAAGGCCCTGGAAAATCAAAGTCTTTATTTCAAGAGGCCTGACATGGAGTAATCGGTTCCTGGACCAGACCTGTTACATTGTGTACTGATGACCTTAATTTTGCCTCTTTTGGGACCAATCTCACTTTCCTCTTGACTCTTTGAAATTGAACTAGCAGAGCTAAATCAGACCCCGCTGAAGCAAGTAGCACCCCAAACGCAGAAGTTTTTCTGATAGTAATGAAAAGGCAGCACTTTATCAACACTATTACTCTTGCAATCACATTCAGACATTCCTTAAGCAGGACAGATACAAGGTCAAACTAAACGTTACAACAGAACTCCAAGAAATTTCAGTCTTTTTTTCCTTTCTCAACAAGCAGATACGGGGCAGGGGGGCTGATGGGGGGGTAGACTGATTTCGATCAGGGGCATGTTGTGAGGAGTTTGCCACAGCGTCTGTTTCCCCCAGCGCAAATTGCCCCCATCCCAAAGCTGTTATCAGGGCCAACGAAAACTGTTAAGGTGGCTCAAGAAACTCAAAACAATTGAAATATAAAATCAATATCATAAAATAAATGTATGTTGAATATTATACTAGCCTTTTGTTACCCGGCATTGCCCGGGGGACAAAGTATCCCCAGCTTCTATTAGGAGAAGGAATG
>JAJKFI010000088.1:969312-998782 GCA_029204185.1 Lerista edwardsae
CATTCCTTCTCCTAATAGAAGCTGGGGATACTTTGTCCCCCGGGCAACGCCGGGTAACAAAAGGCTAGTAAATCAATAAATGGTTCCCTGTCCCCAAAGGACTCACAATCTTACAAAAAAAAAATACAGAAGAGTCACTAGCATCAGCCACTGGAAGAGATGCCACTCTGGGGCAAAGAGGGGCCGTTACTCTCCCCCTGCTAAATATAAGAGGACACCACTTTGAAAGGTGCCCATTCAAAAAGCACTTCACAGCGCTTTTACGACACCCAATGCCCAAGCTCATTACCTGTAGGATTAAGCAATAATTGTCTGTGTAGCAGACAATTCCTACACAGCAGAAAACTGAGGGGATTTGGGGGGGGGACCATTATTTCATGTGAGCCCCCATTTGGAGCCTGAAGTAGTACAGTCCTGTACTGAAGTAGTACAGGAGCCTGCAAGTAATACTTGCAGCTGTCTACACGTTTGCATCTGGCGGAAAAGTGCTTTCATTCTGGTGTGTTTTTGTTCCCACAAAATGGACAATGCTAATGCATAGACTTTCCACCCCATTGGGGAAAAGTGAAAGAAGCAGGAAACACACACACACACACACACACACACACACACACACACACACACAGAGGGAAGAAAATGAGACATAAATAAAACCGCACCCGAACAACCGATATCGTCAAGCAAGCAAGCCTATCAGCTAATTTGCCTGTGACAGGAATGAAATCCATATAATTTATGAACTTAATATCACCTGTCACTTGTACTTCAGGAAAAGAACAAGACACGATCTAATACAATGAAGAATGAAAACGAGTCTGGGAGGTGAGTGACAGAGATGTTCATTATATTTCCTGGAAAATTCTTTTCCTTCATCAAAAGCTGGAGGAGTTATTTTTTAACCTTTGTTTATTCTGCTCCTATGTCAATCTTATCTACGGTGTCCAGAAAACTTTCCCCCATTTGCCTCTTGACCCTCTACCTTTGGCTATGCCTGGTGCTGGAGAAGAGTACCATTCTGTCCAGTAGTTGCCAAGTTGTTTTTTCTCGACAATCTGTCTCTGAAATGATGTGAACTATTAAGTAGCATTAATTAGCATCATCGATCAGAGGCCAGTTATATGCTGAGTGTTGGATTGGTGACCACCACTCACAAGCCAGTGCCCTCTATTTTCTCGCGCAAATTCCCGTGGGAATTAAACTGCATCACTTCACATCAATCAGAGGGCACCAAAAGGAGAAAAATGGTGGCCGCATCCAATGTGGTGGCCAATCTCCCCCTCTTCCCACAGTGAAATGTGACTATCGTGTAGTGTTGTTGAAAAGTGTGGTAGGGTGGCCTCCAGTTTCTGCTGCTACTAGTAAGGCTTTCTTTCTTCCACATTTGGTGTAAATTTGCAGTAAATGCCATATCTGGTGCTACAATCACTCTGAACTCAATTTAAGCAAAAGTGTGTTCGTCTCAGACAAACAGGGTTATAATTTTCTCCCTAAGATAGTGTCCCAGCTACAAAAAAAGGAGGCATAATGAATGGAAACGGAGGAAGGAGAAGATGGCTGCCTGACCAGACGTGTATTCACCAGCTCTTAATATTGAGGTACCTTTTTCTCAGTATGCTTGCTATTAAAAGGAAGAAAAGAGCGAGAGCAATCTCCCCTGTGAACTCTAGACCTCTTAATACAACTAAGAGGAGAAAAAAACATCTTAAAGAGGCTAAGAAACAGGTTTTTATCGAACCTTTCCTCTCCAAGGCTTCCTCCCCCATTCTACCGGCTGGGTCGTCTCGGCTCCAGGCAGGCTGTAAACTATCTTCTCAGCCGATTAATTTATCAAATGAACTCCTTGACTCCCCTGCTGATTGCTCACTGCCAAGAGCATTGGAGGAATGTGATAAGCCCCAGACCAAGGACTTTCGAAGAAGTCTTTCTTTTCTACGAGAGTTAATAGGGGTAGAAGAAGTAGCTAACCCCTCCCCCCCTCCACAGGCAGATTCTTTGTGCACTCAAGAGCAGCCGGCAGAAGCATGCTTTATTGCTGCACAAACCCTTTTGGTCTTGTTGGAACGCTGCCAAAAACAAGAGAAGCTTCTAACATCTATGTATAATGAACTGATTAAGCTCTCTGAACAACTTCAGCCCACTATCAGGGCATTAGAAAAACAAAGAGATGTTCCTCTATTGCTTTCTCGTTCCTCTAACAAGCCTTGTGGTCAAGACTCTGGCTCTACACAAGCAATTCATAGCATAACACCAGCTTTCCAGCAGACATCTTCTGATTTACACTTAATATGGGTGCCATCTGATATACTACTCTTCATCCCACGAGGTGATGGCCACCTATGGACTAACAAAACTAGGATTTCGGCCTCCCTCTCACAGCTGCTGAAGATGAAAGTTTATTCAAATACTCTGTTAAACTTTTATTATCTTCCTTCCACGGGATCCCACAAAAGATTGTACATTTGCTTTCAAACATCGCTGTTGGCCAAGAGGCTTCTGGCATCTCGTTCCTTGTTGAGACAGTTCAATATAATGGCCCAGAGAGCTTTCAGGCAAATAGGATTGAAACCGATATGCCGAAAAAAAGCTGACAACATAGTGCAATCATCGGCCTATACGCCACCAACTCCTTGTTCTGTACCTACGGAGCCTAAGAAAGATCTTCCATTCAGTTTAGAAGCCTCCAGCATTTCTGAGAGCCAAAATGATATCTTGCCTGGAGAAGCGATGGAGGCCGAACCAACGACCACTGCATCTAGGGATGTTGCCCCTGTGGAAGATGTTTCACACCCCTCTCTCACCACCGTAAAGGAGAAGATGCACCCCAGGCGGCTGAACCTGTCCCTCTCTGAGGAAATCTCTACTGATTGTAATAACTATGATCTACCTACCACTTCGGCTCCCCTTTTGTTGGATGCTACTTGTGAATCCAGTCCACTTGACCCGGTGGGGTCCTCTCCCCGCACGAAGGAGACCTGACTGAATTCCAATTTTTCTACTACTCATTTGGAATTGACTTCTCAACTTGGGCGTTGGCCTGGACCCGTTTTGAAGATGCTTTCGTGGAATGTTGCGGGGTGGGAAAATAAGGCCCGTAACACTGAATTTGTAAACTTTCTTCTGGGTGCCGATATACTTTGTCTACAGGAAACGTGGGCTAAAGACCCTATCCTTTTGCCCGACTTTCAAACATTTTCTATTCCTGCATTTAGAAGAAAGAGATTTGGCCGGTATCAGGCAGGAGTGACGACCTTGATTAGGTCTTCTCTTAAAGCTGAGTTCGTCGATGAATGTCATGATTTAAATTATATTTTAGTTGTGCGTTTGCACACTCATTTTATTTGTACTCTTCTTTTTAATGTGTATTTCCCCCCTTATTCAGATAAATTGCATCTGTCCCAAATGTGGGCAACCTTAGCTCTCATGCTGGAAAGACTGACAGCTAAGTATCCCCATGATGTCATTCTTATGGGAGTTGATGCGAATGCCCGGGTCGGCAATGGCTCTGAAGTCTTTTATAAAATGCTTAAAGGAGGCAGCCTTTCGACCCTTCCATCGTACTGTGAGTACCCCAGACTTTCTAAGGATCATTGTGTTAATGAGGCTGGGGTACAGATGGCAAAGTTTTGTGTTCTTCATAACATTGTTTGGATTAATGGCCTGACATTCTTCCATAAGGCCTCAGAATTCACTTTTGTGGCCCCTAGAGGCTGTAGCACCATTGATTATATTTTGATCTCAGCTGACTTTATCACCTATGCTACGCATTTTGAGATTGGAGAGTACAAAATTAGTGACCATCTTCCGCTGTTGCTGGTATTGAATACCCTCGAACTAGCCCCTTCTACATCCTCTTTAATACCAAGGAACCCTATTTATAGTGATGATGCTTCTACTAACCTTAATACGGTTTTACCTGATTTAATTTGTTTAGATCAGCATCCCTCTATGAGTGACAAGGTTTGGATGCGTAAATATGCTTGGAATAATGATACCCTGTCCAAAGCTCAATTGGTATTGAAATCACCTCCTGCTGTTTCCCTACTGAACATCTTACACTCTAATTCAAATCCTAGGCTCCTGATTGAAGCCTATGAGTCCCTTCTAGAACTTATAGTAGCTGCCATTGCCCAGCCTTTGTCTAAGCTTCCGGTGAGAAAAGAAAAATCCCTTCCAACATCTCACTGGTTCGATCAGGAATGCCTAGAACAGAAAATGCACTCCAGAGCATTATTTAGTCAATTTAGACTATTAAACACCAGTCATGCTCTGAAGAACTACTTCGCCCATTTAGCCCTTTTCCGTGAAATGGTACGTACTAAAAGAACTAACTTTCTAAAAAAGCAATGGGATAGACTGATCTCAGCCTCCTCACACACTAACTCCCGGCTTTTCTGGGACATTGTGACGAGAGCCTTAAGAAATAACTGCCATATTTCGCCGGCTGTTCCAATTAATCTATGGAAACCTTATTTTTCACAACTCTTTTTTGATGACTCCTTAGATTGGGAGAGTGCTTCACCTCCCGGGTGCTATCCATCTGCCCCTAATTGGACAAAAGTCTCAGAAGAGGAGGTACTCAAATTAGTTCGTAATTTAAAAAAGAGAAAAGCGCCTGGGCCTGACGAAATAGTCACTGATTGGTTAAGAGATGATGAGAATTTTTGGGTTCCAATACTATCTAAAATTTTTACAGCCGTGAACATTTCAGGTTTGATTCCTGAGGCCTGGACTAAATCAATAATTGTGCCAATTTATAAAAAAGGCGATCGTAAGGCCCCGGAAAACTACAGACCAATAAGCTTATTGTCAGTGGTCGGTAAACTTTATGCCAGCCACCTATTGGGACATCTTAATCACTGGATAGATCAACAAGAGATCCTAGGGGTGGAGCAAATTGGCTTTAGGCATGGTAGTTCCACTATCGATCACTGTATAGTCTTATCCCATCTGATAGATAAATACACAGTTAAACCTAAAGCTAAATTATACGCTGCCTTTCTAGATCTCAAGGCAGCGTTTGATAGTATTGATAGAGATCTTTTGTGGAGTAAAATGGAAAAGCTAGGAGTGGACCCCTACCTCCTAATGCTGATTAGATGCCTTTACTCCAAAACAACCTGCAGGGTCAGATGTTCCCAGGAGGGTCTTCTCTCTGAAGAGTTTCTCACTAATAAAGGAGTGAAACAGGGGTGTGTATTGGCCCCTACCCTCTTCAATCTCTTCTTGAATGATCTGGCCCCATTCTTGACTGAGTTAAATGCCCATCCCCCGAAACTAGGGGACATTGTGCTACCTATTTTATTATACGCAGATGATGCGGTTCTTTTGTCAAGGACTCGAGTGGGCCTTAGGAGATTGATTCGTGGCTGTTTGGATTATTTTGCCAAGAATAAGCTCTATCTTAATTATTCAAAATCAAAAATAATGGTCTTTGCCAAAAGATGGTCCCCTCAAAGTTGGGTGTTTAATGGCCATTCTGTTGAACAGGTAAAACAGTTTAAATATCTAGGTGTTCTGTTCACTTACAACCACTCTTGGGTAGGTCATCGCCAAATGGCACTGGAAACAGCAAAAATTACTACCCGGGCTATTCTAGGTTTTTTCTACAAAGAAGGTGGCTCATTTGTCCCGGCTGCCATCAGGGTTTACAATGCTAAGGTCATTAACCAACTGCTTTATGGTATTCCAGTCTGGATCAAGGCATTCAACCATGTATGTGAAAGAAATCAGGCTATGTTTTTTAGGAAGATCTTAGCCTTACCAAATGCAGTGCCCTACTCAGTTCTCTGCCTTGAATTAGGACAAGTGAAGATAGAGACCTTGGCCTGGCTGAGAACTATTAGATTCTGGCTGAAGATTTATTTTAACAACTCCCAAAAAGGTCTTCTATATCACCTAAAAAAGGACACTTCTTTCTCCAATGTGCTTTGTGAAGGAAAACTAAATCAACTGGGCCTTAGTGCTGAGTTACTTGGAGACACCCCTTTAGTGGCTGTCCTCAAGCAAGTTAAGCAGAAACTGTGGGATAACCAGGCCTTGGAATTCTCAAGGGCTATTAATAACCTTCGCTTCCCACTACCGTGGCTTATGCCTGTTAGATTGGGCACAATTCCACTTTATTTCTCAGTGCTTTTGAACCATAATGTAAGACGTGTTTTTACCTTAGCCAGATGTAATGCAATGCCTTCTGAGGTATTATGGGGCAGGTTTCTGAATATCCCCTTTAATGAAAGAATATGCCCGTGTATGTCGGGGGCTCAAGAAACGCTGATCCACCTTTTTTTTCATTGCCCCCTACATGATTACGCTCGTTATAAGTTTTTCTCCTTTTGTAAGTTCAGGGCTCATTTGAAGGATGAAGTGGCATTGTTAAATTTTCTCCTCAGGACTTCAGATCCGATTCTTATCCAACAAATAGCGGAGTTTTTGTTCTCCATAGCTAAAATTAATATGAAACGTCGACAGATAGAAGAGTACTCTTAATTTTAGTCTCATTCTATTTTATTATTTACTCTAGCTCTGGAGAGGTAGCCAACTGTTTGCTGTTGTTTGTATTACGGTTACTTGCTGGTTGCTTTATATTTTATATGCCAATAAAGGTTTGTGAATTGTGTGTGAATTGTGAATGGAAACATTAAGATGGGGAAGTGAATGCAAAATCCATGATTGCCTTTGGTTTGTGTAATAAAACGGCAAATAAGCTGCCAGGGGAGAAAAAACGTTCGGAGTTTGCCTATTGACATCCACCTCCATTGTCCTCGGTCCTGTTTCTTTCAAGATTAATTTTTAAATCTCTGTGTAATATGGAAAGGATGGAGTTTCTATCTCAAACGTCATCTGACTCTGAAAAGTAGCCGTCTCAAAATGCACCTCTGCTCTATCTATTTTGCTGTGGATAGATCTAAAATACAGACAAGAACAATTGGCAATTACGGTACAATTGGATACGGAAGCCAGGATGTGCCGCAACCAGCTGGTTGCCACTTGTGGGTCTACAGCACAGGCTCCCTGCATGCTCTTTGGCTTGAAACCTCCGATTGATTTGCTGTAATGAGTAAATCAATCTCTAGCTCCTTAGTGTGGTGCGTACATAAACGGCAGTCGGTAAATAAGTGGTACCAATGGTTTGAGAAAAGAGAATACAATTTACGGGCATATTTACCACTGCAGGCTTAACAGTCTCCCTTCTTCCCTGTGGGATATTCCCTGTAGGGACATGGACTGCTTCCCCAGACTGCTACCCCCTCCCCCAACTAGGTGTTATGCCTTCCAAGTTTTGCAGGATCCTGAGCTCCTGTGTAACACAGTCCCACCCCCTCACCTCCACAGCCATTTGCAGCTTGGGAAGCCAGACCTTCAAGCCAGCTCTGCCCACACTGCAAATGGTTCTGAAGGCGAGGATGAGAGACCGTGTAACACAGGAACTCAGGCTCCTGCAAAACTTAGCATTCCTCCCCCTAGGAACGCCACTGGATGGTATCCCTCTCCAAGAGCAAGTGGCCTTTGTACTTGTATGTAATGATAAGAGAAACAACAGTGTGTCTCTGTAACAAGACACCTTCTCATTAACCTCTCTTTCCTGCTGATTGATTGGTGGTTACCGGTATCTCTCAAGACAGGACTTGATAACTGAAATAATCACAGGATGGGGAGGGGGATTACAGTCAAACAAAGGAAACCTTTAAATAAGCACTGAGAAGGGGTGTTTGTGTATGAGTGCGTGTGCATGTGCGCGTGTGTGCATCACTGTCATTAGTCGACAAGGAGGAAAGAAGAATAAAATAGACTTTGCAGTGATGTCATGTAGCCAGGACGCTCCGGAACGCCGTTCCGGTTGTTCCGTGTAGGGCTGGCTCCGCCCACTGCAGTCGTCGCTGCCGCGTGCCCCTGCAATACGCGAATAGGGCTGGCCGCGCCTGCGCCCTGCACGCCCGCAGCCGGAGGTTTCAGGCAGGCAGGCAGGCAGGCAGGCAGGCAGGCAGCGGACCGCGGGGAAAGCAAGGACGCGCAGAGGAACTGCCAATCAACCATATGTCCCGGTAGCTACTTCCTGCGTTCCGGTTGTTAGCGCAGGTAGATTCCACCACTGGACCTATGGTTCTGAAACCTTTTAGTACTAGGACCTACTTTTAGAATGACAATCTGTCCAGGGCCCACCAGAAGTGGAAGTGCCGTCATTGTGGCGCCAGAGCCTGCTGCTTTCCTGAGAATGCAGCCATCAGTTGGGATATTTCTCAGCCATTTCCAACAGCCAAGTGAATCAGAAATGGGGGGAAAGCCTATTTACTGCTTTTACAAGCAAATACAAGCAAAATACATTTTGCCTGATACAAGCAAAATAACCACACAGTCCTCCCCTTTCCAGTGTCCCGTCTTCCCATATTTTTCAATGATGTAGGTGCAATGTGACCCACCTGAAATTGGCTCGCCAACCATCAAGTAGGTCCCGACCCAGTTTGAAAAACACTGAAAGGTATTTATGTTACGTTCAAAACGTATTATATTACGTAACATTATCATTTATATGTCATGTAATGTCGTTATGTTCAAAGGCATAGCGCAAATTCTGTAATGTACTCAGACTCCAAGGCTAGAAGTGTGAGAATGTGCAGCTCTGTACAGACACATCTGTCCTATATTGTGAGTCACCATTTTTGGAGCATCTCCCTGGCCAGTGAAGACAGGGGCGGATCTATTTGAAAGGGCGCCCATGGCGCCCAATGAAAATGCACCCCTAGGGGCACGCAACGTCATGACGCCACATCGTGACATCATGACATAGCGCCCCGCCCCTTCTAAGAGGCGCGTTCTGTTCGCTGCCGCCGGCCCTAAAGGGCCGGCGGCAGCGAACAGAACGCAGCACCCCAGCCGCGTTCTGTTCGCTCCTGCCGGCTCTCTTTAAGGCCGGCACGAGCGAACAGAAAGAACAGGGGGCGCGCGGCAGCGTGCAATGTTGTGGGGGTGGGGCCCAGGGGCGCCAAACAGCGCCCCCCCGAAGAATGGCGCCCATGGCTCATGCCATGGGCTGCCACAGGTTATTTTCGCCTCTGAGTGAAGACTTCCCAGGGACTGAAATGGTTCCATCCACTCAGGCTGTCCATTGCCTCTCCTCAACAGGAAGGGGTGATGACAGCTTCCTGTTCAGGATAGGACGGCCATGATGTCACTGTCACGGACACAGCAGCCCCCCGTGCACTGCTTCTGGTCTTCTGTAAGTGGGGTGTTGTGCTCTGACCTCTTGCTTGTCTCGGTACCCAGCAAAGAGCATGCTGGAGGCACCAGGCCAGGCCAGAAGGACCTTATCGTCTTTCCCCAGCTGGCCAGCATGGCCATCTCCCAGCTAATCCATGGTAGTGCACAGGCCACTACTGAGCTGGCTGGTAGATCCTTTCCCCACCGGGGCACATCACACTTCTTCCAAACGGCATTCTGTTGCAGAGCAATACACACCGCAAATTGGGCGCCAGGCAAGCTACAAAGGCAGACAGGCTAATCAACCCTTGCCAGGACAAATCTGTGCCTTAGCAGTAGGGAAGCTGCCTTAACAATTCCACTCCCCCACCAACCAACCAATCCAAAAAAAAACAAACCAACCCATTCCCCTTGGAATTGCACAAAATTAATTTCCAGTTGTTTCGTTTGTCCTTGCCGGTGAGGCTTAAATCAATTGTGCAGTATCATCATTTGTACAGGCTTCCTGCATTTCTTGACAGCAATGGCCACAGCGGGACATCAAAGAATATATAATTCCCTTGTAGATTTGAAGTACATACTTTGATGTAATTGAGATACACAAGGAAGATGAAGTAAGATGCAAACTCGGTCGTGGTTCATCTGGATCTAAAAATAAAATGGTCTAATAAAACAGCACAGAATCGTAGATTGGGGAGGGAGGGAGGCTGCTCTTGAGTTTGACACAGCAGGGCTTCCTGCACGCAACTTTTCTTTTAGCTGTTGGCATCCCAGCTCCTGAGATCTCTTAGGAAATTATCCTTTCTTTTTCTATTTTCGTAACTATTTCCCATTGCACTTCGCACTTTTGGACTTCCTTTGTGTGGCCTAATCATTTCGAAAAGAAACGCTGGAGTCTCTGAAGAATCAGGCTTGATTAGATTGAAGAAGCATTCCCGCCTGTGCTCTTCAGGTGACTTTCTCTTTCACCCACAAATATCCCCTTGCTACGTAACCCTTGCGACCCAAAAGTATTCTTTTTGACTGTCAAAGGAACATGCAGGCTGCAGAGCTGAACACACACCCCCAGAGGTGTAGAAAACACCAGAATTCACGCTCTCTAAAGCTGTACAGGCATGCCCCAATATCCACTGATTCAGTATCCATGGTTTCAGTTATCCACGGATACCATGGATACTGGGATGCCTGTTAAAAAGATGGGGGAACATTAAACAAATCTCTTTTTTAACCTGGTTGCAGCAAAACTACTGATGTTCTCCTATCTTTAAAAGACGTCCACAGTATTCACAGTTTCAGATATTCACGGTGGGGTCTGGAACGGAACCCCAGCGGATACCAGCGCATGCCTGTAGATAACTTTTCCAGTTAGAAATAATATTGAGACTGAATCTGCTGGTACTATGGGCGCAATCCTAACCTGAAGTTGGGCCAGCACAGTTAGGCCAGCAAGGTACGGCTGGCACCAGGGCCACTGTAAAGCGCATTTGGACCACGTCTGGGAGGATAGCACACATCTGTGTCCTGGCCTCTCTGACTCCAAGAGTGGTCCAAACATACTTTACGGTGTCCCTTGTGCTGGCCAAACCTTGCTGGCCTAACTGTGCCGGCCTCACTCCAGGTTAGGATTGAGCTCTTTGTTTGTATTATATTCTTCCAAAACACCTAAAATGGACGGTGACTTTTCCAGCTGGATACCACTCTTTTAAAGCAAAGCAGGATATTGAGAGAGACACATATCGAGTTACTTCCAGGTACCACTCCAGGTGGTCGTTTGGATTTCTGTAAGCAGCAGATAAGCACCAAAGAGGACAATCTTGTGATATTTAGGCCAGAATGAACCAAATGCAAAAGCCTTATTTTATTTTATTTTATTTTTGGTTCTCAACAACAGCCCTCTTGTCTCTTTTGTCCTGCTTTCAGTGTCACAAGCAGAGATCCTCATCTGTCCAATTAATTGCTGCAGTTTCCACTTGAAAACGAATAGCCTTGTTCACAGGCCACCGGAAATCAATCAGAAGGTGCTTTGATTGCGTGAATCAATGGCTGGAATATAAATATCACGGCTGTTGCTGGGTTTGTAGCTGTTGTGCTTGCAGAATTACTGATCCCCCCCCCCGTAAATGTTGCGGAAGGGCATTAATTACAGTCATCTTCAGAAGGACCTCCTGCAGCTGTGGACTCTTGTGCAGTGAGGTGCAGAACTCCATTAGCTGAGCCTGGGCTCGCCTGCCTGCGCCGAGAGACCTCACTCTTGCAGGGTCTGTTCAGTGCATTTTGTTTGTGTTCACCTGGCGCTTTACATGTACAAAAGGAAGTTCACCAAGGTGCTTTACACGTACAAAGGAAGACGGCATGCCACAACGAGCTCTGTACAGTTACAGCACAATCGATCGATCCAAAATGGGTGTAAGCATTCGTTCTTGTTCAAGGACAGACAAGTTATCTGACTACATTGAGGGTGCGATCCTAACTTCTGCGGGATCAGCATGGCCTGCGTCGTATCCAGCGCAAGTCAGGTGGCCTCTGGAGCCTCCCTTGCCCCGCCAGACGCCCCAATGGGCCTGCTTGAATCTGCACCTGCTGTTTAGCAGGCGCAGCTCTGAGCAAGCTGTGTGGCCCCAATCAGGACGCACTGCCTGGGGACGGAGGCTCCCAGCCCCCTCCCCCTCCCCCTCCCTGGGCTGGCGCGCCTACCGTCCCGCCCAGCTGCTGCCTCGTTCCTCCCATAGAGTTATTATACATAGAGAGGGCATGACGTCACATACTTGAAGCTTCCGGGTATAACCCCGCCCCTTCCCCCCTTCCCGTTTACACTTTTTTTCCCCGCCTTACTTTTTCTACTGTAATATTTTCAAAATTCCGAACATTAATAGGGTTTGTTTTTGGGGGGGGGGTGAGTGTAGAAGTTTTAAAAAATACTCTTAATAGCCTAGAAGTGAAAAAGAACTACTCTCCTATTGACAACTGCTTGTGTTATACATTGAGAGATTTTAATGTAATTTTCCTACATATTTATCTAATTTTTGCCCACCCTCCCCTTTTTTTCTTTCCTTCCCGTTCACACTTTATTTTTGGTTGTGTAGATTTCAAAAAATAAGCCTGTCAAAGCAGTGCAATCCGAGTCTACATAGGCAGCAAGGGGCATTTCGTCCGGTATGTTCAGTAATATAATTACACGGAATTAAACCTTGGAATTGCATATTAACTCATAATATGGTTACCACTGATGTTTCTCCACAATCACACGTTGTTATTTTGGTAAGTTTTTACTTCTGGAGTACACAAATAAGCCCTAAACATCATGCGAAAACCCATTGGAAATTATTGGAATCAGCATTGTTTTGGGTATATTTACGTCACCGCTAACCCCGCCCCCTGGATTCACTCGCTGCCCTATCTAGATAATAAGAATGGCCACCCCTTGGTTCCTCCATGCAAGGAGGTTGCCTCCATCCCGCCCACCCTCCCCATGCCCAGAACCAGGACGACTGCTTAACCGCCTTTCGCACTGTGTCCTCGGCCCGCATTCATTTTCTCCCCACGCGCCTTGACGCGTTTCATTTTCCTGACGGGCAAAAGCAAAACACAAAACCTCAACTGCTCCGTGGCGCCTTCCTGGAGGAGCTCTTGGTCTTCCCTGGAGTGAGCTGGTCTGGAGTCAGCCTTGTCTCCCGTGTGGATAATCACACCCAGCAGAGGCAAAAAAAGGGTTCCCCTCTGATACCCCCGACACGTTCTTTCAGTGTTGCCAGGGAAGTGGTTTTGCCATTTTTTGAGAGAGAGAAAGAGAGATAAAGGCTCTGCGGCAGAATCGATATCAGATCTGACAGACCCCAGGCAGATGAATTCAGCGAAATTCAATAGAGTTGCTGCGTGTTTTACTTCCACAGACAGTTTGTCATTCTGGAAATGCAGGAGGGGCCAGCCAGGGGAGGCTCTTGGGCCGCGATTAACTCTGTAACTGTGGTAGTAACTTTTGGAAACTGTTTCCGGGATCATTGCAGTGTCACACAACCATGGCCAGCGGCTAATATTTCACAGCCAAGCACATTGAACCCCTCTTAGAACATGTTTTGTGGTAGCTCCTTAAGTTGAGGAGGTGCTTCACCCCTTAATCTGCCACTGGGAGTCACCACCCACCATGTGCCCCAGAGCTGCCCCGTCAGCCACTGGTCACTAGGGAACCATAGGATTGGGTCCAGTAGTGTCAGCCTACCGGTACGCTGGGCGGGTCTTCCGGGTGAGCGGCAGCGCGATCGCTGCGTTCTGTTGCGTAACGGCGAAAGCCCGCCCGCTATAGCGGGCAGGCTTTCGCCGTTACGCAACAAAACGCAGCGATCGCGCTGCCGCTCACCCGGAAGACCCGCCCAGCGTACCGGTAGGCTGACACTACTGATTGGGTCCCAGGTCGTCCCACCTGCACTATGTTGGATACCGATACTTATTTCTCAGCCATTTTCCAAAAGCAAAGTAAATCAGAAAGAGAAAAAAAGGCTATTTACAACCTTGACACAAGCAAAACAACCACACAGCCCTCCCCCTTTCCAGCGTCCCATCTTCCCATATTTTCAATATGGCTGCCCTAGCTCATGACCCACTGGTGGGTCCTGACCCATAGTATGGGAACCACTGCTCTAAAATAAGTACAATACGATGCACTGTAATTGACTGAGGGTGCAATCCTAATCTGGAGTTTGTTGTTGTTGTTCAGTCACTAAGTTATGTCCGACTCTTCGCGACCCCATGGACCACAGCACGCCAGGCCTCCCTGTCCTCCACTACCTTCCTGAGTTCGCCCAATTTCATGTTCATTGCTTTGGTGACACTGTCTAACCATCTCATCCTCTGCCGCCCCCTTCTCCTTTTGCCTTCGATCTTTCCCAGCATGAGGGTCTTTTCTAAAGAGTCTTCTCATGAGGTGGCCAAAGTACTTGAGCTTCAGCTTCAGGATTTGTCTTTCCAGGGAGCAATCAGGCTTGACTTCCTGGAGGATTGACCAACTGGATCTCCTTGCAGTCCACGGGACTCTCAAGAGTCTTCTCCAACACCATAATTCATAATTCAAAATTCATATTCTTCGCCGCTCTGCCTTTCTTATGGTCCAGCTCTCACAGCCATACATGGCTACTGGGAAAACCATAGCTTTGACTATGCGAACCTTTGTTGGCAGGGTGATGTCTCGGCTTTTGATTAAGTTGTCTAGGTTTGCCATAGCTTTCCTCCCAAGAAGTAAACGTCTTTTAATTTCATGGCTGCAGTCACCATCTGCGGTGATCTTGGAGCCCAGGAAGATAAAGTCTGTCACTGCTTCCATTTCTTCCCCTTCTATTTGCCAGGAAGTGATGGGGGTGGTTGCCATGATCTTAGTTTTTTTTAATGTTGAGCTTCAAGCCAATTTTGGCACTTTCCTCTTTCACCCTCATCAGAAGGTTCTTGAGGTCTTCCTCACTTTCTGCCATAAGAGTGGTATCATGTGCATATCTGAGGTTGTTGATATTTCTCCTCCCAGCAATCTTGATTCCAGCTTGTGAATCATCCAGCCCTGCCTTCCTCATGATGTACTCTGCATATAAGTTAAATAAGCAGGGTGACAGTATACAGCCTTGTCGTACTCCTTTCCCAATTTGAAACCAGTCGGTTGTTCCATGTCCAGTTCTAACTGTTGCTTCCTGACCCACATACAGGTTTCTCAGAAGACAAATAAGGTGGTCTGGTACTCCCATCTGTTCAAGAACTTGCCACAGTTTGTTGTGATCCATACAATCAAAGGCTTTAGCATAGTCAATGAAGCAGAGGAAGATTTTTTTTGGAACTCTCTTGCTTTCTCCATGATCCAGCGAATGTTGGCAATTTGATCTCTAGTTCCTCTGCCTATTTGGAAACCAGCTTGTACATCTGGTAGTTCTCGATTCACGTACTGCTGAAGCCTAGCTTGTAGGGTTTTGAGCATCACCTTGCTAGCATGTGAAATGAGTGCAATGATGCGGTAGTTCGAGCAATCTTTGGCATTGCCCTTCTTTGGGATTGGAATGTAAACTGATCTTTTCCAGTCTTGTGGCCACTGTTGGGTTTTCCAAATTTGCTGGCATATGGAGTGCAGCACTTTGACAGCACCATCTTTTAAGATTTTGAGTAATTCCGCTGGAATGCTGTCGCCTTCACTAGCTTTGTTGTTAGTGAGGCTTTCTAAAGCCCACTTGACTTCACATTCCAGGATGTCAGGTTCGAGCTCAGTGACCACACCATTGTGGTTATCAGGAACATTTAGATCATCCTTATAGAGTTCCTCTGTGTATTCTTGCCACCTTTTCTTAATCTCATCTGCTTCTGTTAGGTCCTTGCGTTTTTGTCCTTTATTGTGCCTACCTTAGCACGAAATTGTCCTTTGACATCTCCAATTTTCTTGAAAAGATCTCTAGTCTTTCCCATCCTATTGTTTTCCTCTATTTCTTTGCACTGCTCATTTAGGAAGGCCTTCCTATCTCTCCTTGCTGTTCTCTGGAAATCTGCATTCAGTTGGCTATATCTTTTCCTTTCTCCCTTGCTTTTTGCTTCCCTTCTTTCCTCAGCTATTTGTAAAGCCTCGTCAGACAGCCACTTTGCCCTCTTGCATTTCTTTCTCTTTGGAATGGTTTTAGTTGCTGCCTCCTGTACAATGTTACAGACCTCCATCCAAAGTTCTTCAGCCACTCTGTCTACCAAATCTAAGCCCCTAAATCTATTTGTCACCTCCACTGTATATTTGTATGGGATCTGATTTAGGTCATACGTGGAGGGCCTAGTAGTTTTCCCTACTTTTTTAAGTTTAAGCCTGAATTTTGCAATAAGAAGCTCATGATCTGAGCCACAGTCAGCTCCAGGTCTTGTTTTTACTGCCTGTATAGAACTTCTCCATCTTTGGCTGCAAAGAATGTAATCAATCTGATTTCGATGTAGACCATCTGGTGAAATCCATGTGTACAGTCACCGTTTGTGTTGCTGGAAAAGGGTGTTTGCTATGACTAATGTGTTCTCCTGACAAAACTCTATCAGTCTTTGCCCTGCTTCATTTTGTACTCCAAGACCAAACTTGCCTGTAATTCCTATTACCTCTTGACTGCCTACTTTAGCATTCCAATCCCCTATGATGAGAAGGACATCTTTTTTGGGTGTTAATTCTAGAAGCTGTTCTAGGTCTTCATAGAAACGGTCAACTTCTTCCTCTTCAGCATCAGTGGTTGGGGCGTAGACTTGGATTACTGTGATGTTGAAAGGTTTGCCTTGGATCCGAATTGAAATCATTCTATCATTTTTAAGGTTATACCCCAGCACTGCTGTTCTCACTCTCTTGTTCACTATGAAGGCTACTCCATTTCTTCTAAGGGATTCCTGCCCACAGTAGCAGATGTAATGGTCATCTGAATTAAACTCTCCCATTCCTGTCCATTTTAGTTCACTAACTCCCATGATGTCAATGTTCAGTCTTGACATCTCATGTTTGACCACATCTAGCTTACCTTGATTCATAGATCTGACGTACCAGGTTCCTATGCAGTATTGTTCTTTGCAGCATCGCACTTTCCTTTCACTTCCAGACACATCCACTGCTGAGCTTCCTTCCGGTTTTGGCCCAGCTACTTCACTCTTTCTGGAGCTACTAGTACTCATGTTCTGCTCTTCCCCAGTAGCATAATGGACACCTTCCGACCTGAGGGTCTCATCTTCCAATGTCATATCGTTTAGCCTTTTAGTTTTGTAATCCATGGGGTTTTCTTGGCACGAGTACTGGAGTGGGTTGCCATTTCCTTCTCCAGCGGATCACGCTTAGTCAGAACTCTCTACTATGACCTGTCCATCTTGGGTAACCCTACATGGCATAGCTCACAGCTTCATTGAGCTACTCAAGCCCCTTCGCCATGACAAGGCGGTGATCCATGAAAGGGAATCTGGAGTTAGGCTGGCACAATAAGGCCAGCAAAGTTTGACTGGCAGAAGGGCCACTGTAAAGTGTGTTTGGACCATTCTCTGAGTCATAAGAACATAAGAACATAAGAAGAGCCCTGCTGGATCAGGCCAAAGGCCCATCTAGTCCAGCTTCCTGTATCTCACAGCGGCCCACCAGGTGCCCCAGGGAGGCATGAAACAACAAGATCCTGTTGCATCCTGTTGCCACTCCCTTGCACCCGGTACCAGTAGCCCACCACCTTTGTAAGGAGGTTGCACAATCCATCATTGCCTATAGCCCACGATGGACCTTTCCTCCAGAAATCTGTCCAATCCCCTCTTAAAGGCATCAAGACCAGATGCCATCACCACCTCCTGTGGCAAGGAGTTCCACAGATTAACTACCCGCTGGGTAAAAAAGTACTTCCTTTTATCTGTTTTAACTCTCCCAACCCTCAGTTTTAGTGGATGTGTGCTGGCCTCTCTGACTCTGAGAGTGGTCCAAACGCACTCTACGGTGTCCTTTGTGCCAGCTAAACTTTGCTGGCGTAACTGTGCCAGCCTAACACCAGGCTAGGATTGTGCCCTGAGACAAAACATGCTGTGGCTCTGTGAGTAAAGCAAATATTACTGAGTGAGAGGTCTCTGGTGCTCCCTGTCTTCCAAAGGGGACCGAAATCTGACTGCCCTGTCCCTGAGACCTCTTGCTGCCCAGAGGAGTGGAGAACACGCAACAGACAGTGCTTGACTTGCAACCACAACTTTGTTTTCTCCTGACCTTCTTCTCCTCTGTTCCCTGGCCTGCACATCTCACATCTCAGCTGTGTCACCAGGCCGCCTTGTGAATAACTTATGGAGACATTTGCCCTTATTACCATAAACTCAAGGGCTCCGGGAAAATGTGGTGGATTTTTTTTTCTCCCCATCAAGTCTCTAGAGCAATGCATGCATAGAAATTCTTGATTAAATAAGATAGCTGCGATAGCTGGGAACGATTGCAGAGTAGAGTCTAAAATTAGGAACAGAGCTAAGCCATCAGCTGAACATCAAATTGAAATCCATATCTCTTTGGTGTCTTCAAAAGCGTGATTTTCGCTTATATCTCCTCTTTTCTCCACTTTCATCTTGATCTTTCTACTGCGCTGCTTGTCTGGTCTTGGCTGATGCCAAACTCCACACACACAATTCCATCAAATACTTTTCTTGCAGTTTGCTGAGCTTTGTGGAATCAAACTGATCCATCAGAAAGTAGAGAGAGGGTTTATTTGTCCCTGAATATAATGGCCAGTGTGTGTCCAATGAGGCTGGTGATGAACTTAGAATGAGCAATCAATTCTGCGGGGAAAATGATCCACAGTTTTGGATTTTTAAAAATGTACTTCAGCGGCACAATCCTAACCAATTTCCCAGGACCAGCGTAAGGGCAATGCAGCTCCGGGGCAAAGGAACAAATGATCCCTTCCCTTGAGGAAGCCTCTGAGACCACTACCCATCCACCCACCCACCCCCTGCAAAATGCAGAAAAAGCCTTCTTGGCATAGTTATGCCAGTGCTGGAAAGTTGGTTAGGATTGCACCCTTAATCGCTCTACCCCACATAAGGACCTGATGTGTTGAATGTGGTTGAAATTGTGTACACCCTAAATAATGAGAGGCAATGATGCAGTGGAACTCCTTGCCACAGGAGGTGGTGATTACATCTGGCCTAGGTGCATTTAAAAGGGGACTGGATATATTTCTGGAGGAAAAGTCCACTGTGGGCTATTGGCCACGATGGGTGGTGCAACCTCCGTACATTAGAAGAAGGCTATGTCGGAATGCCAGGTGCAAGGGAGTGGCCACAGGATGCAGGCATCTTGTTGTCTTGTGAGGCATCTGGTGGGCCGCTGTGAGATACAAGAAGCTGGACTAGATGGGCCTTTGGCCCCATCCAGCAGGGCTCTTCTTATGTTCTTATGAGGTCTTTGGAAGAAGCCATGTAACGTCTTAGAGGAAGAGGAAGAGTGGGATAAAAATGTGATAAAGAAAGTGTGATAAAGAAATTCAAGACCTGGCTTTCCCAGCATGGATGCAAAGCTTCCAATTTCTCTTTTTCAAAATGTAGGTGGCAACTTCAGCAAGCGATAGAGTCAAGAAACCTTTGTCAAGAAAATACAAAGGAGGGGAGGAAGGCTACTGCAATCATTCATCGCATCCTGGGCTTTTGCGTCCTTGCAGTTCTGGTGAGAAGGGAACGCGTCAGCCAAATGAATGCACTGTTGTGGTCCTCCTTTGCATGCACAGTGATAAAGGTTGCTCAGCAGAAAATGAAATCTAACGAGCTGTTCCCGTCTTGAGGAATTGTCTGTGTGGGAATTTAGGATCTGTCAAGACTCTGCTGGAGGCGATAATAAGGGGAACAAATGTTGTGAACGCAGGCCCCAGAAATGTATTTGTCTTGTGAATTGCTCCCGGTGGGCCCGTGTGAAAAGTTTACCACCCCTATTATGATTTGCAAGGGGGAGAAAAACAAATACGAAGAAGTGGGGAGGGGGGTGTCCAGGATACCAAGGCTTGGTCACTGCTCTGGTTGTGCTGCTGTCTGACTTTGCAAGGTTTCAATTATGAAGATGATCACTCAGTTGTCAAGGATATCGAATGGTGGCCCCTGAAGGCCTTCTGTACATGTTTGTACACTTTGTTTCCATATACGTCTCTTGTATTCTCTTCCCCTCTTCCTGGGCAGGGGGCGGGGGAGAACTGTTGTCTAATAAATACGGCAACCGATCACAGAATGCTCAGCGTCAAGCAAAATCAACATACTTTAGAGAAAAGCAGAAATGCCAAGCAAAAACGCAAGCTCAATTTTTCATAGAATTACCGCCATTGCAGACAGCGCTTTGTTTTCCTGGGAGAAAAATCCAAAATATCGCTTACTTCGATAACCATCGTTTTGTGGCTGGCTCTAGAGCAGCGGTTCCCAAACTGTGGGTTGGGACCCACCAGTGGGTCACAAGCCAATTTTAGGTGGGTTGTGAAGCACCTAGAGCAGCCGTATTGAAAATATGGGAAGATGGGATGCTAGAGAGAGCCTTGTGTCAAGGCTGTAAAGAGGCTTTTTTCCTTTCTTTCTGATTCACTTTACTGTTGGAAAGTGGATGAGAAATAACATTCTCAGGAAAGCAGCAGGCTCTGGCGTCACAAATATTCCCTTCCCTTGAGGAGGCCTCCGTGACTACTGCTCCACTGCAGAATGCAGCACATGCCCCATTGGCACAGCTAAGTCAGCCAGAGGCGTCATTCAGGTGGAACGGCCCGGTACTCCATTCCGCTAGTTCCGCGGAGGTCCCAGGCCGCGCCGCTGCCTCAGAGGACAGGCGAGCTGCTGCTGGGCCCGCCCTCCCTCCCTCGCGTCCGGAATCGCTCTAAAATGGAGCGATTCCGGCGCAGTGAGGCTTGGGGAGGCGTGGCAGCCCTCCGCCATAGGGGCGGAGGGCTGTCAATCATCCGAGCGTTCCGGTAGTTGGCGCGCTCGGATGACATCACTGAAGTCAGCGCTGGAGAGTTGATTAGGATTGTGCTCTAAGCGTCTTTGAACTGAGTGGGAGTAACGTCTTGGGACTGTGAATCACTCCCAATGAAATCCATGGGCCTGCAAAAGACTTAATTTAAACTGGATTGTGTCCAACCTTTCTTGCTCTGCACTGGGATTTACTGAGTTTATTCCGTGTAACTTTCACTGTACATATTACTTTTTCTGTATCGTTTTTTTCGGGCGACGATCAGGTAACGTGATTTGCAAGGACTTTTGCCATTCCTTCAAAGTTAAATAGAACAAGATGTGTTTTGTGAGATCAGATTAATATTACATTACATCCAATAGTGTCAACTCTAATATATTTTCCACTTCCTCTTTTTGTAGCAAATTAGGAAATACATGGATTGGTGGTTTTTTTCCTTCTTTCTTTCTGGAGGCTCATTTAATTTTGTAACCCATGAAAAATATACCTGGGTACAGAGGTGCCGATGACTTAACAGGCAAAAAAGTAACCTGAAGATGCCAACAATGTAAATGGCAGCAAAGCCTTTGCATGTTCACCCTTGTGATTTATATAAATTACAGGTTTGCAAAATGTAAAGATTAATATTAAGATTAAAATATAAAAAGTCAATGCACTAGAATGGGTGGATACACTTACTTGAACTGTTTAGCAGAAGCCAGAAAATAGTTTATCTGTGCCAAAATAAGAAGAGGGGGGAACATTGCAGGCTAATAGCCTGACCTGACTTTAAGCCACATAAATCCCTTTTACAGTGAATCAATTCATATGTGGTTACAGGCTCAAATCCAGAGAGATTTTGCTGTGCTTAAACACACCAAACTCACTGAGAGTGCAATCCTAATCTGGATTAGGCCAGCACAGGTAGGCCAGCCAAGTTTGGCTGGCACAAGGGACACCATAATATATGTTTGGACCACTCTTGGAGTCAGAGAGGCCAGCATACAGGCGTGCGCCAACCTCCCTGATCCCGAGAGTGATCCAAATGCACTTTACAGTGGCCCTTGTGCTGGCCAAACTTTGCTGGCCTAACTGTGCCAGACTAACTCAAGGTTAGGATTGCGCCCTAAAACAGAGGTAGGACAAGTCAGATTCAGGACTCTTTTCTGAGTTACTGGTCTCAAGACTTGGAACACGAGTCTCTCGTGTAACGAGTAACTCGAGACACCTGTTGACTCGAGTTAACACAAGTTGCAAAAAACCAGCACATTCGCAATTTGAGTCTAGTTGCATTGACTTGCGTGCCCATCCTTGACTAATAGGGCAGAGGAAGGTGCTTACTACTGATTCCATCCTTGGGTTCATTTCCAGGGTTTTAGTCGTGGCTCTTTTCCTAGCCCACCTGCAGATTCCTGGGCCCTTTTCCATGAACTGAAACACTCCCAATGACACTAATTCGGATTTTCCTTTACCTAATCCCTGCTAGTCAGTCTGGGCACAATCTGCAGAAAGTTAGGCTCACTTAAAGCCTGTCAGAATCAATTGGAATTAGGCGCACTGACACTTCTTTCCCCATTGATTTCACACCCGTGGCAGTGAGCAGGCAACTGTGTCGCAAGGAGTGTACTTTGTTCTTTGGGCTGACCGGCTTTTCCCCTTCACAGGATTTATTGCTCAATAATAAACTCCACGTTTGCCTGTTGGAACTGAGCATCAATATTTCTTCTGGCAAGACAGAGCAAGCCCTAGAAATAGCCACTTCTTTCCTGAGGACAGTCTTCCCCAAGGACCTGCCTCCCCACTAGTTCTTAAAAATAAGTGTTGGCTTCCTGCGACATTTGGCAGTGGGAAGGCTTCTCCGTGTGTAAAGTGCTCTCCAGAATCCAGGTTGACACACTCTTCTGAGACAATTGGGCCCAACAAGTGAAGAGGAAGGCAAAGTGAAATGTCAATCTTCTCTCCAATTCGAAGAGTCTGTGTTAAGTTGTTTTTACCTTTTCATTATTTAAGGGAAATGAATTAAGGCTCACGACCAGAGGCTCCCTTAGCAATCACGTTTTTGCAACCTAAGATCAAAGAAAACCAAATCTCTTGTGTATCCCATCGGGGCCTTGAGTTGGATCAATTGTTTTCAGACTGCAAAGAGGTAACATCCAGGTTTTAGAGGTCGCCTATCTCTGAATGCCAGATGCAAGGGAGTGGCCACAGGATGCAGGCATCTTGTTGTCTTGAGTGCTCCCAGAGGCATCTGAGGGGACTTTGGCCTGATCCAGCTGGGCTCTTCTTATGTTCTTATGTTCTAATGGACTTCCACGAGAGCCTTAAAAAAAACACTTATTGGACAGACAAACTTATATGGAACAGTGGCGTAGGCAGAATGGGGCTGGGCCTGGCACAATAAGTACTGCAGGCTCCACAATGCTCCGTATAAACGGCCCCTTCCATTTGCTGTTGGTGCCATTGGGGCAGCGATTGCAACTTGCAGGCACTCCATGAATGGCAAGCGCCTGTGCATTGTCGCTGCTGCCCCAACGGCTCTGACAGCGAGTGGAAAAATAGCGCATTACGCTCCCTGCAATACATACCACACCAGCCCTGCTCTGGCTGCACTACTGATCTAGAAGAAGGTGGACCTTAGGGCACATTCTTAACAGTGCAATCTTATGCCAGTCTACTCAGACGGCAGCCCCACTGAGTTGACCAGGGTGTACTCCCAGGTATGTGCGTGTGTAGGATTGCAGTGTTCGTGTCCTGAAGACCAGCAATGGCAAACTCATTCCCCTGGGGAGCATCTTGCTTTTCTCCAGCAAACCTCCCTTGTCATCTCCAGCCGCAGGGGAGCATTGTAGCATGTGTTTTCAGCACGCTTTCCATTTGTGCAGACAATGGCCAGGCCTGCCTGCCAGAGTGGAGCAGCAGGCAGCCGTCGTCGTGCTAGAAGCCAAGCCGCGGGTAAGAACCGAGGGATCTGGAGCAAGGCATCCTGTCATGGCCCAGTCAGGGTCCCAGCCCAAACATTTCCAGCCCTTCCTGTCAAGGAGAGCCAATGCCTGGCCACTGTGGTTGGAGTGAGCCTTGCTGCTTTACTGGGAATATTTCTGGCCCTTCCTTTGTCAACCACCCTGGAAGTGTTTGTGGATAGACAGGGCAGAAAGCGGTAAAATAAGCACAATTTGCAACTCGGCATTGCAGGCTTGCTCAGCGCCCACGACCCGCAGATCTTTTCCTCTTCCGACTTGCAGGGCTGCCAGCCTTTGCACTTCAGGTTCCCGCTCCTGGCTGCAGAACATATTTTGCACTGAGGAGCGTGAGCACTATTCTGCCACTTTCCTCCAAGCAGGGTTTCGGGTCCGTGCCAGCAAATCTGTCGATCTCTCCCTCTGGCTGAAATGCCTCCTTGCTTTCCTTCCAAGTAAGACTTCAAGCTGTTCGGCAAAATGTTCCATCCTTAATACGCCGGTTTAAAGCTCAGAGGCAAGCAAAGCCTGACAAATAACAGGAGAGACTCAAAGCTTTCCAACACGGTCAGGTTAACACGTGCAATCGCCTCGGTGCATGTTTAATGCTTTCCTTCACATGGACATTTTGAAAGGCTCTTTCCAGGCACAAACAAGAGAACTTCAGAACAGCCCTGGATTTTATGTTGCCTTTTCCCCCCTTTTCTGAGCTCAGGTGAAAAATAATCGTTCTTCCTGATAGGCATCATTCTCATCAATACATGATTGAACTGCTCCCTCCAGCCTTGTCTAATGCACTTTTAAGTGTTTTTCTCGTAAGCGAAATCTCGGGTTTCCCTTTGGGCTATAATACCAAAAGGTATTTAACCTTCTTCAGAAGAGGTTGAAAGTTTATCGGGAGTTTTTCCTCTGCTATTTCAAAGGTCATCAGACTCCCAGGACTGTATTAGGGAGACCATCTTGGTGATAAATGCAGAGTTGACCACCTCATCCCCCCACCCTGAGTTGAACACATGACGCTGCCTTCAAATGACAGCACACTTCTATGTGCCTACTCAGAAGCACGTTCCAGTGAGCTCAATGGCACTTCGTTTCAGTTAGCTGTGGACAGTAGTGTCAGCTTACCAGTACGCTGGGCGGGTCTTCCGGGTGATCGGCAGCGCGCTCGCTGCGTTCCGTTGCGTAATGGCGAAAGCCCGCCCGCTACAGCGAGCACGCTGCCGATCACCCGGAAGACCCGCCCAGCGTACTGGTAAGCTGACACTACTGGCTGTGGACAGGACAGTGGTGTAGCTGAGCCATCTGGCTGCTGGGGCTGCCAGGGATTTTTTTTTTTAACATCCTTCCTTGGGCCTCAGAAGGCCTTAGAAAGCACTTCCCATTTTTTTGCAAAAGTGCCTTTCAGAGGCATTGGGGGGGGGGCTTCTGAAGTTCAGGAAGGCTACACAGCCCCACCAGCCTCAGCAGGCCTCCTTGGAGGCCTCAGAAAGGTACTTCCGGGCAGAAGATTTAGTCGAGAGGGTTAATGCCTCCGTTTGCCTGAAGATAAGAGCTGAAGATCTGAAGGTCGCCAGTTCGGGACAGCCGGAAGTCTCTGTGAGCGGCAGACCTCGTTAATTGCGGCTGATTAACAGCTGAGCTGTCTCCGGCTGCCTTGTGTGAGGGGGAGTTGTGCCGAAGTTCAGCTGCTTCTCTGGTGGGAGCAGGGAAGCCGCTTATCAGCCAGCAAGAAGACAAATGGGTGGCCAGAAAGAAGGACTAAATCCAGAAAGATCCATCTGTATGTGTGTAGTTCTTGAAAGATAGAACATTTCTGTATAAATTGTAAAAACCTTCGGGTTTCTGAATAAAGTCTGCCCATGTAAACCGCCTTGAGTTACAGTCACTAGAGAAATCTGGTGACCTAAGAAAGGCGGTATATAAATCCAAGTATTATTATTATTATTATTTTATTATTTTTCATGAAAGGCCACAAGCAAAGCCTCAGAACATTGCCTCAGGTCTGCTGCTGAGGGTGCCGTTGGCCACAGGACAGCGACGGACACAGGACAGCGACAAAACAGGCATCCTTCCCCAGGCAGGCCCTTCCTCTCATTCCTGAGTGCCTACCAGGATCTTTGCAGGATCTCTCCCACCCCTGGCCGTTGAACTGAAGGTGGCTGTCAGACATGCCACGACTGGCACCTGGGCAAGCTCGCACATCCTGCTTTCACACCGCGGCTGATGGCTTTGTCTGAGCTGCGAAAGCAATCTCCCCTCCCGTCAAAGGTCAGACAGCTCTGCTTTGTCCAGGAGAAGGGAGGGGTGCAGCACCTCGGACAACCTCCGAAGTTTTCCTTGGTGAACGCTGCTTTTGTGTTCGCTCTTCCAACTTCCCCTTGAATAAATGTGAAAACAGGTTGATCGAAGCTTTTGATGCACGGTAGAGTAGGGGAGGGTTTTAATCTCCACCACCACCCCTTGCTGGTCTCATCAGTTCTCTTAAAGGCAAGCAGAACAAACCGACCTCCATGGGAGGGGGCAGAGGTTGATCTGCCATCCATACACACGGTCACTGCATCTTGAACTGATTGGAAGGCTGCAGGCCATGATGGGTGGTGCAACCTTCTTACATTTGAGGTAGGCTACCTCAGAATGCCAGATGCAGGAGAGTGGCAATGGGACGCAGGCATCTTGTTGTCTTGTGTGCTCCCTGAGGCATCTGGTGGGCCACTGTGAGATACAGGAAGCTGAACTAGATGGGCCTTTGACCTGATCCAGCAGGGCTCTTCTTATGTTCTTATGTCCTCTTTCACGAACAATCTGCCAAGTTCAACCAGCATTGTGAATTCTATTGGATTTCCAGAAATTGCTTTCGACAGGATTTCCCTTTGCAAGGAAGTTTCAGAATCCCACAGCATCCACGGTCAAAAATGTACGAGGAAGAGGCAATTGAGAGAACACATCCAATGTCAAGTCAATCTATTTGCCCATTAGGCTTAGGGCGCAATCCTACCCGGCCAGCCAGCGCCCTGTCCAGCGCTGGGTAGGTGGGGGCTGGAGCTCCCTTACCGAAGGGGAGGCTCCAGACTCCCCTATGTGCTCCTCGGATCTGTGCCTCGGTTTAGCAGGCGCAGTTCCAAGGAGATTGTGCGGCCTCCCTGACAGGCTTAGGATGTGCCACCTCCCAAGCCCGCCCATGTCACGCCCCCGCCTCCCTCCCTCCAATCCCCATGCCCAGTGGTGTCATCTAAATGATTTAAGAACAGGTACTCACTTTTGATTGGCACGTGTCGGGACCCGCCCACCGGAAGTGACGTCATAAGTCAGAAATGATGTCGTGGCAGGAAGTGACATGAAAAAAGCCCTTTTTGAGGCCTCAGATGATTTTAAACTGACCCACCAGTTGCAACAGTATTCCACAGCACCCCCAGAACATGTTAAGGAGGCCTGGCATCATGTTAAAACCCCAGAGCAACTCATTTTTCAGTGGCAAGGAAAGGAAAGGCTCCGCTCACTGCCTGCCTGCCTGCCTGGCTCTGAGAACATGCAGGCAACTCAAACATGCAGGAAATTCAAACGTTGCAGAGGGCAGAGTCGACGAGTGGGCGGGCGAATGGGTGGGGCCAGCTGTAGTCCTAGAAACCGGTACTCGCGTACCCCCTGCATGACATCACTGCCCGTGCCGCCTTGGCACAGAGCTTCCCTCGTGCCGACCGGCTTCAGTTGGCATGAGAAAGGCTCGGCGTGGGCACAGCAGGGCTGGTGCTTCCTGCAGCGCCGGTCCTCTTGCCTTAGCGCCGACGTTGTGCTGATGCTGCGCGGGGTTCAGGACTGCGCTGCCCGTCATGTCTGACACCAAGTCCTCAGAGGTTCAAATAATTCAGAAAACGTTTGCATTAGGGAAATCTGAATCTTCTCTGCCCATATGACATAACTGCAGGTCCTGAGCATCTCCCAGGGCTGCCCCATGTAGAATATACTGCAGTAGACCAGTCTTCAGAATAGGCAGTCCTGAGAGGTTTCCACTCTAAAGAAAGGGTCACACCAGGCAGGGAAAACACCCTTAGACCATTTTTTTAGCTGTGCCACCTGTCATTCATGTTTATTCGGTATTAATTCCCTCTTGCTAAACATAATTGCTTTCATTTTTTCAAAAGGGTGGCTGAAAAAACAGAAGTGCAACTTGGTGCTTGTTTACTTGCTAACGATTTTCAAGAGAGACCTAGCCCGGACCAGGGGTGGACTTGAGCGAAGGTGGGTCTCTCTGGCATTTCCAAGAAGAATTGAGTATTGATCTCCCCCTTGCTTAATTTATGGTTCAATTAAAAAAAAATCATAGGGTGCTGATGTGTTCTGATTGTACTTCCACTCAGCCATTTAAGTGCAGTAGCTGTAGCTGAAACCCCTCAGTGCTGCTCCTGGTCAGTTAGAAGATCTAACTCAGAACAAGGCAACTTGCTATGCTGTCCAGGCCATCAGAGACAAGCCTTTGCTTGCTTGCTTTGTTTGGTTCCCTTGCAGGACCTACCAGAAATAGTGACCTCCTGCAACTAACTGCTTGGGAAATCATGGTGAGATTCCTCCTGCCTCTCTTCCCTGATCTAGGGAAAGGCCTGCTGCAGACCTGTGTTAAGGGCCCTGACAGTGAGCTGCAGAGAACCTTTGTTTATTAAAACTATTTACACTGCCAACACCTGAGTGAAGCCCGAATGAGCCAGCAACATTCAACAGAAACCCCAGGAATGAGTGATCTGTCATGAACCTGTGACATTTGTAGTGATTATGAGATGCAAAAGGTTCTCCGTGAGCTGAGTTTTCAAAAGTGGAAGGGAAGTTTCCTTGGTGTCACTACCCCATCTCTGCCCCCCAAATATGGGGAAACCAAGCCCTTGAGATGAAAGCCAACTGGTGGCCTTTCAAATGAACTTCTTGGGCGTGTCTCCCATGGAGGCTTCACCCATAATCTATTCCCAATGGATCCTGCCCCATAGCAACCTATACAGGAAACCTTTTCTTGGGTTTTCTGAATTATCCTACTGAGCACCCAACAATCTTGCAGCAGCACTGAAGAAACAGAAGGTATTTAGGGGGCGGGGAAATCAGAGCGGAGCATTTAGGACTGAATGTATTACTGTTCATTGTGCCTAATCTCCCAAACAGGCTGTGAATGGATCCAGCTATCTGTTTAATGAGTGCGTTTTGAAATAATTCAGATCCCTCCAAAATACATTTTTTTTGTAAAGCCCTCTGAATGGCACGCCTATTATTAATTAAACCCCGAATGATCAGTGAGGCTGGCAATGGTTCTCTGTGCTGCCTGCGCAGTTCACTGAATCCCACTGTTTACTTTGCAGCTCTTTTAATGAAATGCCAGAATTTGCCTGCCTATCAATTTTTGTTTTTGTTTTTGTTCATTAACAGATAGGTTTGCCTGTATCCGCCCTAAATATTCATGGGGAGAAAATATCTTCATTGCGGGGGGGGGGGGAATGGGAGGGAGGAGAGGAAATCAGGGCGCAATCCTAACCTGGAGTTAGGCCGGCACAGTTAGGCCAGCAAAGTTTGGCCTGCACAAGGGACACCATAAAGTATATTTGGACCACTCCTGGAGTCAGAGAGGCCAGCACACAGACGTGCGCCATCCTCCCTGACTCCGACAGAGGTCAAATGCACTTTATGGCGGCTCTTGTGCTGCCCTAACTCCAGGTTAGGATTGCGCCTTCAATCAATTAACCTGAAGTGTGCTCCAGGTGAAGAGAGGGAAATGTTGAGCCATCAACCAACTTGTGTGTATAAAATTTGCGAAAATGAATTAATCTGTTGGTCTCCTTCCTATCCACTATCCTCAGTCCTTTTTGGGTGAAGAAGGAAGTACCACCAGCCATGTGGATTCTCTCTCTCTCTCTCTCTCTCTCTCTCTCTCTCTCTCTCTCTCTCT
>JAJKFI010000088.1:999834-1040116 GCA_029204185.1 Lerista edwardsae
AGAGAGAGAGAGAGAGAGAGAGAGAGAGAGAGAGAGAGAGTTAGCTTATTTCAGGCCCTAGTTTGTGCTCCAGAGCTACACATTTTCTACCAATGATGCACAGGAGATTGCATTTCTACCAATGTTGCTCTACTGCATCATTGGTAGAAAAAAGCAGAGCAGTGTTTCCCAACCAGTGATACTTGTGCTACCAGGTGGTGTCCAGGACCCCCAGACCCCTGACGCATGGCTGCGAGACCAGCAATGCAACACAACAAGCAGCAGCAGGGAGCCTGGAGGGCACAGCTTCACTGTGCACTTTTTGCGCACTCCAAAACGCCCTCCCGTCCACCCTGAGCCTCTCAGCAGTGTTTGTTGTGATGCTCACGTGATGCTGGCTTCCAAATTTGGAAGTAACTGGTGATGACATCCCCGCCTGTTAATTCCGGTGGAATCTTCAATAGGTGGTCCGTACAAAGTGGTGCGGAGCAGGACCAACATTGAGAAACACGGGAGTGCCTCAAACTCTGTGGAATATGTGGAGACTGCAGAAGTGTGTCTACCTGCGGGGTTTGGGTGCTCAGGATGCGGAACACCCCACCTGAGGAACCTTCCTTGGTCACCTCCCTACTGACATTCTGCTAGACCTGAGCCCGAACACACACACACACACACCATGCCCAGACATTTTACCACCCCACCCGTAGGTGGCAGCACATACGGGCATCCAGCCCATGGGACTCATCATTCAGAACACAGCACTGTGATGTCTGTGTTGTTTGTGAGTTACTAATTACAGTGTAATTTGTTATGAATTTAATTGCTGTTTACAGTTGCCATATTGTTGCTATTAATAGTCAATTGAAGGGGTATGCATTGATCATTACTGGGTTGGTTTCTGAAATTGAATAGTATGTGAGCTTGCTTTTAAAAATAAAATAACAACAACAACAACATTTTCCTAATGCATCTGACAGTTATTTTATATGGCCAGCAACATGTTTTTCTGCACACTCATAAAATGCATTACTGTGGCACGATTCAGATTGTGCCACGTGATCTTACGAGTGAAGGCTGGATTGTTCTTGCAAACAGGTCCTTTCCTTAGCGCTTCCTGTTGGTTTGACGTTGGCATCCGTTTCGTGCTGTCTGATGCACTGCCCTGCCTTTAAGAAGCCAGAAACAAGCCATACATGACATTAACAGCACAATCCTGACTCGTAACGTGGGCCGGCACGGACATCCGTGCACCAGCCCAGAGCGTTGCAAACGTGCCATAAGGCACATTGGCACCTACTCGAGATCCAGCTGGGCTTGCACGGTGTGTTGTGGCACCTGCCGTGCCCCGCCACCTGCCTGTAGATATGCCACTGCTTCGTGAGTGTAGCTCAGAGGCAAGCTCAGAGGTCTCCAGCAGGTGAGGCAGAACCCGGAAGTAGGTCATGACCTGACCTAAGACCACCTAAGACGGACCTGCTGATTCCATTTTGTCGGGAGGCTCAGCCATCAGGTAGCCAAGACGGCAGGCCCGTGATGAGGAGCCCTCCGATGGAAGCAGGAGGTTTGATTGGCCAACCCTTTCCGCAGACTGTCTCCCCAACCTTCCACCGGCCCCCCGCCTTGCCTCACTCCCTCTTTCCCTCCCCATCCTTCCGAACGGGGTGCAGAGCGCCACTGGGCTGCCCTCTGCCCCTCTTCTTCTTCCCGTGGCGCCTGCTGCCTCCACAAGCGTCCCCCACCTCCTCGGTCTCCTCCCAGTTTCGTGCTCGGGAAAGGAAGAGCCGCGGTTGGCAACTCTTCCAAGCAGGTTTTCCTTCTGGGCGACCTTTCCACCGTTCTCTCAAAAGAGCATTCTCTCCTTGGCAGCCCCGTCTTCGGTTCGTGAATGTGCGCCCTCCTCCTTGTGTCTGGCGCTCGGTGCCTGCGTGTGCGCCTGTTTCTCTGTCTTCTTTGTGAATTAGGCGGAGAACAGGCAGGCTCCTTGTGATGGCAAAACTGGGGACTTTTTGTTCTGCTCTTTGTTTGTGGCAGGCGCCACGTACGTTGCGCTCTAGCGCCACCTGCTGCCCATCACAGGAAAGTCCTATAAGGCCCAATCCTATGCATGTTTTCTGAGATGGAAGTTCCACTGCATCCAATGAGATCATTGAGGTTCCAGTTAGGGCAAGGATCAGGGCACTGCCATTCAAGAGGCCAACTGAAGCAGCGGCCTTAGACAGCAGGTTGGTAAGGGGTGCCCACCGCAGTCCACGCACTCTTTTTGTTGCAAGGGGCATATAAATATGATTGATCTCCACGTCTCGACCTCTTCATCGCCTTCATCCTCCTCCTCCTCCTTTCACTTCCTGAATTGGAGAAGGAAGAGGACATAGTGGTGTAGCTTTAGGGGGACAGCAAGCTGCACTTGACACTAGTGGTCAAAACTGTGAAAAACATGGGAAGTCCACATAATTGCATCATGTTACATATCATTGAAAACATAATTTACTGCAGAATGCAATGAAACAAACCCTGTTGGAATAGCGGTATTCCACCAGAAAGTATGGCCAATTAACAAGAAAAGCTTTTATTCAGTTAGGTACTAATGGCAGCTGTGGTCCCCAGTTGGGTCATTACCCTCCTTACAGGCATAGCATCCCCCCCCCCAAAAAATGTGCGTGCCTGGATGGGCATGACCCCCAGGTTGAGGAACACTGGTCGAGGTCAATATTGCCCTCCAGGGTTCCAGACAGGGGTCTTTTGTAGCCTTGCCAGGAGATGGAACCTGCCGCCTTCAGCTGATGTTTCCCCTACAGGACTCAGATCACCAGCCTCTGCTGAAAGGTAGCGTTGTGTTTACGTTCTCAGTAAAAAATGTTCCTTGCAGATGAGAGATTATTACCATAACCACTACAAAACGGTGTCCGGGTCTATTTTCAGCCATGTAATTTACAACTCAATATCCTTTTGATTGTGACAGAGATTTAATCCTTTATTTCAACAGCACATCCCTGTGTGTAAAGCCTGCTTGTTGATGGGAGTGTTACAAATGTATTATTTACGCTGGAGAGATACAGGTGTCTCTGCTCCCCGCCCCATTTTACTATGCATAGAGCTGCTTTCCAAGAAGCCTCAGTCTCAAGTCTACAGCGCCACCAAGTGGCGAAGCACGAGATTGGTTGGTCACATCCTGCTGCGACCAATTTCTATCACCTAAACACCGTCCTATGTTTGAAAACCGCCCTGAATGCTGCTTCCTGGGCTGGACCTGCCTTCACGGAGCAAGGCAGATTTGCACCAGCGACTGAGCTGGCGTTGAGGGTCTGAGTTGCTCCACAGCAGTTGCTAGGGCTTACCCTGGAACGTGAGGGCAACCATCTCTTTAAAATGTGAGGAGACCTCCAGCCCCTCAAAATCTCAGTTGCAAATATCACCCTTGCAAAGTCTTCCTCCCTTTTTTTTTTTGCAATAGCTTCTTAAGTCATTGAATTGCTGCAAAGGTTCTCCCCCTCTAAATCTGTTCTTTTGTGGCAAAATGCAAAAGAGGGGAGAATCTCCTTTGCAGCTTGAACATCCAAATTGGCCTCCAGGGGCCGGATGGCAGTGCTGACGATGAATGGAGACTTATCAGTGTTGGCACTTCCAAGCTATGCAATTTGCTGCCAGTTCCTGAAAGAGCTGGTGGAAGCCATGGGAAGATGGGTCACAGATCTTCCAGTTGCCCTTGGGGAGGGGGGTTATTTGATAGTTAGCTGTCAAGAACCTCCTAAAATCAATCAATCAATCAATCAAAAAGTATTTATATACCGCTTTTCAACATGAAGTTCACAAAGCGGTTTACAGACAAATAATAAAGTTAAATGGCTCCCTGTCCCAAAAGGGCTCACAATCTAAAAAATGCAGAACACCACCAGCAGCAGCCACTAGACAAGACACTGCACAGGGGTGAAGAGGGACAATTACTCTCCCCCTGCTAAACATAAGAGGAGCACCACTGGGAAAAGTGCCTCTTGCCCAGTTAGCAGGGGTTGTTAGCAGTTAAAACCAGGAGCTTAGCAGGGAGTATGGCTTAATCTTAGCAGGGAGTATGGCAAACCAGTTATCATCTATCTTCTTTCCCTTGCAGTTTGTAATACAGGATACTAGAAAATGAGAATTATTGAGAGTAAACATGCTGGGGGAAGGTATAGCATTGAGAACTGTAGAACTACCTTTCCAAAATTTAGTCCTAATGTATTTTTTCCTGTCCAGGGCTAAGCTCCGAAAGAAGGCAGTTCTGCTTGTTTCCATTCCAAAACAATTAATTTTGAAAACTCTCCCAGACTGCAATCCTAACCTGTGTCAGCACAGTTAGTCCAGCAAAGTTTGGCCAGCATAAGGGCTACCATAAAGTGTGTTTGCACAACTATTGGGAGTCAGAGAGGCCAGCATGCAGACCTGCGCCATCCTCCCTGACTCTGAGAGTGATCCAAACGTGCTTTATGGTGTCCCTTGTGCCAGCCAAACTTTGCTGGCCTAACTGTGCTGGCCTAACTCCAGGTTAGGATTGTGCCCTCAGTGATAGCAAAACTGCAAAAAAGGGAAGCTACTTAATTGTGCAGCTCCTGCCAATCTAGTAGTTCAAAAGCATAGGGACCACTTCAGTGGGAAGGTAATGGCGTTCCATGCGCTACGGCATATAGTCATGCTGGCCACGTGACCATGGAAGCTTGTCCTTGGACAAAACGCTGGCTCTACAGGCTTTGAAATGGAGATGAGCACTGCCCCCTACAGTCGGTCACGACTAGACCATTCGGTCGTGGGGAAGCCTTTACTTAATTGTGCAAAATCATCATGGTACTGCACGTCAACACACATTCCATGGCATATAATGCACAGAGCAGTGTGTTTTCTAACAGTGACTGCAATGGGAACTATTTCCTTCTGCCAGCTATGACTGGGATTACAGTGTCTAAATTTCCAACTCATTTAGAGAAAGGAAATATGTGCATTCTTGGCTCCTGGGAAATGTACACATCAGAAATGTACACATCAGAATTAAGAACTGAATGCAGGATGAATAGATTGTATCTAGATGGTCCCACGTGCCATTTATGTAGCAAACTGCTCACTTTATAGATTAGATTAAAATAAAAACAAAATGAAAGAGCATTCACTGCACAAGTGAGGCGCTTTTCTCAAGTGGGAGCTATCCAGTGCTGAAACACAATTTAAAAACAATGGCAGATCAAGTAGATTGTTTGGACTACTCTCGGAGTCAGGGAAGATGGTGCATGTCTCTGTGTTGGATCACTCTCGGTGTCGGAGAGGCCAGCACACAAACGTGCACCATCTTCCCTGACTCTGAGAGTGGTCCAAACGCACTTTACAGTGTCCCTTGTGCTGGCCAAACTGTGCTGGCCTAACTCCAGGTTAGAATGGTACTAGGTAAGATACATAGTCTCCCAACTCTGCAGATTCCTTGGATAAAGTATCTTGCAAGGGAAGACTCTGAGCATCTGAAGTACCTTTTTGCAGAAAATGACCAGGACTTTGTTAATCAATTGGCAGTGTGTATAGCTCAAATTGTAAAAGTTAATTTACTCAGATGTAAATCCGAGAATTTTGATATTAATTGATGTATATATGGGGATTATAGTTTTAGTTGTATTAACTTAACTAGTGTGTATTATTATTCTGTATGCCAATTAAAGGTTTTTGATTGATTTGATTGATTGATTGAAGTATCTTGCAGGGTAGTAATTTCAGGGTATTTCTCCAGGCCCACCACCTCTCTTTGGTCCTTCTATGTCCTCGGACCAGTGTTGGAATCTTCTGCAACACTTTCAAGGGGGCCCAAGGGGTTCTGGTTCCAGGCTGATTCAGACACCAGAGCCCTGCTGAGTGGAAACGGTAGGGAAAATTAAAGGCCAATGCTCTGCTCTGGGGCTGATGCAGTTAGGAATCCAGACTCCCGCTCTGAAAGGTCTGAACCGCTGGCCTCGGGTTCAGAGCCTGGCAACCCACTTAATTGTGCACAGAAGGTCTGCGAGGGGCTTTCCGCCAGGTTGCACTTGGGAGTGGTTTGGGGTTGTGAGGTTATGGCACCCTCTTGTGTGCCCACTTGGCCTCCCTTGCCCGGCCGCCTGGAGCACCTTCAACTGATCCCCTTTCAGTTCCTCTTCTTTTGCCTTTTATCTTTGCGGTGATCCTGTTTCAGAAGAGTCGAGGGAAGATCACAGCCAGCCTCCAGCCCCATCAGGGCACAGCCGAGGTTCAAAGGGAGCTTACAGTAGGAGTTGCCGAGCCTGGTCGCTTCCTTAATGGCAAACACAGTACCTTGTGCAATGATTGCATTTCAAAGCTGCACACGGGGCCGTTAGGCGGAGGCATCAAATCTTCCCATATCAAGGCGACTGGATAATTAATTGCAACAAAAATCTGATGTTTTTAAGGTAGAGACTCTTCACTAGAGGGCAGCATCTGCCATGAAATGGCATTAGGGGTTTGTAAAACTGCAGCTTGAAAGGGATACATAGGGCCAAACGCCAATGAGGGGGAAAGCTGCCCACTTTGTGCCAGCAAACATACTGGAAGGGTCCTTGTTTTCCCTCTGTGGATTTTAACAGGGCCAAAATTTTGCTGCTGCAATTGCTTGCCAAGAAAAGTCAGAGGTTAGCAAAATACATAAGGAAGTCTTGCCTACATAGGAATGCTTCTAAATGGTTTTTTTTGAAAACTATCCCTGCAAGTAGAAAACAAGCACTCAAGACAGTAAAGTTCTAGCCCAGCCTTTAACCTGCTGTGCTGATTTCCTAGTTGAATAGCATTTTTAACATGGGGGGAGGATTCAAAGATCTGATTTTTTTCCCCCACTGCAGCCTGTTCTGCTTCTACAAAGTGCTGGAAGAGCTGGCAAAAGTTTGGTAACAGGAATGGGAAACCAAGAGAAGGGAGGGAGCACAGCAAGGGATTTTGCTTGCAAAATTTGGATTTCTACTCCCCTGCATCTAGGTTTTAGATCTCCAGACTGAGAGGAATGGTTGCTTTCTGAGAATCCCCTACACTGGGAAACAAACAAAGTGAAACACCTGGAGCCCTGTGTTCACAGCACATCCTGGATGAGTGATGTGCACAGAGGGGAGGTCACACTCACTTGACTCTCTGGGAAGTTGACACACGTAGAACTGTGAAGACAGGCCTACCTCGCAGGGTTGTTGGTGAGGACAAAAGGAGGGACCCCTGATGCCCACCAGCCTGAGCTCCTCGGAGGAACAATATAAAAAAAGCAAAAACCCACAAATAAAGGGATCGTAGTACTTACTTGGCAGGGTTGTATAAAGGATGACGTCAAATCATGACATGCCTGGTAAATGTGGCTTATCAGGGGCAGGCCATGTGGCGAGAATGGCTCGCTATGGTGCTCCTCCACCCTCCTCTGCCCCACCACTTATCCCAAATACAGTAAAACTGAGCTTAAATGAGGCAAACCTGCACTGCTCTGATGTGTCAGCAAGACTTTTGTGTGCTGCATTAAAGCCGACAGCTGATGTGTTCCGTTGAGAGGCAGTCAGTGCTGAGTAACTGGCGATCAAGTGATGCACTCGTGGGTGTGATTCAGGGATGACTCTACGCTTGAGTAAATTGCTAGCGCCAGCTGATCTCCATCACACCCAAGCAGCCCCCCCCCCGTGTTTCAGGGACCATCTGACAAGAGAAGCATCCGCTGTATACACTCACAGTGGCAGGGGCAAATCACATGCGACACGTGAGATCTGGGATCCAACCCCCAGAATCTGTCTGAAAGCTGTGCTAGGGAGGGTAGTTTGGATCAACCCTGCAGGCCTGGGTAAGGAAAGGTTTAACTCTTTTCCTCTGCATCGATTACCTAACTTAGGCCACCCCTTGAGCTTTTTGTGAGTTGCAGCAGGAAAGACACACCAACAAAATACAGACAATTTAAGCAGGCCCTTGTTCTATCCCTTTTTAAGTGCAGTTTAAAGACTTCCTGTTCCACAAAGACATCTAACCAACAATGTTATTTTTTATTCTATTGTGCCTGATTTGAAGTAGGGGAAAAGGTTTACTCACCTTACCCCCAGCTCTAAATGCGGGAGAGAACGGCATGCAAGTTACAGTCATTCAGCTGCAATCCTGTACACATTTTCCTGGGAGCAAGCCTCACTGATCTCAATGGGACTTAATTCTGAGTAGACAGGCATTGGATTGCACAGAGCCAAGGTTGGCTGACATTACTCTTGCCTTCCGCTCTCTGCCTTTGGGGTCATCAGACCCTTCCACTTATCCAGAAGGCCATGGAGGAATAAAGTGGGCTTGCCCAACCCTTTCTCCAATGAGCCGTGTTGCTCCTTCCACGCGGCTCAGCAAAGTGCAGACCCAACGCTGCCGATATCGTCAGCGAAGCAGAATGCAGTCGGTATTTAGAGCAATAACTTGGCAGGCTACGATAAAGTGCCAAACTATGTGTGAGTTGGAAGATGGCTGAAGTGCTCTCCCTTTGCAAAATCCAAGCCTCCTTCCCCCCCCCCGCCCCCGACTGCCACCATTGCAAAACTGGGCACAATAAACATTCTGAAAAGAATTGCATAAATCTGCGAGAGTTTGGATGTGCTCAGTGTAGATATGGGAGGGGGAGAGGTTGCAACGAAGTGGCACCCAAGTCCTTCCTCCCTTGCAGTTTAATGCGTCAGTTATTTCCAAGCCTCCACTGTCATAATGTAGCCTTATTGCTTAAGGGTCCTGCTGGACCAGACCAACGGCCATCAGTCTCCAGTGGGGGCAACCAAGACATTCCTGGGAAAGTCATAAACCATGCAGGAAGACACTGCCCTTCCCATTGGTCTGCCAGACACGATATGTCTGACGGTACGTACGCCAGACACATTATCCCTGAACATGGAGGTTCTATTTAGTTAACCTAGTCAACAGTCATCAGTATATGTACTCCTCCTCCAATCTGTCCATCTTAAACTCAACTAAGCTTGGGACTACCCCTTTACCTCGTGGTGGCAAATACCTTAAGTCAAACGTGTATTGTGTGGGGAAAAAAAATGCTTCCCTTTGTCTGTGCCAATAAAACTGTTCTTCACTGAACACATTTCAAGAGGTGCAAATGCACAAGCTTGAAAGCCAGTTCTCAGGCCTTTTCAGCAATTTCATTGGCCACCTGAAATGGTGCCGGAAAAGGCAGTGGTCCGCCCTCTCCTGAAGAAACCCATCGTAGCCCTCCCCAAGGCATTTGATCATTGTTCACCAGCCTATAATCTCTAGTTTCTGGGTAAGCACACAGTGGCAACCCATCTACAAGGATATCTGGAGGAGCCCAATTTCCAAGACCCTTTTTGGTTAGGTTTCTGGAAAGGGTTTGGGATAGACACAACCTTGGCCTACCTAAATGGCAAACTACGTTAGAAACCACCTATTTTTCTATTGAGACAAATGGAGGACCCTGTGAAAAACATGGCGGCTTCCAGTGTACAGACTTTATGGCAACAACATGGCAACCTCCATACAATTGATCTCAATGAGGGGATGCACTTTTCTTGTTTTTAAATTAACCACATGCTGGAAACTTCACTTCCGGCAATTCTCCTACCAAAAAAAAAGAAAGAAAGAAAGAAAGAAAAGAACGCAGCCTGTTTCTATAGTGCTTCAGAATAAGTTAAAATGGCTCCATTTTGTTTGCTTTCTGTTGCCGCTTCAGAACAATTACCTGTAAGTCACTTTCAAAGAGTTTCATATATCCCTAGGTTTTACTCTTATTTTTCCACGGTTCAATGCAAACATTATGAATTTTGTCTTAAAACATGCCCCGCGACTTATCCAGGAGATAAGACTTATACGCAAGTCTATGCAGTAGATCTGTCTGAATGGCAAAAATCAAAGATAGATGTGTTAGTTCATTAGCTTTTGGATTTTTTTTTCCTAAGTAGGATAACTGGCACTAACAGCTCCCCCAACAATAACCCTTGTTTCTGGGAATAAACTAACTTTTCTTAAGGGAACTCTCCTGTCCTCATAAACCGTATTTCTAGTGCAGTGTTGGCTGCAATTCATTGAAACATGACTGTAGCATCCCATCTGCCCGAAAGCACATGCTGAAATTACAAATGCACCAATTGATGACAAGAAATAAGGACAAGAGTTATGGCTCATGGGGGTTGAATTCCCCAGAGCAGATTGCTTGCTGTATTAAACCTTTTAGTAATGCACTGGTACAATGACTGATCTTGGAACACAGTGCTCCAGTTCCTGCGCTTGGCTCCACAAAAGCACCTCACAAACATATGACATATTTGTTGCTCTGGTAGACAGAAATTACTAGTCTTTGCCACCCAATTGAAAACAATTACAAAATGCCAACTGCTAAAATGGAAATGTTAAAAAGTGCGACTTCACAAAAAAAATCCACCCCAATGTTAGTATTGTTAGTTTGAACTCCGTTAAACGGTGTTTATAGAACACTATTATTGGAAAAAGTTTGCGAAACCCACAATACACAAGAAATTAAAATAGAAATAGTTCCAAATCTAGCTATACAAGGTACATTAAGAATGCAAATTCTAGCGGGGCCATAGAAAAATGCCTTTACACGCAGTACTTGAAAAAACAAAAAGGAAAATGTTGTGTTTTCTTCCCTGTAGGCTTGTTTCTTTCCAGCACCCGTCAGAGACTATTGGCAAGCTGTGGAGGAGAAATAAGGTGTGTTAATAAATGGCAAGTACCCGTGTTCACAACTGACAGCAAGAAAGCCTACGTCTAGCGTGTTTTTAAGTCAACCAGTGTCCTTTGACCCTTCCAGGACTCAACAGACATAGAAATGTAGGAAGAGCGCCACTGGATCAGGCTAAAGGCCCACCTAATCCACCTTCCTGGATCTCACAGTGGCCCACCATGTGCCCCAGGGAGCACACGAGACAACAAGAGATCCGTATCCTGTTGCCACTCTCCTGCATCTGGCATTCAGAGGTAGCCGATTTACTCTTGCACCCCCCAATGGGACCCACTCTTGTTACATTTTTTTAAAGCAAGCAGGTCCGTCTTTCCACCCCTCTTTCTCCTTCTCTTACAAGACAGAAAAACAAACGAGTAACGGTGGTTCTACTAGGGGTGCAATTCTGATGCAATTCCAGATCCCTCCCAACAACTGAAGACCATTCTGTACCCTTCCACGGCCCAAAGGGGACAGCCTCGGCTCTGGACTTCACAGGCCTGCCCAACTCTGGTCTGCAGACATCAAATCGTTCCATTGCGGTTCTCACTTGAAGACTTGTTAGTGGCGGCGGCAGCCTTGTTCTCGCCTTCCAGCTCCTCCACGCCCGCCTGCGTCATGAGGTCCGCGATGTTCTTCTCCAGGTCATCGATGCGACAGCTCATGTCGTCGAGTGAAGACGGGTTAAAGAAATAAACTCAAGAAACGTGACCAGGAAGTCTGGAACACGGCACTGCTTACAAAGGTCTCCCCTTAATCAATCAATCAACAGGTACTTATATACCGCTTTTCAACACGAAGTTCACAAAGTGGTTTACAGGCAAATAGTAATAATAAAGTTAAATGGCTCCCTGTCCCAAAAGGGCTCAAAATCTAAAAAAAGGCAGACCGCCAGCAACAGCCACTAGAAAGACTGCGCAGGGGTGAAGAGGGACAGTTACTCTCCCCCTGCTAAATATAAGAGGAGCGCCAGTGGGAAAAGTGACTCTTGCCCAGTTAGCAGGGGTTAATGTTCCAGATGAAAAGAATAATGGAGGTTTAAATAGGTCACATTCAAACAAAACCACAGTGGGGCTCATTATACGTGGGGGGTTTCACTCCAAGAATCCCCATGGATAAAGAAAACTGCGACTATTCAAACCTGCAGTTTTCAAGGGCCCCCGCTCTCCAAACCTGACTGGAAATGAGCTCTGGACGTTTTCTGAGGCCCGCAGAGGCCGCTTGCGTCTACCCACAGAGTCCGGGGCTGAAGTCCCAAGCTGTTTAAAGGTGACTTCCAGTGAACACCTGAAGCGGCTCCAGGCTTCATTCTGAAGCCACCAAAGGCTATGGGCAGATGTGGGCTGGCCTCTGTGAGCTTCAGAAGGCCTCTGGACCCGTGCTCCTGTTGAACTCAGACGGCTTGGGCGTGGGGCAGGTTCAGCATTGCAGATATGGAAAACCAAAGGATATTCCTGCCGATTATCTGGTCAGACATGGTTTGAAACTTGTCTTGCATCTGCTGCAGCAGGGTCTGCACCTAAAGGGAGAGAAGAAATGGTTCTGCATTACACAGGAATAGTGTGTGAGTGCTGGAATTTCTCACCCCTCAGTGTGTCACATTGACCCAGGACAGCCTCTTCAGTAGCAAGCCACACAACAGAAATTCAGGCTGTAGAAAACAAAAGCTGGATTCTAAGAAATACCTGGAAACGCAAGAAGAGACTGGAACTGTGGCAGTCTTGTCCACATAAAGCAATGTGAAAATGTGAATTCATTTTGTTAAAAATGGACTCAGGGGTTGAAGGAAGATCAGTGGAGGAGGGAGAAAGTATGAATCAAGAGATTCCTATTCGAAATAGTAGAAGGTCACTGAGATTATATAGAAAAATAGGGCTATTTCTTACTTATGGGGAAAAAAAGTGCTAGAGGCAATGAAGACAAATTTAAAGAGAAAGTGATGGTATGGATATTTAACATCCATGGGACTCCGATAAGCGCTGGGGAAGAAGAATCATAGTAGGTGGACAGCACAGAACCTAAAAGAGGAGAGCTGCACAATGTGGTTGTTGCTGTTGTTACACCGTGGGGAACCCCTCACCTTTCTGAGCTGCGCCACAAGGTCAGTCCACTCCAACGCAAGTGAGAGGCCCCTGTGAGGCTGGCTAGCAGGCGAGAGGCGCCTGCTATTGCTCGTCTCCCCAGCACTGGACAGATAAGCTCCAGCCACCCCTTGCATGACTTTGCACGTTGCAATCGGGTCCCCACTCGTGGCCTGATCCCCAAACTAGCCTGCCTCACAGGGTTGCTGTGGGCATGAGACGTTGAGGCAGGGAGGGGGGTCCTCACTGCCATGGAAATTCGCCCTCTCCCCGCCTCTCAAGGACTGGGAGGCTTAAAAAACCGGAGCCCACCAAACCCACCATCACAGCATCCCATGGGCAGCAGGCCCCCTTCCAGAAAGGGGCTGGGCGGGGCCTCTTGGCTTCAAATGACAGCGGCTCCGCCCAGTAGCCCAGCGCTGTCAATAGCAACAGACGCCCCCACCCTACAGCAACGGCTCACTCCCTCGGCGTCCCCATGGCAACGTCCAACGACAGGCCCTCCCCGCCTCCTTAGCAACACCTATTCCCGCGAGGCCCCGCCCGTCACCATAGCAACGCCGTTCGTTGGGGGACCCAGCTGCCTCCCCCCATCACCGAAGGACGCCTCACCACAGCGGTGAGGTCCTGCACGGTCTTTGGGTCCGTCTCGGCCATGGCAGTCCTCTCCGCTTCGGTCTCCGCAGCACTTCCGGGCCTCGCCTACGAGATTTCCTTTCTTTCCCTCCCAGTCGTCCCGCCCCCGCCTCCTCTCTCGCGGACCGCCTTCCCAGCATATCTCGCGAGAACTCACGGACGGGCAGCGGGAGCGAGTGAGGCATTGTGGGAGGTGTAGTTTACCCACTTGAGGGCCCTCATCACAACGGCGGAGAGTTATAAAGCCTTGATTTTTTTATTTTTATGTTCGGTTGCTTTATTTTCTGTTATTTTGGCCAGGCTTCCGTCACAAAGTGGGATTTCAAACATGTTCAAATAAGCTAAGCGAGGGGGCAGAGAAGGAAGGAGGATGGAGTAGCCTTATGGGAAATGTAGTTTTTATACGTCCTGACGGCCTAACTGGGAAGGACGCTCGGTGTTGTGGGAAGTGCTGCTTTTTTATTTACTGAATAAGAAAAATACAGGTTTATACCTGCATATAGGAAAAAAGACCTGGAGAGGATCTTTTCTGTTTTGGTTGGAGAGGCACAAAAATCGACTTCCGGTCAAAACACAAAGCCGCGATTTTAACCGTTTCCTCGTTGTAGCCAAGAACGTTAGATTAACTGGAGTCGGCATAAGGTCATTTTCTTGAAGCTTCCGGGGCACACAAATATGGCCGACCCAGACATTTCCCGCCAATGAGGATTGCCGCGAATTCATGTAATTTTCCTACATATTTATCTAATATCAACTTTTTAAATCATGCCTGCGTGTTCTGCATACGGGTGTGCGAATCGCTGTATGAAAAATGGGATTTAATTTCCACGGAAAGGTTCGTGTATTCACCTTACATCGGTTCAATAAAACAACCGTTAACAGTGAGTGCATTATTTTTTAAAGCTGTGTAATTTCTTGTTGTTCCTAGCAGTCTTCTTCACCATTTTCAGACACCCACTGTTAATGGTCTAGAAGGAAAAAAAAAATATTTCCCCCCTCCTTTTCCCCCCTTCCCGTTTACACTTTTTTTCCCCACCTTCCATTTTCTGCTGTAATATTTTCGAAAGTCTGAACATTAACAGAATTGTTTTATGGGGGGGGGTGAGTGTAGAAGTTTTAAAAAATACTCTTAATAGTCTAGAAGTAAAAAAGAATTACTCTCATATTGACAACTACTTGTGTTATGAAGAGATTTTACTGAAATTTTCCTATATATTTATCTAATTTTTGCCCACCCTCCCCTTTTGTTCTTTCCTTCCCGTTCACACTTTATTTTTGGTTGTGTAGATTTCAAAAAATAAGTCTGTCAAAGCAGTGCAATCCGAGTTTAAATAGACAGCAAGCGGCATTTCGTCCGGTGTGTTCAGTAATATAATTACGCGGAATTAAACCTTGGAATTGCATATTAACTCATAATAAGGTTACCAATAATGTTTCTCCACGATCACACGTTTTTATTTTCGTAAGTTTTTACTTCAGGAGTAAACTATTCAGTCCTAAACACTACGCGCAAAGCAGTCTGAAATGCTTGGAATCAGCATTGTTTTGAGTTCAAAAACATGGCCGCTAAGCCCGCCCCCTGGCTTCACTGGGCTCCTATCAATTCTACAGGCAGGGCCAGGGGTTGAGTTATAATAAATAGGAGGAGCCCTGCCTTAAGAATTAATGCTGGCTAAGTGAAGCCAGGGGGCGGGCTTAGCAGCCATGTTGGTTGACTCAAAACAATCCTCATTCCAAGCATTTCTGATTGCTTTGCTCGTACTGGTTAGGACTGAATAGTTTATTCCTTAAATAAAAACTAACGAAAATAAAAACATGTGATCGTGTAGAAACATTATTGGTAACCTTATTATGATTTAATATGCAATTACAAGGTTAAATTCCTCATAATTATATTACTGAACATTCCTGATGAAATGCTGTCTATTTAAACTCAGATTGCACTATTTTGACAGACTTTATTTAAATCTACACAAGCAAAAATAAAGTGTGAACGGGAAGGAAAGAAAAAAAGGGTGGGTGGGCAAAAATTAGATAAATATATAGGAAAATTTCATTAACATCTCTTCATAACACAAGTAGTTGTCAATATGAGAGTAGTTCTTTTTCACTTCTAGACTATTAAGAGTATTTTTTTAAACTTCTACACTCACCCCCCTCCCCCCAAAAAACAAATTCCGTTAATGTTCAGAATTTCAAGAATATTACAGTAGAAAATGGAAGGTGGGAAAAAAAGTGTAAACGGGAAGGGGGAAAAAAGGAGGGGGGAAATATTTTTTTTTCCTTCTAGACCATTAACAGTGGGTGTCAGAAAATGGTGAATAAGACTGCTAGGAACAACAAGAAATTACACAGCTTCAAAAATAATGCACTCACTGTTTCAGTGAACTGTAGTTTTATTGAACCGATGTAATGTGAATACATGAATCTTTCCGTGGAAATTAAATCCCATTTTTCTGACAGCGATTCGCACACCCGTATGCAGAACACACAGGCATGCTTAAAGACATTGAGATTAACTTTTACACACGTGCAGGGAGATTTTGATTCGTGAATTCGCGGCAATCCTCCTTGGCGGCAATGATCTGAGTCAACCATAATTCTATCTCCATGATTAAACCTGCTTGGTTGACCTCTAGTTTTACACCTCTATGGCGAGAAGGTCCCGAGGAGGAGTGTATTGTGGGGAATGTAGTCCCATCAAAAGCCGTATAAGCTCCTAAACTGCATGCCATTCTCTTAGAAAGGAGCCCCCTTTGAAGTGGGTTCTTAGGAACTGCAGTTAGAGAGGAAGGGTCTTCATGCATGTTTATTCAAGAATAAATGCCCCTCAATTTCAAGAGATTTGCATCCTAAAAGCATGTTAGGACTGTGGAATAATTTCAGTGGCTATTAAACAGTTCTGTGATACTCCTTTAATGTTGAGGTGTCATTTTATCTAGATTTTTGTTTTACAACCTTCTATCTTCCCCCCCCCCCATCTATTTTTGGCAGAGTTTCTTGTGCATTATCCTGTAGCCGTTTGGTGATTAAGGGGAATATAAGTACCATAATTGATACTTGAATTACCTGTGTATAGTTTGGCCCTCCACAAGTTTGGAAGGGTTGCCATGAAGTTCAGTGGTGAGCTGTCCTTAGCATTTGGCACACGTCGGAGCGGATTTTATTTGCAAAAGTGTTCTGTGAATACAAAACAAGTTGCACGGTTGCTATGGAAAGCATACAATCACCCTCCAAATTACCAGGGCATCAATCCCAGTGCCTTCTTTCAGTGCACTTGTTTTCTTTTCAGGTGTGTGGGCCATTGTCTCCTAGGGCCGGAGACATTCTGGGTACGGTGGACTTTCATTCCTGGCACGTTGCACAAGTTCTTTGCTCGAGACCCTCCGTCTTGCGTCTTGTCGCTTCCAATATTCATCTTCCTGGTTAAAGCTTAATTGCCACTTCTCTTCGATTGATCTCTCTGAAGGCTGCCTGCATCCTCAGGCCACACCGTTGTGTGCAGGAAATGCATTCTGCATTTTAACTTGTTCTGCATCCTTTCAACTTAATCTCACCCCTTCCAAAATCACAAGCTAGAGAAACAATTGGTCAAATTTAGCATTCGAAACAGATCCAGCAAAGAAGGCATTCTTTGAATTACTGTGCTAGTTACGCACACCAATAAAACGTTAACCGTGCTAGTATCCATGGGAGGTAAAAATACTGCCTGTGATTTAGCAGGGACAAAGATTAGAAAAATAAGGGGGGAGGGAGCGCTGGCAATAGGAGAGTATTAGAGAATGTATTCATTCAGATGTTGCCCAGGTTGACCGTGTTCATTTCAGATCTCGGAAGAAAGTGGAACATCCACAGATGTAATTTGAGATAGGGTTGCAGCGCCAGGGGAAAAAAGAAAGCTCTGCTTCTGTTGAACGTGATGCTGCTCCCAAGCCTTAAAATTCTGTCCCAGAAGGAATTAACCTGAGCTGACATGACATTAAGCAATGCAGTTCACACTACTGTGTATCATTCCAGCAACAGCTGTTCTCAAATGGACACTTTGGAGTTTGGTATTTCTTGCAGCCCAAAGTTTTTGTCCGTTCAAAAAAAATAATAATTGGGAATTTGTTCATCCACTGCTCAAGATGGCAGGAAATCATTTCCACATGTGATCACAGGTAGAGAGCCAGTATCATCTGGTATTATCGCATTCGTTTTCTTCATTTGAGTCCTTTATGCTCTGAAGCTGGACTTATCAAACAACACCTATTATTCAGGAATTTCCTAGGCTCAGTAGCCATCAAAGCTAGGATTGTGACACTGAGCTCTGTGCATGGCTGCCATGGTCAAGGGCTGGAATTTATAGACCAGTGGTTTCCAAGCTATGGGTCAGGGCCCACCAGTGGGTCACAAGTCAATTTCAGGTGGGTTACAAACATAGAGGTAAGATAACAGGAGGGGACATGACATCATTTTCTTGAAGCCGATGACTGACAAAAATGGCTGACTCAGATCATTGCCGCCAAGGAGGAGGATTGCCGTGAATTCACGAATAAAAATCTCCCTGCACGTGTGTAAAAGTTTATCTCAACGTCTTTAATCATGCCTGCGTGTTCTGCATACGGGTGTGCGAATCGCTGTACGAAAAATGGGATTTAATTTCCATGGAAAGATTCATGTATTTTCATTACATTGGTTCAATAAAACTACAGTTCAGGGAGTGCATTATTTTTGAAGCTGTGTAATTTCTTGTTGTTCCTAGCAGTCTTATTCACCATTTTCTGACACCCACTGTTAATGGTCTAGAAGGAAAAAAAAAAAATTTCCCCCCTTCTTTTTTCCCCCTTCCCGTTTACACTTTTTTTCCCACCTTCCATTTTCTACTGTAATATTTTCAAAATTCTGAACATTAACAGAATTTGTTTTATGGGGAGGGGTGAGTGTAGAAGTTTAAAAAAATACTCTTAATAGTCTAGAAGTAAAAAAGAACTACTCTCATATTGACAACTACTTGTGTTATGAAGAGATTTTAATGAAATTTTCCTACATATTTATCTAATTTTTGCCCACCCTCCCCTTTTTTTCTTTCCTTCCTGTTCACACTTTATTTTTGGTTGCGTAGATTTCAAAAAATAAGTCTGTGAAAACAGTGCAATCTGAGTTTAAATAGACAGCAAGTAGCATATCGTCCGGTATGTTCAGTAATATAATTAAGAGGAATTAAACCTTGTAAGTGCATATTAACTCATAATAAGGTTACCAATGATGTTTCTACACGATCACACATTTTTATTTTCGTAAGTTTTTATTTAAGGAATAAACTATTCAGTCCTAAACAGTACCAGAAAAGCAATCTGAAATGCTTGGAATGAGCAATGTTTTGAGTGTGCCAACATGGCTGCTAAGCCCGCCCCCTGGCCTCATTTGGCTGCTATTTCTTCTTTAGGCATGTCCCCTCCTGTTATCTTACCTTCATGGTTACAAAGCACCTAGACCAGCCATTTTGAAAATATGGGATGCTGGGATGCTGGAAAGGGCGAGGGCTGTGCGGTTGTTTTGCTTGTGTCAAGCTTGTAAATAGGCTTTTTTCTTTCTTTCTGATTCACTTTGCTGTTGGAAACTGGCTGAGAAATAACCCAACTTATAGCTGCATTGTCAGGACAGCAGCAGGCTCTGGAGTCACAATGATGGCACTTCTAGCCACAACGTCACTTTTGGTGGATCCCGGACAGGTTGTCATTCTAAAAAGTGGGTCCAGGTGCTAAAATGTTTGAGAGCCACTGCCCTAGACAATGAAGGATTTGCAGGTACAGGAAGAACACCCACCCACCAATGGCTGCATTCTTGTTTCATTCAAATAGTCCCTCCTAATATAGGGCAGTTAAGAGTATAAGATAAACTCTTCTTCTCCCAGCAACTGAGAGTCGGCCCCATTGAACACAATGGGATGTACCTCTGAATAGACATGCCTAAAATTGTTCTCTAAGTGTATGGAATGTTTGCTGCAATATTTGTCTTGGCTCTTACTACTGAAGACATCTTTGCATTTAAGTGCTTTATGGCATCGTCCAAAGCTGGACAGTTCATTCAATATGTGCAACTCAAAGGGGAAATTACATTCCTGTGGTCTACGTGCAGTATTGATAGATTGCAATTCCATGACATTGACTTGGATAATTACTTTAAAATCTACTAAATGCTGCTGATTCACAATCTGTCTAGGCTCCATGTACTTGATGTTGTGTGTCATTTAGCAAATAAATGTGGGCATGATCATTGTGGCGTTTATATGCTGCTGATTATTCCAGCACAAAAATAAGATATATGATCTCGGGATCGTTAGAAAAGGGGATTGAGAATAAGATGGCCAATATTATAAAGCCATTGTATAAATCAATGGTAAGACCATATCTGGAGTATTGCAAACCGTTCTGCTTGCCGCATCTCAAAAAGGATATAATGGAACTGGGAAAGGTGGAGAAGAGAGCAACCAAAATGATTACTGGGCAAGGGAACCTCCTTTATGAGGCAGGGGAGTCGTGCAGCCAGCTTCGGCTGGCACTGTTGGGCCACTTGGGTGCTGGTTGGCATTGGATTGACTCTAGCAGCTAATGTCTGCCAAACACTAACTGCTAGAGTCCCTGAAACTTCTCTCAGAGGTCTGAACCATCAGTCCTCGATTAAAGACCAGGTGACCAATCTCCTTCTTTTCTGAAACAAGGGATCTTTCTCTTACGCTGTCCCTAGAAAATCTGCAACACATCTAGGTGTCTGAGGGTGCCCAAAATTGGAAGGACTATTTTGAGGCTGCTGGTTGAATTTTAATGGATATTTAAATGCAAATAGTCCCTCTGAAAGGGTTTTCGGATCAGGCCATCAGTCCCCGTGGAAGCATTTACGGATTGTCCTCCCTGCTTCTGTGTTCTGCCTTGGCTACTTGAAATGAAGGAACTCAGCACTTAGCGGAGGCGCGAAAATGAATTTTTAATACATCAATTACCACTTGGGTAGCCAAGGGTGGAAAAAGTATTAGGAAAGCAAGCCGAACAGCCATCCGTAAGCCTGAGGAGAGCAGGCGGTGGAGGTGGGGAATCCTCCTGGAGGCTTCTCAAATAGAAATGGAAGTTGTTGGGGCAACATTAAGCAAAAGGTTGTAATTAGAAAGCAACAGGCTGGGAGAGCAATAGAAAACAGCAATCTGGACTCAGTGGTTTCATGAATCACATTGTGTCGAAATGAGAGGCTCGGGGGCAGAAGATTAGACACAACACACAAGCCCCAAATAATGAATTGGGGATGTGTGAGAGAATAGGAAATGCTCTTGTTCCTTCTTGAGGTTATGTTCTCGGAAGCCAACGCTAATGAATTTTTGTCCGGGCGCCTGCTGAGCGTGATAATGCTAGCCAACGATGAAATTATACTTGCTGCATTAGAGCCGCGTTCTTCGGCCCATGCCTCGGGATGGATGTGAAGGTTATGATCTGTCAGTGAAACTGATTGGGCCAATGAGATACTTCATCATGCCTAATGGCATTAAACCGGACACCGGGCATGAACGGAGGGGAGGCTAATTAGGGGAGGCTAGGTTTTTCTCCGGGTGAGAAGAGTAAGAGCGCAGCCCTAACCTGGAGTTAGGCCGACACAGTTAGGCCTGCAAAATTTGGCCCGCACAAGGGACATTGTAAAGTATGTGTGGACCACTCTCTGAGTCAGAGAGGCCAGCACACAGAGGTGCACCATCCCTCCTGACGCCGAGAGTGGTCCAAATGCACTTTATAATGTCCCTTGTGCCGGCCATACTTTGCTGGCCTAGCCGTGCTGGCCTAACTCCAGGTTAGGATTGCGCACTAAGAGTCCAGTTTTTGTGAGATGCTTTCCTGAAATGACTTGCAGGTACTGGTAATTCTGTTAGCACGTTGCAGTGAAAAGCAATGAAAAGTTTGGTGATGGCTTAGTGACAGCCAGAGCTTTCAAAAGAAGAGGTGCTATCTCAAGCTTAGAGGCGATAGGTGTTTCACTTTGCTTTTCCAACAAGAAAAAAAAAACACATGCCAGGTATGTTGAAAGCTGGTTTTATCTTAACAAGTCGATGTAAATGGATGGTCCCAGATTTATATGGATAGCATCATGCTTTTCAAATGCTGGATTTGAACGGTTTTCTGCTTCAAACCCCATGGGATTTACAATAATGCAACTTTGCCTTGAACACGTCAGTCGGTTCCAAAGTCTGAACTCATTGTCCCCCCTTTTCTCCCTCCCAACTGCAATTACCTCTTGTAAAATCTCCCACATGTGCTCAGAATCTGTAAGGGAATGAATTCTCACTTTTCTGCTGTGAGTGTTGCCAAGGGGTTTCCTTTCAGCCTCTTTGTAGATGCTTAAGGTCAAGAGATCACTTTCATGGATCACTGCCTTGTCGTGGCGAAGGGGCTTGAGTAGCTCAATGAAGCTGTGAGCTATGCCATGTAGGGCTACCCAAGATGGACAGGTCACAGCAGAGAGTTCTGACTAAACGTGGTCCGCTGGAGAAGGAAGTGGCAACCCACTCCAGTACTCTTGCCAAGAAAACCCCATGGATTACAGAACAAAAAGGCTAAACGATATGACACTGGAAGATGAGACCCTCAGGTCGGAAGGTGTCCATTATGCTACTGGGGAAGAGCAGAACACGAGTACTAGTAGCTCCAGAAAGAGTGAAGTAGCTGGGCCAAAACTGAAAGGAAGCTCAGCTGTGGATGTGTCTGGAAGTGAAAGGAAAGTGCGATGCTGCAAAGAACAATACTACATAGGAACCTGGAACGTCAGATCTATGAATCAAGGCAAGCTAGATGTGGTCAAACGTGAGATGTCAAGGCTGAACATCGACATCCTGGGAGTTAGTGAACTAAAGTGGACAGGAATGGGAGAATTTAATTCAGATGACCATTATATTTGCTACTGTGGGCAGGAATCCCTTAGAAGAAATGGAGTAGCCTTCATCGTGAACAAGAGAGTGAGAACAGCAGTACTGGGGTATAACCTCAAAAATGATAGAATGATTTCCATTCGGATCCAAGGCAAACCTTTCAACATCACACTAATCCAAGTCTACGCCCCAACCACTGGTGCTGATGAGGAAGAAGTTGACCGCTTCTATGAAGACCTAGAACAGCTTCTAGAATTAACACCCAAAAAAGATGTCCTTCTCATCATAGGGGATTGGAATGCTAAAGTAGGCAGTCAAGAGGTAAGAGGAATAACAGGCAAGTTTGGTCTTGGAGTACAAAATGAAGCAGGGCAAAGACTGATAGAGTTCTGTCAGGAGAACACATTAGTCATAGCAAACACCCTTTTCCAGCAACACAAACGGCGACTGTACACATGGACTTCACCAGATGGTCTACATCGAAATCAGATTGATTACATTCTTTGCAGCCAAAGATGGAAAAGTTCCATACAGGCAGTCAAAACAAGACCTGGAGCTGACTGTGGCTCAGATCATCAGCTTCTTCTTGCCAAATTCAGGCTTAAACTGAAAAAAGTAGGGAAAACCGCTAGGCCCTCCACGTATGACCTAAATCAGATCCCCTACGAATATACAGTGGAGGTGACAAATAGATTTAGGGGCTTAGATTTGGTAGACAGAGTGCCTGAAGAACTTTGGACGGAGGTCTGTAACATTGTACAGGAGGCAGCAACTAAAACCATCCCAAAGAGGAAGAAATGCAAGAAGGCAAAGTGGCTGTCTGACGAGGCTTTACAAATAGCTGAGGAAAGGAGAGAAGCCAAAAGCAAGGGAGAAAGGAAAAGATATACCCAACTGAATGCAGATTTCCAGAGAACAGCAAGGAGAGATAGGAAGGCCTTTCTAAATGAGCAATGCAAAGAAATAGAGGAAAACAACAGAATGGGGAGGACTAGAGATCTTTTCAAGAAAATTGGAGATGTCAAAGGACAATTTCATGCTAAGGTAGGCACAATAAAGGACAAAAATGGCAAGGACCTAACAGAAGCAGATGAGATTCAGAAGAGGTGGCAAGAATACACAGAGGAACTCTATAAGGCCGATCTCAATGCTCCTGATAACCACAGTGGTACAGTCACTGAGCTCGAACCTGACATCCTGGAGAGTGAAGTCAAGTGGGCTTTAGAAAGCCTCACTAACAACAAAGCTAGTGGAGGTGACAGCATTCCAGCGGAATTACTCAAAATCTTAAAAGATGATGCTGTCCAAGTGCTATGCCAGCAAATTTGGAAAACCCAACAGTGGCCACAAGATTGGAAAAGATCAGTCTACATTCCAATCCCAAAGAAGGGCAATGCCAAAGATTGCTCGAATTACCGCACCATTGCACTCATTTCACATGCTAGCAAGGTCATGCTCAAAATCCTACAAGCTCGGCTTCAGCAGTATGTGAATCGAGAACTACCAGATGTACAAGCTGGTTTCCGAAGAGGCAGAGGAACTAGAGATCAAATTGCCAACCTTCGCTGGATCATGGAGAAAGCAAGAGAGTTCCAGAAAAACATCTACCTCTGCTTCATTGATTATGCTAAAGCCTTTGATTGTGTGGATCACAACAAACTGTGGCAAGTTCTTGAAGAGATGGGAGTTCCAGACCACCTGATCTGCCTTCTGAGAAACCTTTATGCGGGTCAGGAAGCAACCGTTAGAACTGGACATGGAACAACCGACTGGTTTCAAATTGGGAAAGGAGTACGACAAGGCTGTATATTGTCACCCTGCTTATTTAACTTATACGCAGAGTACATCATGAGGAAGGCAGGGCTGGATGACTCACAAGCTGGAATCAAGATTGCTGGGAGAAACATCAACAACCTCAGATATGCAGACGATACCACTCTACTGGCAGAAAGTGAGGAAGACCTAAAGAACCTTTTGATGAGGGTGAAAGAGGAAAGTGCCAAAATCGGTTTGAAGCTCAACATTAAAAAAACTAAGATCATGGCAACCACTCCCATCACTTCCTGGCAAACAGAAGGGGAAGAAATGGAAGCAGTGACAGACTTTATTTTCCTGGGCTCCAAGATCACCGCAGATGGTGACTGCAGCCATGAAATTAAAAGACGTTTACTTCTTGGGAAGAAAGCTATGGTGAACCTAGATAGCTTAATCAAAAGCCGAGACATCACCCTGCCAACAAAGGTTCGCATAGTCAAAGCGATGGTTTTCCCAGTAGCCATGTATGGCTGTGAGAGCTGGACCATAAGAAAGGCAGAGCGTCGAAGAATCGATGCTTTTGAATTATGGTGTTGGAGAAGACTCTTGAGAGTCCCCTGGACTGCAAAGAGATCCAATCGGTCAATTCTCCAGGAAGTCAAGCCTGATTGCTCCCTGGAAGGACAAATGCTGAAGCTGAAGCTCCAATACTTTGGCCACCTGATGAGAAGAGAGGACTCTTTAGAAAAGACCCTCATGCTGGGAAAGATTGAAGGCAAAAGGAGAAGGGGGCGACAGAGGATGAGATGGTTAGATAGTGTCACCGAAGCAATGAATATGAAATTGGGCGAACTCCGGAAGCTAGTGGAGGACAGGGAGGCCTGGCGTGCTGTGGTCCATGGGGTCGCGAAGAGTCGGACACGACTTAGCGACTGAACAACAACAACAACAAAGGTCAAGAGAATCTGTCATTACTGGCTGGGCTAGAAAACCTCCTGTCCAACTTTGGCATTCAATTTGGTATGGGCAGAAAGGGAGGAAACAGGGAGTACGTGCATTTGGACCACTCTCAGAGTCAGGGAGGATGGCACACTTCTGTGTGGTGGCCTCTCTGACTCCAAGAATGGTCCAAACATACTTTACGGTGGCCCTTGTGCTGGCCAAACCTGGCTGGCCTAACCTGTGCCGGCCTAACTCCAGGTTAGGATTGTGCCCTAAGAGCGCTTAACCAGTGGCTCTCTCCTGACTCCTAGAGGTGACAGTGGAAAGCACAAGTAGTTGATTTGTAAGGAAGGAACAAGTAGTGGAACTTCTATCCCTGAAGACGCAATCCTAACCAACTTTCTAGCACCGGGGTAAGGGCAATGCAGCTCTGGGGTAAGGGAACGAACATTCCCTTGAGGAGCCTTCCGTGACTGCCCCCCAATTGCAGGATGCAGCACATACTCCACTGGCACAGCTATGTCAGTGCTTCATGCGTTCCCTGCATCAGTAGACAGGGGCTTGTCACTGTGAAGCCCTCCAGATCAGTAGTTGGCAGTGGTGTCGGAGGTCTCTGAGTTCAAGCCCTGGCTGTGACTCAAGGACACATCATCTCACGGAGGAACAGTGGATAAACTTCTGGGAAGTCCCAGGGTTTCCCAGGACACAGCGATCCAGGCTGTTGTTGATTATTGTTGTCTGCAATAATTACCGTTCGAGAGTTGCATGCTTGCAAATTGGTCCAAAGGGGGAACTTGGAGGCAAAGGAGAAGCTTTCACTCTTCCCTCATTTGCTATTCAGGCTGGAGGCAGCGTTTTTCCAGGACCATCTGTGTTGCGCCATGTGCAGGGTCGAGAGGCATTGATCAACTGCTAGAGCAGATTCGGAGATAAAGCTCCCTTGGTCACCTTCCATGGACTCAGAGCCGTAATTGCTTCTCAAACTTCATTACAAAGCAAGAGCACATTATCCAAAGGTCACTGGCAAACTGGGAGGGAATATTGTGGGCCGTGTGATTTGGTCTTTCTCGACAGAAGCCCAAAATGTCAACCGAGTGCAGAGGTGGTGGGGAAGGGAAAGATCAAGCAAAGGAAGAAACCAGCTGACATCCAAAGCACCCTGCTGGATCTTGTCCAAATAGACCCCCCAAAATAGCCCACTATCCTGTTGTCAACAGTGGACAACCAGATGCCTGTGAGATGTTTAGAAGGGCTTCAACAGTCATTTCCTACTGTTGCTTCTATTCCCAGGCACTGATATTCAGATGCTCTGGCAGGATTTTGAGCTACAGGCAGTTGGACTAGATGACCTTGGGGTTGGACTAGATGACCTTGGGGTCCCTTCCAACTCCTATGATTCTATAAAATTATCACTGCTTGCATTGTGGTTTGCCTCTGATCTAGTATTTTCCCACTATCATGATTACATCAACACAAATCATATCACTGATAGAGATCCTGCAGTACAATCCCATGCAGGTCTACTCAGAAGTAAGTCCCATTGAGCTCTTCCAGGTAATTGTGTACTACTGTATAGGACTGCAGCCATAGAAAGAGTGCAGCCAATCTGCATCTCCAAAGGGAAAAAGAAAACAACATAATGGGAGGAGCTTTCTGCTGCACTGAGGCGCCTTTTGAAAGGGGAAAGACATCCCCCCCACACACACACACTTAATTATTTCCTTTCCAGAGGGGATCTCATTGAAGTTCCAGGAAAGGAAACTAATTGCATGCAAGGAGCGATTTGGCAGCTTTAATTAAATGTGGCTGCTTTTGCTTTCTCTCCAGCAAGAGTAATGAGTGCAAACTTTTCCTGGAGTGGAGAGTTCCTGCGACTGAAAAGCATTCCTGGGCAAAGTGGGAGCCTGGCATCACTGGCGTCACTAGGGTTGGCTTCGCCGGGTGTCAGGGTTCATGGAGTCACCCCCAGGATGGACCTCCTCCAGTACCAGACGATACAGGATAAATTGCAATGTCCTGTGCACAGCCTAAATGCAGTGGAATCACTTTATTTATTTTGCTACAGAACAGTCCAGGTCACCCAACAAATCAGTGACCAACAAAAAAACCAGTGGCCAACCTGATGACACTCAGGGTGCACTGCAATCCTAACCTGGAATTAGGCCGGCACAGGGGCCACTGTAAAGTATGTTTGGACTCCTCTTGGAGTCAGGGAGGATGTCGCATGTCTTTGTGCTGGCCTCTCTGACTCTGAGAGTAGTCTAAACATCCTTTACGGTGGCCCTTGTGCCTGCCAAACCTGGCCAGCCTAACTCCAGGTCAGGATTGCAGTCTCACACAACTAATTGCGAGTTCTAATATTATCTCTGATACAAGGAACTGAGAGCTGAGTCCTGCTAACACCTTATTGGTTCCCTGCTGTGTCCTAACAGCACTTCATTGGCTCTCAGAACAATCAGGCGGCAATCCCACACTCACTTTCATGGGAGTAAGCGGCACTGAACACAATGAGACTTACTTCCGAGCAGACATGCATAGGATTGCGCTGTCAGTCTCATTGATCAGTTTTGAGCTAAGGAAATCCACTTCTTGTTACAGGAGGCAGCGGTGTTTTCTTTTTCTGGTTTTTCGGCTATAACCTTTGCTAGAATACAGGTATCTCAAGGCGGTTTTGTTTCATGGCATTCTGCATTAGACTCCACATCGAACGACACATAGCATGATGGTCTTGTTTGAAAGTACTAAGGTTTTCACAATGTGGCCACCCCCAAGTGCGTCACCCACACCCACCTAGCGAGACCACTGCCTGGTTTGTCGACTGCAGTGCAATACTTTGCAGTGGCGATGCATGTGTTTTGTGGGAAGTGGAGCATTCACGTTTGCCATTCCAGTGTAATGAGATGATTCAATGGATGATAAGCAGGTTTTCACATGCAGGAAGAATCGCAAAGGGACCCGGGGAGGGGTTGGAGCGCAGGGGTGGGTGGATGCAGGATCCTTGGCTGCTTAATAGGAATTATTATCATCATAAAGTTATCGCTCATTTTATTCTTCTTGCAATGTTTGCATTTTGAGTTTAATCAGTTGTAGCAGGAGGAAAGCTGAATATCCCCCAAAGAGGATGATAGGATGAAATTGTTCGGCGGTTTCACCCGTGGACCGATAAGTCCGGGTCTCCTTGGCTTTATCTCTTTAATTAGTTCAGCTGCCTTAGTCCCAAAGATGAGCGTGTGCAAAGGTCCCGATCCTGCGAGGTTGCAGAATGCCCTTGATTTCCCGGAGGAAGTGGCTTCGCTCCGTAAACTCAGAAACCCATCAGGAGTGAGCTCTACCTGCTTTTAAATGCTATGAATATGGGGTGTGAGACAAGATACTGAATATTCTGCTCACTTCTGAGGAGTGTGTGTGTGTGTGTGTGTAGGCTTTGTACTCTGCAGCATGCTAATTAGGTCCAAGAAGTGCAAACCTTCCATGCAGCTGCACAATGGTTAGATGAGATTCTGCGACAAAATGAGAACACAAATCTCATTCTGAAGCCCCCAAAGCTGCAAAGTTCAGGGGAATTCAAGGTGAACGTTCTCATTTCAGCATTTGCTGCTTTCACACAAGGCCAGTCTCTTGTTTCTACACAATGCTGCTTTCAACACAATGCTGCACAATGCTTCTGTTGACTCTGCCCCTTCCCTAGGTAGTCTGCAGTGCCCTTGTCTGTCTGTGCTCACTTTTTGCAGACCTTCCATTCAGTGGTGGAATTCAAATAAATTAACAACCGGTTCTATGTCCTTCAGGGCCTTTCTTCCCTCTCCCAACCTAAAATTAGCAACAGGTTCTGCAGAATAGGTGAAAACTGGCTGAATTTCACCACGGCTTCCATTGTGACTTTAGGGGAATCCTGACTTGCAGCCCGATCCCAACCTGCGCTGGAAGGTTGCGCCACTCAATCCCATTAGCTGAGCCCTCCTCACAGGGTTGTTGTAAGGATACGTTGGGACAGACGCCCAAAATTGGGTCATCATGATCCACCTGTGGGCCACAGAGTCACAGTTTGGGAATTGCTGGGCTATGCTGTATCTCCAAAACTAGACGTGCTAGGGCGAAAACAGTTGCCATTTTTGGAATCAGTACTCCAATTTCATATAAAATCACCATCAATTTAAAAAAAAAAGTTTGCCTGACCCTCAATTTCGCAGGCCTGTGTTACTGATATCGTGATTGTTCTGCCCAAAGTGCTTTTCAATAACGCAAAAGCCAGTCCCAAGCCCATCGTGCTCAATTGCTAATTGCAGGAGCCTCCTGGAAGAATCCGGGTTGCCTGTTTCATCTGCCATTCCTGTTAAAATATATGAGCGCATGAATCATTCCAGTCGTTTAAATTCATGGGAGCAGAATAAATTTTCCTTGAAGAGCTCTAACAGGATTTGTTGGCATTTTCATTTCTCTTGACAGACAAAGCGGGATGCATTTAATCATCGGAAATAATTTTGCCTGGGGTGTGGAGGTGAATAGCTAATTGTTTTCAGTGCTTACTGCTTTCATTGAGTGCTACGTAGATTCCTTCCCTCCCCATCCTGTCCAAGGTTAACAACACCATGAACACCTTTTCACCATGTCGGTGTAGGAGAAACCGTTTTTTCTGCACTGTGGCTAACTTGGGAAGGGGAAGCTGTAAAAGAGGAAATCGTAAGAACACCAGTGACAAAAGGCCTGCTGGATGAGACCAAAGATGTATGCAGTTCAGCAGGGGCGTAGCAGCTAAAGAAGTGCAGGGGGGTGCAATTGCACCGGGCAACAAACTTTAGGGGGGCAACAAGCTGAGCTTGGAACGAGCGGCCATTTGTGAAAACCTTGGTAAGACCTTGTACTTGGTAAGTACAGACAATACTATCATGTTATTGATAGACAATACTATCATGTAATTGGAAAAGTAATTTAATGCTGAATGCAATGAAACAAACCATGTTGGAATATCTGTATTCTATCAAATGTTATGGGCAGGGGGGAAACAACCCCAGGAAATGAAAATAGAACTGCGATGTCACTTCCTTTTGTGATGTCACTTCCGGGGCATCATTTTACCCTCTGCACTGGGCTACACTTCCATTAGTTATGCCAGTGCAGTTCAGCATTCTGTTTCCTACAGTGGTCCATTGGATGCCTCTTGGATTGCTCACATCCAGTGTCTCATTGAGATGCAGTCCCCACTTATTCCCAGGCTGCTGGCATCTGCCTCAGTGGGCAGAGCCAACGCAGCCACATCCATCAAGACCCTCGCAAAAGAATAATAGTTGTCAGATCACATTGCCAATTGGAAGCAGTCCCTTGTACCTTGGAAAAACACCAAAGGCAAACTGTCCTTCTCCTTTCCTTCCACAACAAACAACACTATTTACAATTGCCAGGGGTGTTGTTATATAGATAACAAGCACTGAAGAATCCCTTGCAAGTGTAGAATATTTTAACAGCTGTTGGAACAGCTGGAAGCCAGCAGGAAGCCATGCAGGTTTTGAATCTTAAATTTCTGGCCTAAGCTCAGAAAAACCACAATGGGTGGAAATGACTCGGGAGGGTCTGTAGGTGCCGGCAGGGGTCCCAGGTCTGTCTTGAAAAGTAAGCGGCCTTTTGGTTACATCCAGCCTAGAGGAGGGAAGATTTTAATGTGGTTTATACTTTTTGCAGCCTGATCTTATGCAGGTTTACTCAGAAGAAAAGGCCTAATAAAAATTAATTGGGTTTCAGCCTACAGTTGCAGGCTGTGTGACTGCCTATGCTGTCTTGCATTTTGGGTAAAATGCATGGACTAGTCTGTATGTCACTAAAATTATACATAGGTGAAGGTGTTCCCAACCAGTGGTTTGCTAAAATGAGGCCAAGGGGTACATAATCCTAAGTACCATCCCTTGAGCGGGTGTCAGAAGGCTTCCTGCAGGTCTTCTCATTTTTGCAAAAACTGAAAAAACAAAAGTGCCTTTCAAAGGATTCCAGGACTCCTTAAGGTCTGTGGGGCAGAGAATGGGGTTGTTAAACAATGATGGGCCCTGGCTACCAGATGCTCTAGCTATGCCACTGTTCCCAAATGCAGTCAATACTTGCCTCATTATCTGCACCTCTGTTTTTGTTATCCATTATGCAGAGAGCTTCCAAAGGCTGCAGGGACTTTCAGAACAGCAACTATGACCAGCGCTGACCCCTTTTAAACTGGCCGGCAGAAGCATCCACCAGCCATGTTTATGAGGTCCATGCCGGTTGCAGGTGCCATTCTGAAGATCCCTGCAGCCTCTGGAAGGGCTCTGCAGCATTCAGAGATCTTTGGGCACTTTCTGCTGGGTCTTTGCTTGATTTGGAGGGAAAATTCCAAAACATGCAATGTGGCCCTCCTATCAGGAAGCAGAGTCGCGTCCTACTTTTACCGCAGATTTCTGTGACTTTAATCTTCCAATCTCTGTGGAAAACATAGTGATCATTCAGCCACAAAAACAATTTCAGGTTATATAGAGGATGGCAAAACCAATATCAAACTTCTTGCTGTTTCTTCTCCACTCCATTTGCTGGCAATCAGCCTTTCAACTTGAACCCACCTGCTCAAACATGCAAGCTGTGTTATTAAGGCATTATTAGTAGTAATAACCTTCAGCTCCTTATTTGCATTTACATTTGTGTGCCATCCTTCCTCCAAGGAGATGGCAGATCTAGGATACAATCCTACCCTGGCGTTAGACCAGCAAAGTTTGGCTGGCACAAGGGCCACTATAAAGTGCATTTGGACAATTCTTAGGGAGGCCTCTCAGACTCCAGGAGTGGTCCAAACATACTTGCCTACTCCTTTCCTGAGAACACAGCAATCAGTTGGGTTTTCTCAGCCTTTTTCCAATAGCAAAGTGAATCAGAAAGAAAAAAAAAACTATCTACTACCCTAAGTAAAATAACCACACAAGCTTCCTCCTTTCCAGTGTCCCATCTCTCCGTATTTTCAATGACGGCTGCCCTAGCTGCTATGCGACCCACCTGAAATTGGCTCACGACCCACAGTTTGAGAAGCACTGGTATAGCGAATCCTTTGATATGGTTTCCCCAGTTGGAGCGGGGCGGGGGATGTTTAGAGAGTTTTTCATGGTCAGTTAAAAAAACACTGTATTTGTTGGATGAAATAAGGATTCCTGCGCGATCATTTCCTCGGTCAGATTCTGTCAGGCTATACCAAGCAAGTTCAAAACAAAAGCAAATGATTTACCTTCTGGGAAATAAAATACTGAGGATAAAAATCAAAGGCCAATTGCTTTCATCATGCAGGATGTCAGGCCGAATTTAAACTCAGGAATTTGAGGGATTAATTTTTGACCTTGCCCTTTCCGTCTCTTGAGGTGGCCAGGGTGAGAGTGAGTTTGCATTTCCTGCTTAATCCACTGCTCAAGGCTTTTTGCAAGAGATTGTCCTAGTTTCAAGAAAGTGGGGTTTATTTCAGCCAAAGAACAATAGGCATAGAATGCACAATGTACTTTCACACCACGTTCTGCTGATGCGCATGTATTCAGATTCCGAAATGTAGGAAGACAATATGTAAAAGTATTGGGGCAGTGATGTTGCCTGGATTCTCCAAAAGAATGAGGGCCCAATCCTATCCAACTTTCCAGCACCAATACCGCTGCAATGGACAGTAGCACCAATGCAGTCTCTGTGAGAGACAAGATGTTGGACTTGATGGATCCTGATGGACTCTTAATCAGATCCAAGAACACCTCACCATAGTTGCCGTCAGAAAAAGTGTCATGTCACAGCAAGCACCAAGCGTTTGCTGCAAAATGGCAGTGATTTAAAGCAAGTACTCTAAAAAGCAATCCCTGTTTGAAGAATTTGGCTCCACTGGGAGACAATTGAAAACTGATTTACCTTTTCGGCTCTTCCTTCCCTGGCCTCCGAGATGCGGTTTCTGGAACGGATGCTACAATACGCCAGCAACTTTAACAACTTGGCAACGTTGGGATGCTCTCTGTCAGAGCTATCATTAGGGCTAACAATCCTATTTGGTCTCAGAGACTCACGAGAAAGTCCCTATTCCGTCACCAAGGTCATTTTGTTCTCCTTCCCTCCTGGTATCAATTGGTCTTAGACTGCCGTTTCTTCTTGGGCCTGTCTTGTCCCGCCGTGAAATTGGCTTTCGCTCTTATGCCCAAGAGGGTGCAGTAATAATTATCCATCTGGATGCCACTGAATTGTGTTCAGCTGGCTGTAGGTCTAACATTCAAGAGTCCTGAAGGAGGATCTCATGGAAGGTAGCCCTATTCGGGTGAGTTCTAGCCAGTGTGTGGAGGAGTGTGCATGAATGTGCACCCCTTGGCCTGATACCTCTGAACGAATGAATATAAAGAACTGCTTCTCCTTGGTCTGGGAGGGGGATTGACTCACCAGCAGAGTCAAGTTAAGCATTTTCTGAAGCTTTGACATGCCAAGCCCAAAAGGTTTGTTGTGGGGAAAGGGAACCTTTGGCCTGATCCAGTGGGGCAATTCTTTGGTTCTGGTTCAGGGCTGGATTATTTTGGGTTGTAACCAGTGGTGAAATTCAGCCAGTTCTCACCAGTTCTGCAGAACCGGTTGCTAAATTATTGATATACAAAAAGTAGTGCTGTAGTAAGAAGCAGTACAAAGAAAAGAGGACATAGAACCGGTTGATAATTTATTTGAATCCCACCACTGGTTGTAACAAACCGCAGGGAACTAGGTAGTCTTTGCAGGATGTAAGATCCATGATGTTCAGGGACACACGAGGCCGAGTCTCTTTCCCACATCATAATTTTACACGTGGCAGGGATTTTCGGCGGTTCTCCAGTGTCACTGAAAAGCCCACCGTGGAAAAGCATCCCTGAGAAGTTGGCGCAACAAGCAGGCCTTGAAGCGAAGAGGGAAGACTTGCCAAGTGCCTGAACTGCTCTTTTAAGTACGCCTGGTTATGAAATGATGTGAGCAATGGTGGTTGGCTGCTACAATCTCTGCCGATTATAACTCTCTGTACCAAGCAGAACGGCGTTACACTAGAACTAAGTGTTCCTTTCAACATATTGCTTCTTTGGGGAGTGGGGGGACAGCATGAAAGACCGAGTCTAAGAAAAGATGCTTCATGGCACAGTCTGAACTCACCAGATGAAGGCTGCTAAGATGATCAACCTTGCAAGACATCTTCCATTGCTTTATTCCTGCGGGGATGTTCTTTTTCCCCCTCTTCTGCCGCTGTTGCAGCTATTCCCTGCCTTCCATGAACTCTTAGGCACACATTTGAATTGTCGAAGGTGAGATGTTGAAGGGGGTGCCATTTAGGCAAACCAAGTTTGCGGGGAGGGGGGGTGGCGGTTAGGCACACAGACTAGACATAATTATTTCCTGTATACGATAATGCCTGATTGGTGCAATCCTAACCTGCACTGGGATAGGCAGTTCCAGCTCACCTGCGCTGCATCCTAACAATGTCAGGAGGCGGCAGCAGCTCAGCGCTGGCCCAGTGACGGGTGCGCCTGACGGCACCTTTGCACCAGCACCGACCTGGCGCAAGAGCTCTGCATCGGCAGAACTCCAAGTTAGCCTCGCGCTCTTATTTGTGTTTGGGAGCAAATGCTATGCTTGTATTCTCAGAAGTAAGTCCACTTGTCTTGAGTGGGGTGTGCACACTCTCAGGAAAGTGTGCATAGGATTGGAGCCATAAGCAATGACGGGAAAACATTTAGCTCTTTTACCATCCAAGTTGCCAAGGCAAGCCCAAATAAAAACAACCTTAAATCCTTTTTTTCTTCACCTTTTTTAATTCTTTCTTCATTATCTAATAAATTATATGTAAGAAAATTTGTTAGCTAGTGTGAAAAGTATGCAGAGGGCAGACTGCATTTCCAAGCATGCTCCAGTCTCTGTCATTCCCCCCCCCTCCCCAAAAGTGCTAGACAAGTCATGGATGGTGCAATCCTCCTATAAGGACATGGGTCAGACTAGTTTAAAAGCTTCTGCGAATGGTGCTTTGCGCCTTTGGCTTCAGAGACGCAGCTCTGCACTGAGAGCTTTTTGATACACGTTGTATAAGTGGCCAAGATAGCTAAGACTGGCTGGAACCCATCCCAAGGCTTTGATGTTGCAGAGGGCTTTAGAGGCTCCAAGGTAACTACAAAGAACCCCGGGCTGGAGTGACCGGAAGCTGCTGCTCCTTCCTCGTTCTCCAAAGCAAGGACTATGCTGGAGTTTGTCACCCATTTAATCAGCATGATGTGCAAGTTGGCGAAGCACTTTGGGTGCAATCAGCCAAATGCTGCCGCCGTGTGACCTTCATCAATATTGGACCGGACTCCTGCATAATTAACAATGGGATTGGGATCAAGATGCCAACTGCCAGTTTGCATTGAGAGTCACGACCTGACACATACTAAAGAATGTCCAACTTTCTCCTCTCCATTAGGGACTTCTGGGGCACTGAAGGAAGGGCCATAACTGAGTGGTGGAGGGAATATCTTGCATGCAGGAGAGTCTAGGTTCTGATCATAACATCTCCACTTCTAGTTGTTGCAGGGCTGGAAGACAACTCTGCCGGACTGTTGACGGTCTTCTGCGAGTCAGAGGAGACAGTACTGGGGTAGACAGATCAACAGTCTGGCTCAGTAAAAGGCAACTGACATGTTTCTATGACTCGTGGTGTCAAATGTAGCTTTCGCATTGGGTAGAAATGCTGTAAAGCCATCTTAGAGCAGCCCCAGTTTTGTCTGTAAGGCTGTGGTTCCCAAATTTACCTGGGTCACAATGTCTCCACAGCCTCTTCTTTCCGGCTGAGCTGGGCACCACCACCTTGGAACTTGTGAGATCCAAGATGACGGCACTCAAATCTCATTAGATTTTGTGAGACACAAGATGGCGGTGACCAAATCTCATGGGATTTCATGAGATTCAAGATGGCAGCAACCAAATGTCATGAGATTTCATGAGATCCAAGGTGGCATCACCTGGGGGGACAGGTAGGAGAGGCCACTGGAGACATCCCATGGTGCCTCTGTGAGTGTGCTGCAAGACTGTAAGACATCACAATGCACACTTTGGGGACCACTGCTTTAAGGAGTCATCTATCAAGTCACGTATAGAAGAAATGTGCACTCTAAGAGCACAATCCTAACCTGGAATTAGGCCAGCACAGTTAGGCCAGCAAAATATGGCCTGCAGAAGGGCCACCATAAAGTGTGTTCGGACCACTCTTAGAGTCAGGGAGGATGGCACACATCTGTGTGCTTGCCTCTTTGGCTCCAAGAGTGGTCCAAATGTACCGTTGTGCCGGCCAAACTTTGCTGGCCTAACTGTGCCGGCCTAACTCCAGGTTAGGATTGTGTTCTTAAACAACTACCTGCATACCAAGATGATACTGGAGCTTCCCAGTCTCCTCCTACCATACCTCAGTGGAAACATTTTTGCTTTGCAAGCAGAAGGTCCACACTCATCCCTGATAGCATCTCCAGGTCAGGTTGGGGAAAATACCTGCCTGAGGTCCTGGAGATTGACTGCCAGTCAGTCTAAAGCACTAGATGGCCCAAAGATCTGACTCAATATGAGCCATCGTGTGTTCCAAGCCTATTGTGTGTGCTGCCCCAGCCTATCCCACTCCGCCTTACTTCTTCCATGTCATCTCCTGTCCTCCTTTGACTTAGAAAACCTTTCTGGGTATTGGCTGAGTTCTATCCTCCACGGCTTGGAGAGTCTCCAATATCTGGAAAGGAGAGATCGCTTTCATCTCACTGTGACCCACCACTTGTTGGGTTTCGGTTTGTAAGCCCACCTCCTGTTTGGGGCTTCCCATGCAACAGCACTTGCCAGATTCCACCCTGGGCATCCTGAATTCTCCCGGGTATTGACGTGGGCTTCTTAGCAATGCGCTTTAGGCTGTTGATTCACCCAGGCAGACGTTGGCAGAAGCGCAGTGGCGTTGCAGGTTGCGGGCTGAAGGCTTGGCACGTCCTTACGCTTTGTGCCTTGCAAACACGCAGGTCTGGAGGAAAAGTTCCCCTTTTGCCGCAGAACCTTCGCTATCCTTTGTAAGGGTACTTGATGGGCGATCCAGTTTCATCCGAAGCGAAGCTTTCGCTCTCGTTCAAAGTGTCGCTCTCGTTGGATGTGTTGGCATTTTTTATCCTGGTTATGCGGGACTGCAGTCGCTCGTGCTCCCTCCTCAGCTCTGAGTAAGAGTGGGAGAAGGTGTGGAATATCGAGGTGGCAGGGAAAGCCATGATCAGTATCCCGCTCAGGATGCTGCTGAGGGCCACCATCTGCCCTGGGACGCTCCGTGGTACCATGTCCCCATACCCCACTGTTGTCATGGAGATGATAGCCCACCAATAGGAAGCAGGGATGCTGGTAAATTCCAGGACCTTTCCAGATTCATTTTCCGCCAGGTAAACCAGCGGGGAAAACAGGGTGACTGCTACACACAAGAAGAGCAAAAGCAGGCCAAATTCGCGTGTGCACCTCCGAACGGTGAGGCCCAAAGTCTGGAGGCCCAGGGAGTGCCTGGCGAGCCGCATGACATACAATATTCTTAAGGCACGCAAGACCCGTAGCACCAAGCCCACCTTCTCGAAGTACGAGTTCCCACCCGGCCTGCTGCCATTCTCCGCGGCTTCGTCGTCATCCACGACAATGAGTGACGCGTAGTACGGGGAGATGGCCAAGAAGTCGATGATGTTCAGGGGGCTCTTGAAAAACTGACACTTGCTCTTTGCCTGGATGAACCGGAGGCAGAACTCCAGGGAGAACCAAGCCACGCAGATGGTCTCGACGACGAAGATGTAATAGCACTTTTGGGAACATTCACCCTGGGTGCAAAAACCAGAGAAAGAAAACCAAGTCAATGAGCATCTCCCTCGGTTAAATCTCAGGAAGAAAAGGACACCTCTGCTCAATATCCTCAAACAGATCTGAAAAAGTGTCACAGCATAGAGGACAATTCTACAGTGGCCTTTTGGAAATAATTAATTGGCACTCTCATTATCACTGAATAATTAACATTTGTGTATGCGTAGCTGAAAGGCTCCCATCAATTAGGACAAAACATGTGGTAATTGCACGATCCCTAATGGACCACAGAGCATTTTTTTTTTTTAAAAAAACTGTGCTTGTTCTCGGGGGCCAAATGCATAATTTTACTCTATATGTTTCTTTTTTAAGTGACAGCTGGAGGGAGCCATCAGGGTTGGGACTGTGGTCTGTGAGGAGGAGTATTCAACTCCCTCCAACTATGCTATGCTCCAAGCAACAATCATGCCCCCAAACATAACTCTAGGAGAGAAGCTTCCTTGTCCACTACATACATCAATCATAACCTCAGAATGCAAGATGCAGGGAAGTAGCAATGAGATGCAGGTATCTTGTTGTCTTGTGTGCTCCTAGAGGCATCTGGTGGGCCACTGTGAGATACAGGAAGCTGGACTGGATGGGCCTTTGGCCTGATCCAGTGGGGTTCTTCTTGTGTTCTTATGTACTGTCATGGTCTAAGAACTTTGGAACAAAAAAAGAGTTTGGCTGGCTCCACCCAATGGTTCATAGCATCCAGAATTCTGTTTCCAACATTAGTGAACCAGATGCTTCTGGAAAGTCCACAAGCCTGAAGGTAACAGACTGGTGAGGAAGCTGGAAATTCCTGTTAGACATTCCTAGTCTTCCTCCTCCTCCTCACTGAACTATAGTTCCCAGGGTTCCCTGGGGAACTGCTCCCAAGCTCAGCGTGGTGAATAAACATTTTTGTATCTCATGATTCACCCTCCTACCACCCATCTGTCACATTCAGAATGCCAGAGTTCTCCTTCTGGGAAAGTTCCTGCATTAAAAAAGAATACAGAAACTGCCACCTCTAGAGGAGATCACCCGCTTAACAACCGTCGCTCTGTGCAATGCAGAGCTGTGACACCTGCCACTTCTAAAGCAAAGATACATCTTGCCTCCTCTCCCCAAGATTTTGATTCACTATGCAAAAAAATGAGCAATGAAGGACATCCATTGCAATCAACACGAGAAGACCTACTCATTCCGTTGCAGTAGCTGTTTACTAGAGACGCGTGGAGGGTTTGTGGCTCAGAAATCGCGAGCACTAAGAGCTGAGAGAGTCGTCCATTGCAAAGTGCTACATCACCTTCTCCTATTGTACAGTAATCTGAGATTAATCTGAGATCTGTAATCTCTGTAAACAGAACCCAAATCTGTCTAGACTATGAGAAGTTGAAGGTCATGTCATGTTTTGGGGACGGACTGGGACGGTGTTCCTTAAATGGGGACAGGTAAACGGAAGGGGGGAGTCCTGCACAAAAATGTTGTGCTGGTACCAATAATTCATGACCAAAGTGACCAGGAGGAAGGAAAAGTAACTGACATAATAGAACAGATGTGTTAGAAGATGCATCATTTTAGTATTGGCATTCTTCCTGTGTCATGTTACAGTCAATCAACCCAGGGCAACTTGTCAGGGGATCAAAACGTTTCTGATCCATTAACTTCTCTGATGAATGGACTACAAGGTTGCACTCCTAGTTCAGACTCCTGGCAGGTCTTGGCCCTTGCAGGTGGATCCCTGCCTAGAAAAATGCCCAGCTGGGCAACCCGCAACTGCAGTCTTTCCATCTCTCCCTCTTTCACGCAGGAGCTGTCGAAATCCATCACTGCATTTCTGCTGCAGGGATTGCTGAGTCACCTTTTTCTGCATTGCTGCTCTGATGCGAATATGCAGTACAAGTCAGGCTCCTGTTAACATCTTAGCACACTAAGAGTGCAATCCTAACCTGGAGTTAGGCTGGCACAGTTAGTCCAGCAAAGTTTGGCCGCACAAGGGCCACTGTAAGGTGCATTTGAACCTCTCTCAGAGTCAGGGAGGATGGCGCACGTCTGTGTGCTGGCCTCTCTGACTCCGAGAGTGGTCCAAACATACTTTATGGTGGCACATTTCACAGATTGTTATTCCAGAAGCCTGTTCAGATCTGAAATTCTGGCTCCTTCTGGTTTGGCATGGCCCCAGCCAACATGCTCCTTGTCACTGATGACAAAAAAAAAATGGATCAAATTTGATGGCTTCGCAGTCTGTAACCAGAGACTTGGTGCAATATTTTCTGTGCTCTTAGTTGTGAATAATAATAATAATAATAATAATAATAAGAAGAAGAAGAAGAAGAAGAAGAAGAAGAAGAAGAAGAAGTCATACTTATTTCATACTGTTGGGAGGGTATTTCAAGGTGATTTAGCCCAGTGGCGTTATTCACCCGGTACGCTGGGCGGGACTTACCTTTGAGCGGCAGTCCGCCCGTTGCGTCACGCCGCATTCCG
>JAJKFI010000088.1:1051280-1063376 GCA_029204185.1 Lerista edwardsae
TCTTCTGTGACCGTCTTGTCTTCATTTTGGACATTCAGCTCTGCAACCGGTGGTTTATCGTTGACAAATGGATCTGTCAAACCTACAGTGCGGTGACATTCAGCTCCAAAGGCTTCTGCTTGATAGCAAGAGTGGGGATATTTAGAGATATATTAAGAGAGATTCAGGCCCATGAATGCAGGACTCTTCTGCCTGAGCCCTTTGCATAACACATCCAGAGCCGTTATCAATGGGCAGTTCCTAATTTTCTTCTATCGGATGTGAATGATAGGATGTCGCTCAGTTCCTCTGGGAGGTGAGAGATTGAGGGTGCAACCCTAATCAACTTTCCAGCACTGACATAACTGTGGCAATGGGGCATGTACCGCATCCTGCATAGGCCTCCTCAAGATAAGGGAATAAGAGATAAGGGAGCTGCATTGCCCTTCACCCGTTGCTAGAAATTTGGTTAGGATTGTGCCCTAAGGGCGCACAGTTAGGCCAGCAAAGTTTGGCCAGCACAAGGGCCACCATAAAGCACGTTTGGACCACTCTCAGAGCCAGGGAGGATGGTGCACGTCTGTGTGCTGGTCTCTCTGACTCTGGGAATAATCCAGACATACTTTACAATATCCCTTGTGCCAGCCAAACTTTGCTGGCCTAACTGTGCCGGCCAAACTCCAGGTTAGGATTGTGCTCTGAGTCACCTTGTCTTTCCTGGTGCTCCAGAGGCAGGATTGTGCAGTCAGGGAGAATGGCGCACATCTGTGTGCTGGTCTCTCCGACTCTGAGTGGTCCAAACGTACTTTATGGTGTCCCTTGTGCACTGGCCTAACTTTGCTGGGCCTAACTGTGCTGGCCTAACTCCAGCTAAATTCCGGCCTAAATTCCTGCCACAAAGTGTGCCCCAAACTGTAGGCCTTTCTAGCTCTCCAATAGCATCTTGAACACCAGCTTGCATTGTGACTGACTGCCCCAGAAAACAACTTGCTCTCCAAAGCCTCTCACTTCAGACGCTCCCCTTCGTGATTCATCTGAGTCAATCATGCTTCCTGAGTTGAAAAAGGACGTCTTTCTTCTTTCCTACTTACCCCCTTCTAAGGCCCATCCTTTGAGGAGGTCACTGTCAGTTGGGAAGGCCTCACAAGGAAGCCTAGTCAAACAGAAGCTCTTCAGAAGTCTCTCATCAAAGAACTCCTCTCCGCAAGAATATCGTGTTTGTTTTGAAATCGACCTGCTCGGATTTGTGTGCCTGGCAGGTCGACTGAAGCATTACCTTCTTGTTATAACCTTCCTCCCTCTCTTTGTCTGAGCCCAGGATCTTAATTACCCCTGAAGCGGAGCTTTCTGCCTTGGGGATAAAGCTAGCCGGAGTAGCTATGGGGTTATGTTGAGCCATGTTGTGTGTTTTTCTTACCCACCCCCAGGAGATTGCAATGGTCCCTGGTTCTGGCTGTAAGGTGACATTCAGAAACAGCTGGAAGAAAATTTTTGGCAAAGAGACTGCATTTCCCAAGGCCTGAAAAACCAAACAACATACTCAGCAAGAGAGCCACAGAAAAGACACTTTTTTGGTTTTATATGAAAGTGTTGCACTGTCCCACTCTGCTCATAGCCAAAGACCATTTTTAATTTTGGGCATTTTTTCCCCATTAAGTTGCCTTAAATTCTTGGTCACAATCAGCAGCCAAGTTGCTGTTTCCTGGAGTAGGAAATTGGGAGCTGCATTACGATTAGGGATTTCATTGTACCACATTTTATTAGGTTTAGAAGGTTAAAAGTCTGGCGGCAGGCCGAGATCAGAGCTGGTGATTGAGATAATCTTTTTTTCCAAATATCAAGCTGACATTCTATGAAAGATGATTTCCCTTCCGGCTTCTCGTTGGTCCTGGATAGCATGTCCCAACAGGAAAAAATAATGTAACACAAGCCACCAGAACACAAAACTTCAGAAAGAAACCTCCCAAGTGTATTTATCGGCTGAAACTTGACTACTCATCCAGGCTTCTCTGTGTTGGTCATGTAGCAAGGGTTAGATGGATAGATTACCCATATAAACCCCTCAAAAAGGAAGGGAAGCAATTCTCGTTATATTTATGCAGTTATTCCAAAATCCGGACAAATCTGAAATCCAGACACCTTCCTATGTCAAGCAGTCCCAGTAAGGCATACTCCATCTATATATTCAAAGAGGATGAGCGAAACAGGGTTGAACAGGAAGTATGGGGAAGAGGAGAGTTGTGGACTAGAGTGTCTCAGGTGCCCTTCCTTTTTGAATTTGGGGAGTGGGACAAACGGTGGAGGTGAATGACTGGCACAACTGCCAATTCACTGCTTGGGGCAACTATCTTGGTCAGTCCTGACTGCAATTCAATAAAGTTGGTAATTCTGTTCTTAAAAAAAACCTTTGAAGATGGAAAGAGAAAAAGGCACATGTCAGAGCAAAAGAAGAAAAAATGGGAACTATTATTGAAAATTAAATGACCTGGAAAAAGAAAGCAGATGAGTGAGTGGTGAGCAAGGTCAGGAAAATGAAAGGAATTCTGAAGTTCTGGACAAAATGGCCCAGGTTCAAAGCGGAACAGAAGAAATATGGAGAACGAAAAGTGTAGAACAAAGGGAGAAACGTCCGGGAAAATATCCACTCAAGCAAAAGAAAATCAAAGTGGCATTCACTAACACTATGTACTGCACAGCTATGTGTGATTAATAGCACAAGCCCAGGCAATGTCTACTCAGAAGTAGGTTCCACTGAATTCAATGAGATTTACTTGCGGGTAAGTTTGAACAGTACTGTAGTATATTGCAACCTAACGAGAGTTTAATGGGCTTCTTTCTTTCCTGATCAATCCTGACCTGCTTTGATCCACTTCTCGCTTGCTAAAAGCAAGCCGAAACCAGACCATCCGCTTCTACACCGGAGTCCAGCACAGGGTTTTCGCAAACCAGGAAGCAGTGGCAGACCTAGCGAGGGGGGGAAAGGGGTCAAATGTCCCGAGCACGAGGAGGAGGAGGAGGGGCAGCAGCAAACTGTCTCCCCCTCCCCTTGCCCCACCTGCTCGCCCACAAGCCAAAGGGAGCCAGCAGCCACCACTGGCTCTGTTCAACTTCAGGGTGTGGAGGGGAAGCGTGCGGGCGCGGTGCCACTCAGAATGGTGCCCAGGGAGTTTTGCGCAGCTCCAAGTGGCGCCCAGCTCCTCTGCTCAGAGGGGACGGGCCCAATTTTAGCAGTGCAATGCAGCTCTACTGGAGCTGCGTCACGCCACTGTGGGCTGCCTCCTCCGTCCCCCCTTTTTTCCAGGTGGAAAGGAGGAGGCAGCCCATAGCCCTGCCGATGCAGAGAGGAATTGCGGTGGCACCAGAAAATGTGGGTGCAGAAGGGGCGGAGTGTGTTTTGTGGAAGGCACAAGTTTTGTCCCATAGGTTTGAGTTGCAAATGAAAATGAGAAGCCAGATTGAAACAACCACCACAAGGCCACATTACGCAATGGACCTGGGCTACTTTGCCAGAGATGGTCGTCGAATTTGCCTTGCTTGTTGCAGGGAATTGCCTCTCCCCTCCTTGCACCGCGAAGGCTCTCTGGAGCAGAGCCGGGCAGGACACCTAAATATTTCATGCCATCAATATTTAATGCCGTGAATATTACCTCCCAATTCAAGAAGGGAAGCGGAAAAAAGGACACTTCTCTTTCCCCACCACCTTGTAAAAGGGGCGGAGGGGCCCCCGTTGAAACACGGTGGATTCATTTTGCAAGCCACTTGCGGTTGCAAAACAGAGGAGGGCAGGTCTTTGTTTTACAAGAGATGTTTTTATGTGCTGTGTACATATTTTAGTCAATGCTGGAAATCAGTGGCTTCCAAATTGTGATCGAGCCAATCTTGAGTTCAGCGATGGGGCGGAAAGGCTGCAGCTTGCTGGCTGTGTGCAAGATGGGAAGGCCTCAGGATGAAAGGGTCACGTGAGCGATCTGAAAGAAACCATTTCAGTTTTGCAATAGAAGCCGGTGTGTGCAGAGGTGAAATTCAGCGGGTTCTCACCTATTCGGTAGAACTGGTTGCTAATTCTAGTCTGGAATAGTCAGCATCATGGGCGCCATTTTCCCTAGATACATAGAACCGGTTGTTAATTCATTTGAATCCCACCACTGGGTGTGTGTGTTGGGTCTGTACGATTTCCTCAGTTTTGTATCGTTCCTCCATTGGTTAAGAGAAGAAAGCTAATCCTCCTAACCCCTCTCTGTTTCCGATACAGGGATAGCACCCTTTTCCACCGTAATTACAAGAGTCTTCCTTTCAGCCGTTGCAACGGAAGAACAACAGAAGGCCTGGTCGTCGTCTGTAATGCAATCTGCCCCAAAGAATCTGCTGCCAAAGTCTTGAATAGACACCACACTGTGTGCATACTATCTCTAAGAGTCACATGTACGGTGTCAGCTGTCAATTGCCGTCCTGCTTCTTGGCAGCCCTCCTCGCCGAAGATAACAACTCCTCATGTGAAACACTTACTGTTAATTAACTATCACTTGTAGAAGTGAAGATGGATTTTTCTGAGCATTTTGGAGACATCCTCACTGCGTTCCGTAATGTGCCTTTCTGGAAGACATTGGCAGCAAATGCCTGCTGCGCTCAGCACTGATTGGCTAGCCTCTGTGACATCACTACGGCAGCATATGAAATAACATGCCCCAAAGGTCCACAGGGCCAGCCCTCAGAGGATGTTCTCCCCCTCTGTTCAATGGATTCTAAAGGTAAATTTTTGCCAACAAAGGTTTGCATAGTCAGAGCTATGGTTTTCCCAGTAGCAATGTGAGAGCTGGACCATAAGAAAGGCAGAGCACCGAAGAATAGATTCTTTTGAATTATGGTGTTGGAGAAGACTCTTGAGAGTCCTCTGGACTGCAAGAAGATCCAATCTGTCACTCCTCCAGGAAGTCAAGCCTGATTGCTCCCTGGAAGGACAAATCCTGAAGCTGAAGCTCCAATACTTTGGCCACCTCATGAGAAGAGAGGACTCTTATCTTTAGAAAAGACCCTCATGCTGGGAAAGATTGAAGGCAGAAGGAGAAGGGGGCGGCAGAGGATGAGATGGTTAGATAGTGTCACCAAAGCTATGAGCATGAAGTTGGGCAAACTCCGGAAGCTAGTGGAGGACAGGGAGGCCTGGTGTGCCGTGGTCCATGGGGTTGCGAAGAGTCGGACGCGACTTAGCGACTGAACAACAACAACAACAAAAGGTAAATTTTACTGTATAAATCATAGACTTATTGGTAAGTCGAGGGGCCAAACTATGCATTATATAGAACGCATAAGTCAGGCTTGTTATTTTAGGCTTTTTTTTTCTTAAATAGGGCACAGTGCAATGCACACTAAGGACACAACACGCTTGCATCCGCCCAATGGTGCAGATGCATTTCTCAACGTTTGAAGCTCCCAAGCCTTTGCAAGGTTGGGCTTGCTGTAGCCTCCTGCTGGCTGGAAGGTTGGTGGGCCAGGTGGGGAGTCCTCCGGGGCTGGATCTGGAGACCCAGGCATTAGGCCGATGCCCAGACATGCCCTCTTGATGGGCCCTAGTCCCTGCAGGGCCCCTTGGCTTCAGCCTACTCAGCCTAATGGATGATACAGCCCTGCCCCTGGGTGGTGTGAGGTTCTGGCAATGAAGGGGTGGAAACAGCTCCACTGCAGGCCGACATCTGATGGATGTGGAATGGCCAGTGAAGGCCGCTTGCATTTCGGTGGGGCAACCATGCACAGACCAGGCCTGCTTTGTCAGGGAGGCAGAGGGAAGAGGCGGCAGCCCGAAAAGTCTGCGAAAGAAGGAAAACAGGGCAGGCAAACCCTTCCGCCCCCTAATCTTGCAAATCAAACCCAATAATCTTCTTAGCTATTCAGCAGATCTATTTTAAATGAGCCTCCCTCCCTCCCCTCCCCTCCCCCTCCCTCAGCCACCTGATTCTCCACTCCAGATGTGAAGCTATTGGCTAATCCCACACTTCCATAAGGGTTTTATAATCCAGATTTAGGTACAATATATTTGCCTCTGATTATTACATAAACGGGAAAGGAGGAGTGGAAACCTTCTTTGGTTACTTTCATACTACCGTGCAGGGTGCCCTACATTCCAAAGGTGCAACTTCTATGAACGACGTGGCCATCAAAGCTTTTCCACATGCGACAAGTTGCACAGTCTGGCCTTCTGCCAGCAATTGTCCTAATCCCAGATATGTTGGCTTCCACTCGCGGGCACTTAGTGGTAGATAATAATAACTCTCTGCATGCTCAGAGACACTGTTTCATAGATTCCTGAGCTGAGATGTGGGAACCCCTAAGCTATTGCATTGTACCACCTGGAATCTGCGCACGTTGTGGTATGATTACCTCCCCTGAAGGAGAGGACATGCCTACTGCTGAATGCCCAAAGTCCTCATAAAGGCTTGCTGCTGGTCCTGCGGCCATTTCTAGTGCTCTTTTGATACAGTCTCTCCATCATTGCCTCCTGTCTCCCATCCCAACCCATCCACTAATGGAAATACTGCAGTAAACCATAGGGAGCCTCACCAGTCAGAGGGGGCCCATGGAGGGCAGTTTGTCAGTTCCCCCCCCCCAAAAAAAATCTGGAGCTTGCCTTTGGACCATGTAGAGTTGCCAACATTTTAACCTGACCTCACTTCTGGGCATGGAGATGCCATCATAGGAAATGTTTCCTTAGTTTAGGGCACATTCCTAATCTGAAGTTAGGCCAGCAAAGTTTGGCTGGCACAAGGGACACTGTAAAGCATGTTTGGACCACTCTCGGAGTCACTCTCGGACACAGTCATGTGCCATCCTCCCTGACTCTGAGCGTGGTTTAAACACGCTTTACGGTGTCTCTTGTGTCGGTCAAACTTTGCTGGCCTAACTGTGCCGGCCTAACTCCAGGTTAGGAATGTGCCCTGAATGTGTGTGCATCAGGCCCTCATTAGACACACGTGCAAGGCCAGAAAAGAGGAAGCAAAGACTGGGGACGGTACTGTCAGAGGCAGGCAGCATTGCGGTGCGTGGAATAAATCGTCTTAGCAAGGGCCGCTTGTCATGTCGTGGTGAGAAAAGCCACATGGGTCGGAAGTCTCTTTCACCAAATCCAGGCACCCCACCCGTCGGGACAGATGCCGCTGCTGGAGAGCTTGTTGTGAATGCATAAACAATTACAAAATGCAACAGGAGATTACGGACCTCGTTTCCTGCGGCCGGCCTATGAAGTGTGGACGGCAGACGGCACAACACCTGTCGCTGCTGCCCGACTGGCAGGCCGCGAGACCGTCCGCGAGAGCCTGTGGAATGCAGCGGCCGTCCCTAACAGACCAATTCCCTCTGTGGCCGGTGATCTGATCTGCACCTCTCGGGAGGAAGGAACTGTAGATGTTGCAAACAACTGACCATGGCAGGGTTACCAAAGGACTCCATGCATGCAGAATGCAAAGGACTCCCAGAATGCGGAGCTGCTGCCCGCACCAAGATCACAGTTTGTCCATGTGGTTTGCCTTCCTAGTTCTGGAAGACTTCGTCAAACATACAGCACCACCGTTTGCCAGTTTGGACACCAGAGCAAACTACGATGGGATTGAACCAGGATGTTTCTCAGGCACAGGCGGGAGGGAGGGAAGTGCGGGGGGCGGGGGAGGGAGCCACAAGAACAAAACTTGTTCATTATCCTCGAACGTTTAGATGCATCTAGATGCGTTCCACAATTCTGATCATTGCAAGCTCTGAGGTAGGCGTCCACAAGCCACAGTCATCATAGCAACTAAAGATGAAGTTCCTGAAATCTAATGGTTGTTTGTGGTGAAACAATACAGATAGTCTCTGTAAATAGTGGTCAGTGTTTTGGGTTCCCCCCCCCCCAGCCTTGGATTTCTTGCCTTTACAAGTATCATGACCTGGAGACTTTAAAGAAGTAGTGATGCTTATTTCTGGGTCATAGAGAGCATTGCCTGACAGTTTCTGCAGACTGTGTTAACCTTTGAGGCACAAGAATAGCCTTGCTGTGTAGTCAGCAGGCAACTTCCTCCCCAGTCAATAAGAAAACAAGGCATCTGAAGGCACGGAAATTGTCTGGAGGCAGAGATGTCACTTGGACAAATTTGGGCTAATCTTCGTTTAGTGGACTTGTTGTTTGGATGCATTTCCTGGTTACATAACGTTCTTTGTAATCCGGGCTCCGCTGAGCTGCCTCGGGTCTTTCCCCCGTTCCTCTAATCACACTGATGTCCCCAGCATCTAACGTTTTTTTAGCAAAGCAGAGAAAAGATCAGGGAAGGCGAGAAGCAAACTGACAGAGCCTGCAAAAAACAACAGCACAGAAACACACAAAATCTGTGTCTTGTTCCTGGGGTCAGCAGCTGGAAGAAGGGACACTGTTTGTTGAACGATGCCAGTTTCACCGTCAAAATGACAAGAAAGGAATTCCAGCCATCTCAGCAATATTCCAAGAGCCTTCCTTGAAGTTTCAGTTTTTATGAACGTGTTTAAAATGTCACGTCTTTTACACATGAAGGTATACAGGAGAGTGTTCAAGGGGTGTTCTGCCCACTTGCTCGCCGGCAAGGAAACCTGCTTTGCTTTCCTCCAAAGTGTTTGCCTTGGACGATATGGGAATTATAAGGTGATTCATTATTAAAGTGCACAGCAGCCTGCTAAGTGCCTGAGGCCTGAGTGCGAAAGGCGGGCTGTGATCATTGGTGACAGGGGGTTACCTTCAGGTAATGCACAATTTCTAAAGAGGGAGGTGAAATTTCAGCTCTGCCCCAGCATAGGTTGATTGGTACATCCTGTTCCTAATTGAATTCTAATCAGCCATTTGGGTGGAGAACATAGTATAGAAGGAACGAAAGGATGTGCCCCCCACAGAGATGTTAAAGCAGAACATTTTTCCCTCTTTCTCCTTGGTCTTGCTCCAAAATGTTCACATATTCCAATCTTTCTTAACTCCCTTCTGGAAATTAATATTCCTCATCTTGGCTGTACAGGGCTGATTTCAGTAGGGAGCATTCAATTATTCAGTGGGGAGAGCAGAGGTGGAATCTGTGGAGCACTTGCCCTGGGTGCTATGTTAAGGGGGTGCATGAAAAGAAGTCTTGGACAAAAATGTCCAGATCTTGGAGTAGTCTGGATTTTGGATGTCCAGATAAGAAGTAAGAGCTGCACTTACGGTACATCCATCACACACAAAAAGGGACAGAGATGGTTATAACAGCGGAAGCAGCAAACCAAAGCAAGAGACACCATATTCCCTTCCTGCAGAGCAGAGTCTTGCACCAGTACCATTGGCCCTATATTGGCATAGGCATGCCCAGAATCCACTGGGGTTCTACTCCGGACCCCCCTCCCCTCCCATGGATACTAGATATTGCGGATACTGGGGACACCTTTTTAAAGATAGGGGAACATCAGTGGCTTTGCTGCAACAAGGTTAAAGAGATTTGTTTAATGCTTCCCTATCTTTTTAATAGGCATTCTGGCATACATGGTATCCAGGGATAACTGAAACTGTAGATACCAAATCAGTGGCTGCCAGGACATGCCTATATAATGCATACAGCCAGAGGACAGAACCACACTATGAAGGCTACATCTGGGACTGAGGATTGGTGGATCACAAGAATACTGTAGGTTTGTAAAAACCCCATTGAAAAAAATGGTGGTTTAGACTAGCCTGCTCATGTAAGCCGCCTTGGGCATTTGCTTTGGCTTGGGAAAGGCGGGGTGTAAATTCTTCAAATAAATAAATAAATAAATACAGTCAACGCTGAGATGCTCAGGTTGAAAGTTGTTCCCTCTTTTCCCCGTGTCACACAGGTATTGCTAAAGCACAAACATTATCCAGAGTTTTGTTTGTTCGACAAACAAACAAAACATATTTGCAAAATATATTTATAAGCCCTCTATCTTGTTTCCTTGCTGCCTGCGTATACTGTATATCTGGAGACCATTTTTATTTTTCATTTTGTCAAATTGTTTCCTAATGCTTCTTATGCCTTTCGAGTAGATTACAGCCCTGAGCTCGGGAAATCTCTTACCGAGCTCTCCGTGTATCTGACAGCGACTCAATCAATTTAATCGGAGTCATTTTTCTCCTTCTCACTATTTCCCCCACCGCCATCACCCCACTCTGTGCTGGAGTGAGACAGGTAATTTCTCCCCTTTTTTTGGATGGAAACCACTCAGTGACACACACCTGAAGTGACTAAATATTATTATCCAGGCGACAAGGTATTTGTTTGGTTAGAATGACAGCAGTGGAAAAGGTCAAGAGTTTGCGATGATTTACAATACTGAGGAAAAACACACACCTCATTTATGTTACAATTTGTGGCCCACCTGGTGCCTCAGGGAGCACAAAGGACAACAAGATGCCTGCATCCTGATGCTACTACCCTGCAATGGCATTCTGAGGTAGTCTACTTCTAAAATAAGGAGGCTAAGCCGCCCATCATGGCCTGTAGACTGTGATGGACTGTTCCTCCAGAAATCTGTGCAATCCCCTTTCAAAAGCACCTAGGCCAGACGCCATCACCACCTCCTGTGGCAAGGAGTTCCACAGATTAATTACCTGCAGGGTAAAAAAAATATTTTCTCTTGTCTATTCTAACTCTCCCAACACTCAATGTTAGTGGATGTCCCCTGGCTCTGACGTTGTGAGAGAGAGAAAAAAAGCATCCCTCTGTCTACTCTGTCCATCCCATGCATAATTTTGTACGTCTCAATCATGTCCCTCTGCAGGCACCTTTTCCTTTTTAGACAGACTCAGGTCTGTGTCTCTGTTGCCTTCCAGGATACATCGTAAATTGTGCCCTTTGCTCATCCATTCCATCTTCTTTCCATCTGTCAATGGCTTTGGGAGTAATGGATAGGATTCAGGAACTAGACAAGCTATCCGTCTCTACCGTGGCAGAGGTAAGCCAAAGAAAAGGATGCCCTGGATTCTTTAGCCAACGTTTTTCTCACCAAGTGGGAGCGGGGGTTAAAGGAGAGAGCCCACCCAGAGAGCATCTCCTGCACAAGCACAGATTCTGGGCAAACCTCCTTATCCTCCCACCTCTCCGAGCGTTCTCCCGAAGAGCTCGTCTGTGGCTTTCAATCTGCCGCATCCCAAATTAGACAGCATGTTCTCTCGGAAATGGGACCAGATCGTCTTTTGCGTGCTGTGGGAGCCGCACACATTTTTGGAAAATAACGTCTGAAACAGGAGGACGAAACACCTCTCTGTCGTTCCAGCCAGGAGGGCCTCTTCCATCAGCAGGTGTTTATTTCAATTCACGCCCATCGAAGTTGGTCAAGGAGAACCACAGAGGAGACTCATCCAGGAGGAAGGAGAGGAGGCGACAGAGACGGTTCGGGGGGGGGCAAAAACACACTAGTTTTCATGGGGTGTAATGTGAAAATGGAAAAGTTTCATGGGAAATGGGACAGAGTCGGTTTTTAAAGCTGCATGTTTTTAAAGGTTGTCATTTTCTTTTAAAGGACAAAATGTGCTTTCTGCCGTTTTAAAAAACCTTCCCCTAGGCTGACAGAACTGGTCCTTGTTTTTAGAATAGCCAAGAGTCACAAGCTGGATTTGATGGCTGGTCTTGGGATGCTTTGGGGGAAAAGCTTCTGGGGTCATTGGTACCGCAGAGCAGTGGTTCTTTCATCCGAACAGCCAATCCTGCTTTGCTTTTTAAGGCAACACCACAGCTCAGCTTCCACCTTCCACCTTGAGCCTGTCTATGGGCATCGTTGTCAGAGTTCCTCCATACTAAGTGCCCCCAAATCTTCGTTGTGCATAGATGGTTCTTGGAGGGCAGGGGCATCTCCCCCCCCCCCCGCTGCAGGCCCTGAGCAACCACAACATGCATCTGCGTTTGGTAATTAGCCCTGTCCTGTTTACTCCGAGACACATTTCCTCTGGATTTGTTTCTCCTCCAAGGGCAAGGCCTGTTGTTAATTTGCAATCTTACATAAAGTGCCATATGCGAAGTAATTCCAGTTCCAACTAATCTGACATGAGAACCCCAAATCAGGTTTCAGTTTCAGTCCTCTGCGAAGTGGCTCATAGTCTCTCTCTCTCTCTCTCTCTCTCTCTCTCTCTCTCTCTCTCTCTCT
>JAJKFI010000088.1:1071373-1106769 GCA_029204185.1 Lerista edwardsae
AGAGAGAGAGAGAGAGAGAGAGAGAGAGAGAGAGAGAGAGAGAGAGAAATGCTAAACTGAAAGAGCAGAGGCCAGGGCTCTTGTTCCTTTAATGCTGGTGTAGAGCAGGAGATTTTGTCAGATACAACTTGTCACTAGGACTGCAATGGGGGGAAATGCAGATCCTGCCAAAATTTAATCTTCTATTCCAAGAAAGCTCAGGAAAAGTGTGTTCCATTTTTCATCTGGACAACACACACACAGATTCTCTCTCTCTCTCTCTCTCTCTCTCTCTCTCTCTCTCTCTCTCTCTCAGTGTGTGTGTGTGTGTGTCCGTGCGCGCGTGTGTTTGATCCCAGTTGTTTGCAATACATTGCAAATATTTGGAAAGTTGAAAACAAATGTTCAGGAGTACAAAAAGGAGGAGAAAAAGATTTGGAACCTGCAAGGAAAATGTCTGCCCTTTGGTCACCCTTGCCCATCACTTCTCCCTTCCCCCTCCAAAACAAATAAATATCTAATGCTGCTATTGCTTTCAAGCTATGCACCAAAAAGATTAGTCTTTCCTGTCTACTGCCTGGCCCGGCCCCAATGTCCATGTGGAGTCTTCTCTCTAAGAATGTTCTGGATTTCTGCCGCTCGCTGTGTGGTCATTTTGTGGCCTTTGTATTAGCACCAATTTGTTAAAAGAGCAAACACACAGAGTCTTTTTCTGAGCGGGGTGTTGAAGGCTGTTTCATCTCTGGGGAAGCTCTGCAATGCAAGGCCTCCCTCCACCCCCTCAGTTGCCCCTCCAAGGCAAAGTTACGCTTTCAAGTTTTGGCATAACTCTTCAGCCGGACAGACAGGGCAGCAGCAACAGCTCAGTCCTGCAAGTTCTGGCCAGAACGAAAGAATGAATTCATGGCTCTGCTGGCTAAAAACCACGATAAGCTCAAGGCATCCTTTGTGTTTAGACAAAGTTGCCAACTGCCCCCCCCCAAAAAAAAAACCCCACCACAGCCCACCCTGCTCCTGTGCCTACAACCGCAGTTTGATCTGCAGGCATCAGCTGGTAAAACATTTTCACTGCAGGGAGATCGGCAGTATCGCCTACTGAGGCCTAGAGACAGAACTGCTGTTTGAAATGCATCTGAGAAGCTGGCTGAAAAGTTCTCAAGTCTCCTTCAGAGGATGGATATCAGATGCTGAGAAAGGCAACAGAGAGCGGTGTTGTATCTGGGCGCAGTGAGTTAACTGTATTCTGTCCCTTTGACATTAAAATGAGACATTCCCTGCTTTCTCAGACAAAGGGAAAGCTGCTGCAGACCTGTGTAAAGAGCCGTAACAGGGCGCTGCATATAAAACACAATCCTAGCCTGCAGTTAGAGCAGCAAAGTTTGGCCAGCACAAGGGCCATCGTAAAGCGCGTTTGGACCACTCTCAGAGTCAGGGAGGATGGTGCACATCTGTGTGCTGGCTTCTTTGACTCAGAGAGTGGTCCAAATACTTTACGGTGTCCCTGGTGCCAGCCAAACTTTGCTGGCCTAACTGTGCCACTACACCCTAACTCCAGGTTAGGATTGTGCCCAGAATCTCACAAATTGCCAACTGGAGCCTGAATGAACAAAAGAAGGCTGTTGCTCTTTCCTCTTTGTCTTATTTGTGGGCTGCCTGGAGGCATCTGGTTGGCCACGGCTGAAACATTTACTGAATTAAATGGACCTCTGAAGCAATCCAGCCGCAAGGCACCTCCTTGCTTCTCATTGAGTGTCTCATTCTGCGCATGAGGCTACCCACATCACAGGCCACATTTCATCCCAGGATCTGAGGAATCCCCGTCTGCAGGTTTTATGGCTCTCTCCAGGCCTGGCCTGCAGCAGTAGCCTGGCAATAACCAAAGCTATAAACCCACTTAGCGCACACACGGAACTGATTCTTTCAGCAGAATGGTTATTAGGATAAAGAGAGGGTCGTAGAAATCCAATTACTGCTTGAAAAATCCCAGGGTCTCTCTCTCTCTCTCTCTCTCTCTCTCTCTCTCTCTCTCTCATTGACCAAATCAATGAGAGAATTTTGGTTCGGAAATCCACGGCTCGGGTATTGGACTATCGTCCTGCTCTGAATGGGGTTGCACTCCCTCTGAAGGAGCAGGTCCGCAGCTTGGGGGTTCTCCTGGATCCACAGCTACACCTGGAGTCAGCTAATTTGCCAGCTGCGACCATACCTGAGCTGTGCGGACCTGGCCACAGTGACCCATGCCCTACTGACATCTAGATTAGATTATTGCAATGCGCTCTACGTGGGGCTGCCTTTGAAGATGGTCCGGAAATTACAACTAGTACAGAACGCGGCGGCTCGGGTGGTTGCTGGGGCACGTCGGTTTGACTCTGTCGAGCCGCTGCTTCGGCGACTACACTGGCTGCCGGTTCTGTTCCGGGCCCAATTCAAAGTGCTAGTTTTGACTTTTAAAGCCCTTTACGGTTCGGGTCCGGGGTATTTGAGGGACCGCCTTCTTCCATACAATCCAACCCGTACTCTTAGATCATCTGGGGGGGCCCTCCTGACTGTGCCGCCACCAGGAGAAGTGAGAGGGGCGGTGGCCAGGAAGAGGGCCTTTTCGGTGGTGGCCCCCCAACTCTGGAATACCCTCCCCTTAGAATTGAGAACTGCTCCCTCTTTGTTTATATTTCGGCGGGGGCTGAAGACCTTTTTATTCCAAAAAGCTTTTAACTGTTGACAGGCTGGCTGGTTATTATAATTCACGGGGCTTGTTGTTTTTATATTGTTTTTAAATTTGTTTTTAATTGTGTTCTTAATTTTTGATTGTATTGTTTAATGCTGTTTTAATTGTTTTTAATTGTGAATTGTTATATTGTTTATATATATATATATTGTAATGCCGCCTTGGGTGCCTTCGGGCACAATAAGGCGGGGTAAAAATCTAAAAATAAATAAATAAATAAATAAATAAATAAATAAATAAATAAATAAAAGCAAGAGCCAACCAAAGTTAAGGACTTTTAAATCACACATATTTTAGTGGAAGAATTGAGCATGTGAGATTAACTGTGTGATCCTATACCTATACCTATACCTAAATCCACAAAAATCAACAGGTTTCAACATTACTTAAGCATGGGCTTTACATGTGCACTTCTTTTTAAAGGTTCAAGAGCAGCCAGATTGTGCCTGCTGGGTCAGTCTGGGCAGGGGTGGAGGGAACTTTAACCCTACCACCTGCTTTGGTTCCAATCCTGATTGGCACTAGGAATGTATTTACCTGGCAGCAGCAAATAGTAGTCACAGAGGGGCCAGCTCTGAACTGGAGCCAAAGAGTTGGTCTCAAAGCCTTCTTATTTCCACAGCCCCAATTTGTGTAGGGGGGGTCCCCTCTCTGCAGAGAATTCTGGGGTGGGGGCATCGGGATCTCTTATAATTTTCAACATGTTCAGCAGACTACAATTCCCAAGATCCTTTGGAGGGAGCGATGCCTGTTGATTTGTTATAAAAGCAACACGTGTTTCAGTGTAAATATGCCCTCCAAGCCATACTGCCGAGCACGACCCCTTCATTAGAGAGCACCCATAAGTGGTTGAAATGAGCAGAGAACGCCTACATCCATTCTAAATTTAGACAGTTGAGATGGATTTTTTTTCTGTGTGTGTCTTTAAAAGGGAAAAAAGAATCAGGAATGTGTTGGTGACAAATGCTGTTTCAAACAAGTCTATATATTTGGATAGGGCTCGGCTGGGAATGCTCAGACGACGAGACGCACATGGCGGGAGTCTGGGGGAATGGAAAGAGTTGGCGTGGAGCAAGGAGGCTTCCTTGCAGGCTGGATCCCACCCTTTATATAAACAAGGAAATGGATGGGGCAAAATGAAACAGATCGGAGATATTTTCATATGGAAACATCTCTCTGAGGAGAAGTCGTACTCTGACCATGGATCCAAACGAGAGTGTTGGAAGGTTTCCCTTCCATTTGAAATCTCAATGCCTATAACGACATTCAGACTATTTTCCTTCTCCCAGTCATGTGGAAACTGCTATTAATTCATAGGTTATGCAGGAGTTTTAAAACACATACCAGAACCTTCCGACCCACCCCTGGTTCGTTTTGCTGGGTCACAGGCCAGATGGAGGACGTGAAAGTAGCTATCCTTCACCACCTCCTATCTACGAAGCTGCTGCCAACTGGACTGAACATTCCTCTGTGAACTGAACAGTTTTCTTGCCTCAATTATAGGTGTCCTTCCCCCCACCCCTGGAACAGCAGATCCAGTATCTCCTGTTTTAGCTATCTGCATTCCCTGCACCCCCAGAGTCCATTGCCTTGTTCATTAACAACCAGGCATATTTCTTGCTTTTACAGAAGCTACAAGAACATGACTAGCAGGCAGGCAGCCTGAATGCTAGACAACCAGAACATTAACAGGAAGCAGGAAGCTTCCTGCTTCCTGTTAACATTCACGGAGTAGAAAGGCTCCAGACAGAACTGGAGAAAAGCTCCAGACACAGCCAGAACAAGTTTCAGGTCATGTTTGGAGGCCCTGTTGGCAGGAAGTTTGTGACCCAGAAGTGTTATGTAACTTCCAAGTGACTGGGCTCCATGCCTCACCGTCACAGTCAGTCATGTCATGTCACTGTAGCCATGATCTTCTCGAGTAACACGATAGGAAATGATAGTGCAGATAGCACAGAAATAAGTTGCTGGGGGGAAAAAAGATGACTGTGGAAGTAATTGAGAAGTATGACAGTCAGAAACTTGCCTCTTGCCAACATCCTTTTCAATATATGGAACTATGATGGATAGGAATGAAAGCAGGAAAGGTCTTGCACAGCTGAAGTCAGTTGTTGGCCAACACCTTCATTCCTGATGACACATCCTACAATTATAGCTCCATGAATTCTACAGCAGCCACGACATGGGAAATGGCAAGATTGAGAGCGCAATCCTAACCTGGAGTTAGGCCAGCACAGTCAGGCCAGCAAAGTTTGGCTGGCACAAGGGCCATCATAAAACACGTTTGGACCACTCTTGGAGTCAGAGTCCAGCACACAGATGTGCACCATCCTCCCTGACTCCAAGAGTGGTCCAAACACGCTTTATGATGGCCCTTGTGCTGACCTCATGTCTGTATCAAGGAGATTCTTTTTTTCTAGGGTTCAGTGCTTTCTCCCATACCCTGCACCATGCCATCCCATCAATGAAAAATAAATATTTATTTGTTTGAAGAATTTACGCCCCGCCTTTCCCAAGCCAACCCAAATGCCCAAGGCGGCTTACAGAGAACATAAAAATACAATGTCACCGCAATAGGTAAAACATATTAAAAAATACACAGCAATACCAATGATAGTACAACATCAATCAATTTGGAAAAACTTTGGAAAAGCTTCCAGTGACCAAGCAGGGAGAAACAAGACTTACCAGCAGAGATTAATTGCCAGGTCTTAGAAAAAAAGGACCATTCTCGGAAAGCTCTCCGAAGGCCTAATCAAGGCAGGTACTAAAGAGAGAAGATGGATGAACCAGCTAACTCCCAAGTTACGTTGCTGTTCTAAAGAGCAATTCCAGAGTCCAGCTGGACACGACCCCTGGAACTTTGGCTGCCCTTGGAACAAATTCTTGACAGGCGTCGCTGACAGAGCCGTTGTCTCCTCTTCTGGGTGATTGACAGCGGTGATGTTGCTTCCTCCTGACATTTGGTGCTTTCTGCAGTGCCACCAATACAAGGCCCCGTTGCATCTTCAGTCTGTCACTGACACCCTGTTTCAGGAAGGTCTGCAGTGGTGCAAGCCAGGGGATGCTCTCCCTGCCTTGGCTTCCGGGGGATTGTATTCTTCCCATCCTGGGCAGTTTGGGATGTCTTTGCCCAGAGTGGGACGTCCCAGAATGGGGCGCCTTGGTTAGTGCCCTGTAGCCAGTGATGTCATGCAGGGGGTACGCGGGGGTACGCGAGTACCGGTTTCTAGGATTACAGCTGGCTCCGCCCATTCACCCGCCCACTCATCGACTCCGCCCCCTGCAACGTTTGAATTTCCTGCACGTTTGAGTTGCCTGCACGTTCTCAGAGCCAGGAAGGCAGCGAGCGGAGCCTTGCCTTGCCTTGCCACTGAAAAATGAGCTGCTCTGGGGTTTTGGAACTGTTGGGTCACTTGATGCCAGGCCTCCTTAACATGTTCTGGGGGTGCTGTGGAATACTGTTGCAACTGTTGAGTCAGTTTAAAATTGTCTGAGGCCTCAAAAAGGGCTTTTTTCATGTCACTTCCTGCCACGACATCACTTCTGGCTTATGACGTCACTTCCGGTGGGCGGGTCCCGACACGTGCCAATCAAAAGTGAGTACCTGTTGTTAAATCATTTAGATGACACCACTGCCTGTAGCACGAAGCCAAGTGGACAGCCTTTTTTCCTCTCCCCATAACTCCTGGTCATCAACATCCATGCTCACCACTCATGGACTCAGAGCACCATCCTAACCTGGAGTTAGGGCGGCACAGTTAGGCCAGCAAAGTTTGGCCAGCACAAGGGCCACCATAAAGTGCGTTTGGACTACTCTTGGAGTCAGGGAGGATGGCGCATGTCTGTGTCCAAACATACTTTGCGGTGGCCCTTGTACCGGCCAAATTGTGCCGGCCTAACTGTGCCAGCCTAACTCCAGGTTAGGATTGTGCTCTTAATTTAAGGCTGGGCCCAAGTCGAGGGCAAGGGCACCTAAAGCGCGTGTCTTTGCCAACCTGCAGTCTCCAAGATCAATTGTTGCTGGAGCCTGGAACACACATCCAATCGGGGTTGGGGGGCACGCCGGGGAGCACTCTGTGTCAAAGTAGTGCTCTGCAGGGTGATAGCTAGGCAGCTTGATCTCTGCTGATGCTGTGTTTAGCTCTTGGCTAGGAAAAGTTTCACCTACAGCCTTCGGCATGGCGATCATGTGCTTAAAGGACAAGAAAACACCATGCAACAGTTTCCCAAGCAAGCTGGAAGCATTCAATCTGGCCCTTGACAGGGGTCTGTGTCTCCCCCCCGCCAGCAAACACAACACAGTGACTGTGGCACTGAGAGGGGAATCTGGATGAGTGTGGGTGGGGATCTGAGTTCTGAGAGTCCCCTTCCCAAATTTGCTAGCCCCCTTCTATTCCCAACGTTTCAAAACCACAGACCTACATTGAGCCTATTCATTCCCCATCATGGAATATGGTTAGATATTCTCCATTCAGAAATTCCCCTAGTTCGGCTGGCCCTCAGTACACAGCACAGAACCCATTTCTGGAACTACATATAAAGGATTGACGGAAATCTGCTCCTCCTGAAATTTCTTGCATGATGGGATCTCAGCTTTAATTGGGGAAGGCAAGCTGTTTAGGTGTAAATTAGTCACTTTTTCAATATAGGTGCCGGCTGCAAAGAAATTTCAAGGCTGTCTACTGTTTGTGAAGGAAGACAAACTACCCAATTAAACCCAGCTCTATAAGGCCAGCTCCATTCTGAAGCTACTTGTTATCCAAACCAATAAAAAAGACACCCTACCCCACCGTTCCTTTTTTATGTTCTTTGTTGCACTTTTTCTATATTGGCTGGTTTAATCTAAATTGAAATGGACATTGATTGTGATGGCTGAACCTGCAGCTTTGGTTTCCTGTACTGGTCTATTTCACCTTTTCTCCAAGAACAAGAGTGAGTGTTCAGGTCAACTTTGCAAGAGCTGGGCCAGCCCAATCCTGGATCTAAGGAGGCAAAAGCCCTGGGCACCATCTTGGGGCACACCAGTGGTCTTTACAACATTGCACAGGTAGATCTGGGCTAGGCTCCCTATAGAGAATGCAGATCTACCAATTAGAAACAATAGTAGAGCCCAGCCCTACCCATTGGGACTAACCATGGGTAAACCAGCACTCTGTACATCAGGAAAACACCCAAAGTACAGACTTTCCCATAGCCATTTAAAGCCTTTTGTCAATGCCAAGGCATCTTTAATCTTCATAACGTTTAAGGTCACAGTGAGCTCAGCCTTAGTTTTTTTGTAGTTGGTTCTTTACGTTTGCTGACTTCAGTTTGAAATCCCTGTATCTCCACTTTCAAAAATCTGAGTCAGTGTCTGAAAAAGCCACATGTGAGCAGAGACCATCATGCAATGCTTCCAATTTGCATGGGAGATTAGCATGTGCCCGCCCCCAGTAATATAGGCAAATTGGAAGCATTGCATGATGGTCTCTGCTCACATGTGGCTTTTTCAGACACTGACTCAGATTTTTGAAAGTGGAGACACAGGGATTTCAAACTGAAGTCAGCAAATGTTAAGAACCAACTACAAAAAAAACTAAGGCTGAGCTCACCGTGACCTTAAAAGTTATGAAGATTAAAGATGCCTTGGCACTGTAAGCAAGCTTTGAATGGTTGTGGGAAGGTTTGTACTACAGATGCCTTCCTGACCTACATGGTGGTAGTCTACCTATAAATGGTCTCAATAGGTAGGCCTAGGTTTTATGGAGCCTAGGTCTACCTGTACCTGTTTCCCAAAACAAAGCATGTAAGTTTTCTAACTACTTACTTGACCTGAGGGGCCAAGTAGAAGCCCCTTGCAAGATCTCTGCATCACAAGTTAATTCTATTCAACTTTGCTCATCTCATCTCTCCATTGCTACCAGCTGTCCTTTTCATTGCCATCAACTATATCTACTGAGTCTTACATTTTTCTATCTTTGGCAATGCAGCTTTTAAAAAGTAAAAAGAAAAAGCCATGTGTAACACAAAAAGTCTCTCTGAGCATGCACAGGGTATACTTCTCTCACTCCTGAGGGGCTGCAGCTTTCATTTGAATTAAGGAGTACAGCAAATGGCAAGGATCTGATCCAGGGTAGTTGTGAGGGCACAAGGAGGGAAAGAACCAGGTACATCACCCTGAGCTCCTTGGAGGAAAGGCAGAATAAAAATGTGAAACACAAAGAGGAGAGGCAGTAGCTTCAGGACCGACCAAAGGACCACTATCATAAAAGCAGAGGAAAGGCTGTGAAAGGATCTGACCAGTTCATGGAGGGGGTACACCAGCATGTGGCTTGTGGTCCCCCTTGCCGAATGGATCCTCCAGCTTCAATGGCAGTCTACCACTTAGATTCTGGAACAAACCATCCATCGACTTCCTAGAAGCTCCTGAGATGAATGCTGTGGTGGGAAACAAGATCCTGGTTTTTGGTGGCCCTTTGGCCTGATCCAGCCCAGCTCTTCAGCAGTCCCAAATTGGGGTCTCGCCGGGCCCCAAACAGTGCGGGAGGCCACACGGGGACAGCTGCAGTGGGTGTGGAAGTGTGTCTCGCTGAAGCGAGGAGAGCCTTTTTTTCCCGCTCCGGCCCTGCCTATTCCCCCGGGGGGACCCTCATTTCGGCTCCCACCCTTCCTTGCTCGCAGCTGTCATCTGATCTCTCTCTGGCTTTGAATGGGCCTCTCTCGAGGAGCGCCAGATGTTGAAACAAAGATCTAAAAACAATCTTTCCATCTCTCCTTCCAGGGAGGTGGGCGGGGGGAGGAGGAGAAGCCACCAGCGGGTCCCGGCAGCAGCAGCAGCAGCTGCGAGATCAGACAACCTGATCCCACTCGGAAGGCGAAGCTCCTCCGAGGACAGCGAGTTCTTCTTGGTACCCAAAGCGCGGCCTCTCCTTTGGGGCGGGGGCGGGGCGGTGCGTGTGAACGGGGCGGGGGGGCAGATTCCACTTTTCCGAACGGGCTCCGCTCCGAGGGACTCTGCAGACGTCCGTCCCGGTGGCATCTGGGCTTCCTCCTCCTGTCCGCGCCGCAGGCTCAGCGGAGGCCCGGCCGGGATGGGGGGCGAGCGGCGGGGCGGCCCGGGGACCCTGGCGGCGGCTGCAGCCCTCTGCCTCTCGCTGCTCCTCTGCCCGCGCGCGGACGGGGCCAGGCAGCGCTGGAGACGGGCGGCCGCGCCCCCGAAGCTCCTGGAGAAGTACGACGTGAGTAGCCGGCTGGGGGCGCAGGAGGATGCGCGCGGGGCAAGCCCGGGGCTGGGCGGCCGGCTCCCTTCCTGGCGCGGCTGCAGCTGCCGGCCGAGTCGCGCCCTGGCTCCGTCGCGGTCAGCGCGCTGCCAGCCCGGGCGGGCAGCATCTCTCCCTCTCTCCCTCTCTCCCTCTCTTTCTCTCTCTGGGGGACTTTGCCTGCTGATTCTCCGAGCCCCTCCCCAGCAATGGCCCCTGATGACCAACGCTGCAATCCCCTGAGCGCACTTTCCTGAGAGGAAGCCCTATTGAAGACAATGGGGCTTACTTCGGAGTAGACCAGCAGAGGCTTGTCTCTGTTGCCCCGGCGGTGACATCTCCGCTGCATAGGTCTGCCAGCCACAAACTGGGTCAGAGCACCTCCGCCTTTGACCGTTGCACAGAAGAGGGGATTTGGGCGGCTGCAGCAGCTGTGAAGCTTGCAGTGCAATCCGACGCCCCATTTCTTAGAGGCACGCAACTCCCGCAGTGTTTCCTGGGGTTGACTCCCAGATACAGGTGCGGAGGACGGCAGCTTCGGATGGGCTTTCAAAGGAGATTTGATGCAGGGGCAAAGGGGGGGGGCGCAAAGGGGATCAGTCACTGTTAGACCTGATGGCGGATCGACCAGGTGTGTTCAGAAGCATCGTCTCTCTGAGGACGGTTTGGTGGAACCCAACCATGGGGGACCGTGTGGTCCTGGGAATTCTCAGGGGCAACTGGTTGAAAAGAGGACACTTGACTGGGTGGACTTTTCATCTGACCCTGCAGGACTCTTACAAGGTTCTGCTGTTCTTAATTTAAAAAAAAGTTTTTCAAAAGTTGAGTAGGTTCCAAGGTCTCTAATTGCAAATATGTTTCAAGCCTCCTCTCCCCTTCCAGGTTTTCCTGGACAGGTGTTGCACGGGGAAAGCAGGCTGCTACTTGCCTGCCTCCTGCTGGGAGGCCTTTGGGCTATTTGTGCTCTGAACAAGCCGACAGTAGCACGAATGTGCTGAGCAGGCAAAGTTCGTGTCTCTTTTCTGCTGCCATCAAGGCTCTTGCATGCTGGAACATCCCCACGTCAGTCTACCTTCCACCTCCCCATAACAAATCGATAGAATGGGAGACTGTATCTACGACACTGTCGAACCCACAGTCACATACCTTTATCGCCACTATTCGTGTCCCCTTGTAAGTCATACCAGCACTGATGAAATAACATGACAGAAGAGAGCCTTCAGCAATGTATTATTTCAGTTGGGTGGGAGTTGGGGTAGTGCTCTGGTCTGAAAATAGGGGTGTTATCAGGCGCTCCCTATAAAATGCAAATCTAGTTACTTCATTAGCTATTAAGCTAGCTGGGATTCCTGCAGAATTCACCCCCAGACCCCCTTCCTTTTTGCAGAAGAATGGCTTCCTGGCTGCTTTCTTTTCCAGAAATCCTAGATCGTGCCACAATAATGGGAAATAAGCTTTCAAGGAAACCGTAATCAAAGACTTCAGCGTCCTCCCTTCAAACAATGCTTGGGGGCTCTTTGCCTTCCACTTACCCTAAGCCAGTTTCCTCTCTTGGGAGCTGAGCCCCACCCAAAGCAACTGGGCTCCGGTCAATATTTTTTGTTAGAAAACACTAACAACGGTTGTCAGCACCTGGAATTGATCTGTGGAGGTTCCCTAGAGTTTGAATGGGAGATGCAACAACAGCAGGACACATGATCTGTCCCATCTCCAGTCTTACATTTTACTGACTCTGGGAAATATCAGATACTTTGATTTTCTGGATCGGATTCAATCTTCTGCTCCATGTCTTAGACTCCTCCACCTAAATCTTTAACCAACTGCTGGACAGCTTCCTGCAAATGCTGTTTTTGAATTGTCCATTAGAGGGGGAAGCACCACCACCCGGGACTAAACAAGCCACTGCAAGAATGTTCAAACTTGCCAGATCTTGGGAAGCAGAGAAAAAAATTCAAGATGCTGAGAGCCAAAAATGAGTCCCAAAGGAAACTCAGACACACTAGGAAGCAAGTGAGGTTTGGAGTTTCTTAAGGCCATAACCCCAAGGATTAAAAGGGATAGAGTAACTGCATTCTCTAATACAGCGATTTCCAACCTTCTTTTGTCTTGTTGCAAAGGTGCTAAAATTGTGCTTGGTGCAAGGGTGCTTGTCAGGTACTCAAATTTTCAAGGCACACCATCAGTGTTTTGACAATTGACAAGGCACACTGCACTGCTGGCAGGAAGCTTGTATTCTCCCAGTGGCCCTACTAACAAATGACCCTCCCAAGTTCCCAATGCACACCTGCAGACCATCTGCAGCACATCAGTGTGCCATGTGTTTCAAATTATTGTTATTGTATTGATATATTAATATATGAATTAAATAATAATGATAATAGGTCAATGAATATAATGGATTAAACATTTCAAGGATTACTCCATTCAGGCTGCAATGCTACATGTGCTTACAACGGAGTAAGTCCTATTGAATACAGTGGTACTTACTTCTGAGTAAGCATGCATAGGATTGCACTCAAGTTGTTTGCCCTGGGACAGGAATCTGGCTTCCAATTCTTTGTAAAGCACCTTGCACAGAGATTATGCTAAGTGTTTCATTATTATTAATAATACAACATTTACAAGATATTGTTATGATTACATACTTTTTAGATAGCTTGGCCTGCATGTCATTACCAGTTGATGCCATCTGCTGGACGATTTGTGTCATTTTCAGGTAGTCCTTCAAACCAGTAGTTGGAGCTCAGCAGAAACTAGTATGAAGGGAATCATGTTAGCCTGCAGTGTTCCCATTATCCTAGTTACAATATTCCCAATTACAGATGTAGCTGGATTTACAGTTCTTTTTTGCAGGGATGGCGTAGTAACAATTCTCAATTTCTCCTTCCCCCTTTTTTGGATGTTGCTCTTCTTTCCTTCAAAGACTTCTATAAGGAAGGGAAACTAACAAATTATTTCATGATTTATGTTGGGGTGTGTGTGTGTGTGTCAACATCCTTCCCAATCTTGGTCAACCACCTTCCTCTTTTCCCTTTGTTAGTTGCTACTTGTCTTCTGTTCCTTCTTTGCATCTCCCCACTGTCGTTTTGGCTTTTCTGCACTTCAATAAACTTAAGGCTGCAGTCCTATGCACACTTTCCTGGGAGCAAGCCTGACTTAACACAATGGGGCTTCCTTCTGAGTAGACATATATAGGATTGTGCTGTAATTTTTTTTACTATTTTGCCGGCAATCTCTCCTTTTCCTTTTCTCTCTCTCTTTCAGGACTATGAGTTCCCACTCCATTCTCATGGTTCACCCTACCAGAAGAATGACCGTTGCCCACCTCCGCCTCAAACATTGCCGGACCGAGCGTGCGAGGTGCCCAGCTGCCGCTCGGATTCAGAGTGTGAGAGGCACAAGCGTTGCTGCTACAACGGGTGCATCTATGCCTGCTTAGAGTCGGTGCCACCACCCCCAGGTACGCCAGCCCATATAAGAATAAAGGAACACAAATACATCATCAGTCAGAGGAACTCCTTGCTACAGGATGTTTTGTTATTGGCCTACTTCGACTTAGAAGAGTACTTGGATTCTTCTAAGGATTTAGGAGAATACTTGGAGGATATGCTTATTTGTGGCCAGACATGGCAGGTTGAAATGTAACATTCAGTTAGCGTTGAGGATGAATAGCAAGGGACAGTTTCTACCCAACCTTTCTGAAACTCTTGTCTGCAGACAGAATATCTGACCTACATGGCCAGTGGTGTCATTCAAATGATTTAGGAACAGGAACTCACTTTTGATTGGCACTTGTCGGGAACCCGGAACCAGCCACGGAGCCCGTTAGGATCCGGAACGCCCATTCTGGTCCATTCCCCCTGAATGACATCACTGCCTTCGCCCCCCTAGGAATCCGGAGTCACTCCCTTTAACCCTCTGAGTGCCGGCCAACCAAGAAGAAAAGCTCTTTGCAGAGGAATTGGGACGTGGGAGGAGGGAGAGTGAAGTGGGCGGAGTCAGCCCTAATTTTAACTAGTGGAACTGAGTTCCCCCGCGTTCCCCCTGCATGACATCACTGTACATGGCCCATTGATCAAACCCTGCATGGTGGTCCTTCATTCACTCACTCATAATCTCTTTTGCAGTTCTTTCCCTTTCACAAGAAATGTGTGTGTTTCTTTGCACAGTTTTAGACTGGCTGGTGCAGCCCAAACCTCGCTGGCTGGGTGGAAACGGCTGGTTGCTGGACGGGCCAGAGGAAGTCCTGCAAGGTATGGTGGTGTCAGAGGAAAACCTGCCCATGTTTTGGAAGGTGCAGGGGATGGAGCCCAACGAGGCCTCAACAGGGTGTTCCTTTTCACAGCGGAGGCCTGTAGCACCACGGAGGATGGCGACGAGCCCCTGCGCTGCCCGACAGGCTACGAGTGCCACGTCATCAACCCTGGCAATGCAGCCGAGGGCATCCCCAACCGAGGCCAGTGCATCAAGCTGCGCGGGAACTCTGGTACGTCCACAGGCCTGTGGGTTTAATGCAGTGGTGTCATCTAAATGGTTTAAGAACAGGTACTCACTTTTGATTGGCATGTGTTGGGACCCGCCCACTGGAAGTGATGTCATAAGCCGGAAGTGATGTCATGGCAGGAAGTGACATGAAAAAAGCCCTTTTTGAGGCCTCAGACAACTTTAAACTGACCCAACAGTTGCAACAGTATTCCACAGCACCCCCAGAACATGTTAAGGAGGTCTGACATCATGTTAAAGTGACCCAACAGTTCCAAAACCCCAGAGCAGCTCATTTTTCAGTGACAAGGCAAGGCAAGGCTCCGCTCACTGCCTGCCTGCCTGCCTGCCTGCCTCTGAGAACGTGCAGGAAATTCAAACGTTGCAGGGGGCGGAGTCGACAGGTGGGCAGACGAATGGGCGGGGCCAGCTGTAATCCTAGAAACCGGTACCCTGCGTACCCCTGCGTACGCCCTGCATGACATCACTGGTTTAATGGACATCTCTTCTAAGCATGGCTCCTTTCCCCCTTTGTCTCTTGTGGTGCAAGAGATTCCAGGTCTTTCCCTTCACACATGAAACAGCAGTTGGAGACAGTGGTTGGGAGCTAGTTGATGTTGCTCCATTCTTTGCTCTGCTGTTTTGGGGTTTTAAAAAATGGAGAAAAGAACCACAGGCCTCCATGCCACACAGCGTACTCTGTTCCTCTTTGCTCAGTGTTTTTGATGAGATCTGCAGTTCTTCCTTCCAGACACCAGGTGTCTCTGCAATTGTTCCAGAGAGCCAAACACTAATGTCCGGCACTCAAATGTCTCCTTCCAATGTCCAGCACTCAAATTGGTCATTGCCTCATTTGGGGGCGGGGGGGAATGTGCAACAACCTGATACTTTCAGCATCTAAGCAACATTTCACTGTTGATGCTTGTCATTTAGAAGTTTCCTATATTCTCATGTATAAGTCTAAAAATTTATGCCTGAAAATTGACCCTGAAAACATGGATCAACTTATAAATGAAGACAGTGTAATGGTTCTGGGGTTGTTGTTGTTGTTGTTGGCTTTCTGTTGCTGTTTCAGAACAATTTTTGGTATGTCATTTTCAAAGAATTTCATACCATCCTTAGGTTTTACCCTTGGCTTATCCATGGGTCATAGCAAATTCCATGATTTTTGGCTTAAAGCTTGCCCTCAACTTATCCATGAGATTGATTTATACACAAGTATACATGATACTATTGTACATGCCTCTTTCTCAGATGTCATTCTTTTGCATTTTTTTCCTCAGATGGGCGGAATCTAAGGCCTAAATATTATAAAGAATATTTTGGTAAGTCTCCAACATTGAGATTGGAGTCATGATTAATACTCCATCTAACTGCATGTCATATTTTATCTAACATGCAATCTGACTCCTGGAATGTGAAGATCTAATTCATTATATTTTGCATCATTTATTGTGGTTTGTTTTGGCAGATTGATTATTTTTTGTTTTGTTTTTAAAAATATATTTGTATTGGTTTTCTGTATTTTTATGTTCGTAGGACTTGTTGTGACTGAAAGGTGGCCTATATAATATTTTCAATAAATAATATTAAGCACGTAAAATAATGGGGAGCAGATTCAAACAGGTGTTCATATCTCTTTGTGATGGCAACCGCAAGGGTCGCACGTGTGAACACAGACCATCATCACAGACAGAATTTTCATGGCACTTCCTGCTGTCTCAAATGTGGTGCTCTTCAAGGGTGCCTATTCAGACATTCAGCTGCCAAGTATCCAGTAAACATGCATGATTGACATGCATTTGTGAACCAGGCCTGTTCAGCTTGAACCAGTTCTGGTTTGCCTCCACGGTGGACAAAGTTTGTCACACACACATACACACACACACACACACACACACACACACACACACACACACACACACGGGCAGCGGCGTCATTCACCCGGTACGCTGGGCGGGACTTACCTTTGAGTGGCAGTCTGCCCATTGCATCACGCCACGTTCTGCCACTTTCCCGCCCGCGGCAGAACGCGGCGTGACGCAACGGGCGGACTGCCGCTCAAAGGTAATTCCCGCCCAGCGTACCGGGTGAATGACGCCGCTGCACATGGGCCTGACGTGATGAATGAAGGTTGGGGCATCAAGCTCTCCATCTCTTTCCTTCTCCTCCACTCAACTCAATCTAGCAATTTCTTGAAGATCACAGACATGACCAAAATATCTTTGCAGGCTTCTTCTTGCATGTCGTCTTCTAACCTGCCCGCCATGTCCTTGTTTTGCAGGAAGCAGTCCCAACAACGTGGTGGGTTATGTAAAACAACAGCAGAAGCACCTCGGCTAATCCAGGCCAGGGCTCCAGACGAAATCTCCCCATGTACGGAGCACCGCTTGAGATGCGCAACGATGCCTCTCGTGGGACTGCAGTGAGCGGGACTGCAACTTCGCTTTGCCCACATCTCCTCCCACAGCCTGGGGCAGTCCTGGCTTCACTTGGGACACCAACTTGCCTCACTGCTTTACTCCTCTCCTGCATTTGACCTCTTGCTTTGGTTTCGATGCTCTCCCTCCCTGCTCCAGTTTTCGTTTCTTGGATTCTTTCTGACGATGTGGCTGCGGCTGCTCATCCAGTTTGACTCCTGATTTTTGAGCCCTACCCATCTGCACTGTCATAAAGCTCAGACTTAGACAGAAACCTGCGTCATGTTGAGATGAGAAGATTTCTGCCGGCACACAACCGAACTGCACAGAGACAAAAGGACTTAACTCCAGGCTAGCAGAGTGATGGATTCATTGGATAGTCTCTAGAGTGTGATTCACATAATGCACACATCAAGAAATGGAAAGTTGTTTTCAATGGTCTTGTTGTCCCAATTTAGATGCCTTCAGAGTTTTACCTTTGCTTTCATTCTCTAGGATAGAGTGACCAATGGGCGGACATGTTTTGCCGTACAAAATAAATGAATCAACGAATGCATCTTGTATTGCAGTTTGGCTGGCTAAAGAGGGGACCCCCCCACACACACACCCTTTGCATGTTGCCCAGGTCAGTCATTGGAAGCAGCTGCTGTTTTGCAAAACGTCCCCCTGCTCACTGTGCTGCAGGTGGGAAAATGATGGGGGGAGAGGGTTAGCTTATTGTGGGACTCCTCAGATTTAAGGGCTCCTTCTAGATCTGGGAGAGAGTTTTCCCCAAGGCAGTCCCTTTCTGACAGGCTCCTCATTTGGGTGGTGGCAGCAAGGACCACTTGATTTTCACAGTCAGTTTCAGCAGACCCAGCAAAAAGAGTGAAAAATAAGCAGAGATGGGAGTCGTAGCTAACCGCTAGGCACTGCTTCCGTACTCCTTCAAGTATCCCTTACATCCTTGTTCTTATAAACAAAAATAGTGGAGAGGCCACACGGATCCCCCAGAGCCCTCCCTGAGACCAAACAGTGCATAACCTTTGTGTCCTTCCGTTCCACCACCCTGCGTTGTCTGAAGATCTCCCGCCCCTTCAAACACCTCTTCCCTTTCTCCTGGGCTGTTCCGCATGCCTTGAACCACCTTCCAGAACACCTGTACGAGGCTACCTTTGAAGTCTTGGATGGAATCCATAGATTGGAGCCAGTTCCAAGAGGGCACAAATCAAAAGACATCCAGGGCCAGGCAGGGTGATGGAGAAGGGGCGCCTGTTTGACCTCTCTCTCCACGGCAGCCTGGAGCCACCTGAGGAGGGAGTGCTGGGAGAGGAGAAGGTGAAAGGGCAGCTGCTGCTAGCCAGGACAATGCAGGGGATTTGGCTTTGGAGATCTCTTGACCTTTGTTCACATACCACAGTCATAAGGACTAGTAACTTGTTTTGTCTTGGGGTGATGCAACACAGGAAGAGTTCTCAGCTTGGTGGTGTTTCTCACCATGCACAGCATGAAAGTGAACACACAGGGAGCAATCCTAACCTGGAGGTAGGCCAGCACAGTCAGGCCAGCAAATACCGTAAAGAGTATTTGGACCACTCTTGGAGTCAGGGAGGATGCTGGCCTCTCTGATGCCAAGGGTAGTCCAAACATACTTTACTGTGTCCCTTGGGCTGGTCAAACTTTGCTGGCCTGACTGTGCCGGCCTACAGACGACAGACGGGTGGCTAAAGAAAGAAGGCTAAATCCAGAAAGAAAGATCTGTTTGAATGTGGTTCTTGAAAGATAGAACATTCTGTAAATTGTAAAAACCTTCGGGTTTGTGAAAAAGTCTGCCTATGTAAACCGCCTTGAGTTGTAATCATTAGAGAAATCTAGTGACTTTAAGAAAGGCGGTATATAAATACATGTATTATTATTATTATTATTACCTCCAGGTTAGGATTGCACTCGCAGTCCCATGCAGGCCTTCTCTGCAAAAGGAAGGGCCCCCCAGTTCCACGGCTGTGGTTTCCTTGCACCTCGAGAAACAGAATGAACCCAGCAAGGTTTGGTTGCCCCTGCCCAACCCCGAAAAAGAATTTTTTGGGGGGAGGGGGTAAGACTTTGTGTAGTTTCCCACGCAAACTCTTCAGAATATTTATCCTTTCTACCTGTTCCACTGCATGCCAATGGCTCTGTCTCTACTTAATAGCCACAAAGTCACAGGCAGTTACTTTCTTTCTAGATGCGTATCTCTCTGACATGGATAAAGGCATAGGGCCGAGGAAGGGTGGGGGCCACAACCTTTTGCCCACTGCTAAGGCTTGGAGAACCGCACAGTGTCCTGCACACTTAAGATGTGGTCTTCTTAGGGCTGGGCTCAATGACTCAGAGTTGAGGGATTGGGGTGAGGGGGGGTCCACCCTTCATCTTGGGGACTTTCTGCAACGCTACCACGAGGGTCACAATGCCACTTTTCCCTAGACCTCGTGGTTGATCATTACAGAAAATACAAACAGACTGTGTGTCTTCTGTTCCTGTTCAGAAGAGAGAGCCTGTCTGTTGAAGTCCAAAGATTATTTGTTCGGCCTTCATTGATTCGGCTTTGGTGACCCCAAGGGACTTGTCATGCCGACCTTGCCCCGTGGCGGTTAGGGGGCGTGAGTGTTTGCAGACGTGGGGGTTCTGTCGCTTGCCACGTTCCCACCGGGGGCTTCCTTAGGAGGAGGCAAAAGAAAGCGATGAGCCAGGAGAAGATTCTTAAAGAAGTCCGAACGGCATCCAGGGGGGCTCAGGGCATCAGGCCAGCACGACGGCACCAATGCAATGATGAGGTTTCCTTTGGGCACGGGGGAAGCTGCAGCTCCGTGTAGGCTTGGCTCATTTGGCCGCTCTCCGGCACCTGTCGCTGGGAGCAGGCGGGCGTCACCTTGTCGGCCTCAGGTAACACCCACAGATCAGCTTTCCCGAGCGACATCCGTGGCTTGCCAGGCAATCTGAGCCCTCGCCAGGAAACAGTAACCAAAGCAGCAGCAGCAGCAGCAGCAGCAGCAGCCAGGTGCTCAGAACGGCTGCTCGGACCGCCAGCCAGGATGGGAGCAAAGGAATTTTTCGGCCGAACCTTGCAGAAAGGCGCCTTCCTCCGTTGGAGCCAGAAATACCAGCTGCTGGGCAGCAAGGAGCCTGAAGAAGAGGTAAGAGCTGGGCGCTGGTGTGTGCGGAGCTGTACGGCTGTGTCGGAACGTGCCCTTCTCCAGCAGACCCGGTGCTGTGTTTGTGTGCGGTGGGCACGTCTGTGCACCAGCTGTTGGACAACTTCAGGTTATGGCCACGTGTGGAATGCAAACCGGCTGCGGGTGGACCTTCAGGCCGCACTGAAAAGCTGGCCTTGGCACCGCTGGGCCCGGCATGTTCTGCTTGTGGGCATGGGGGTGGGGGGCTGCTCCTGCTGGAGGCTTTGTGGGTTGGGGTCTGACCTGGGGTGGAAATCCTCCCTCCCTCCCTTTCTGCATTGTCTCTGCTGAGTGCATCACTTCTGGGATGTCCTCGGAAACGCAATCTTGGTACAAATGAAGAAAATTAATGGCTTTTGGGGACATATATCAGAAGTGGTGCAAAAGGAAGGAAGGAAGGAAGGAAGGAAGGAAGGAAAGTCCCATCTAGTCCTACTTCCTGTATCTCACAGTGCCCCACCAGATGCCTCAGGGAATATATACAGGACGGTAAGATACCTGCATCCTGTTCAGATCCCCTGTGCAGACTGTGTAGAGCGCTGCTCATCAAGCTGCCATTAATGACACAGGACCAGGCTGGTCTGCTTTTCTGGTCAGTTGGCAACTCACATTCTGTGGTTTGCAGAAGAATAAGCCGAGCTATATTTCTGCCTTTGCTTCCAAGTGCCCCTCCTTTGGGGATCTTTCTCCGCCTTCGTGACTGCCAGCTCGCCTAGTTAAATTCATCAGTTTGTTTCCTCTGCTCAGTGACATGCCATTTTTATATAGACTGTTCAGCTTGTACGGCATGCAAAAGGACAAAGGCTGGCAAGGGCAGCAGGCCCTGCACCTAAATGCAAACATTCCACTCTCACCTCCTCTGTTTCCTGGTGTTTGGCTGCTCCTTTGTCAGTTCAGCTTGTTCTGCCACCAATAAGCTCCATCCACAGAGCCCATTTGCACATTCAGAAGAAGCCTAAGAGTGCGTAAGCATCTGTCAAAGCCTCGCAGATCTTCTGGAGTTCTGGACTACTTGGCCAGTTTTTGGTGGACCACCCGTTGCCAGCCGGGTATGGAGATTCTAGTAAAGGATGCTGGGCAACTTCGACCACAAGTTATTGATGATGATCCTATTTATTGTCATGATACTGTTTCTAAGTCCCAGCATGCATTTTTGAATTGGTATTGCAAGCTCTTTTGCTGCACCACAGAAATTCTAGTGCTATAGAATACTGTAGTGCTATAGACTGTCCTCTAATCTATTCCCCAGTTTCAACCACAGTTACTAGCTGGAGCTGTGCGAAGTTATTGCAGAGCAGAGATCTGGCTGGATTTCCAGGATTAAAGCCGATTGGGTTTTTTTGTCCTTTTGCTGCAAGCAATTTATACCCTTCCCAGGGGATGTCTTTATTCCATGATTATAAACTTATGCGCTGAAATTGCCCGGAGAAAAGAAAAAAGGAGACCTCTGGGAAACAAATCCAAGGGGGGCAAATTATACTGCTCTGATATCGATTTTTTTCTCCTGCAATAATCCTCTCTGCTTTTCTAAGGATGTTACAGTTTTTGCTAGAAAGCTTTCCGCTATGACACTCCATGTGACCCTTCAAAGTCATATTTATCATCCTGTCCTCATTCTTCTTCTCTTCCTTTTCTAGTTAAAGACATTTCTGCATCTTCTCTGTGAAGCCTTCGCTTCTTCCTTTATCTCCAGATAAATCGTAGCGGGACGGCAAGTTTTAGCACAGTTGCTGCAAATCTGCCACTCTGTTAGAGCTCTGATTTACTGTATGTGCCTCTGGCTCTATTACATTCTCCTTAATAAGAAAACGGTCCCGTTGGATGGGACCAAAAGTGTCCTGTTTTATCATCATCATCAACCAGTTGTCTCTGGGAAATTCCCAAGGAGGAGATGAAAGCAACAGCCTTCTCCTGTTTTATGTCCCAACACCTGATTCGGGTCATATTTCACTCCTGCTAACTGGGCCAAGTTTTAAAGTGGTGGCTCTCATATTCAGATACAGTGCAACTGACCATGGAGGTTCCATTCAGTTTTCAAAACAAAAGGTGGCTAGAAATGTTATGATGAATAAATGTAATAAAGTGGGCTTTTTTTTTTTTTTGCATTGTGTAGGCTGAAGAAGAAACTGAGCTGAAAGCGATTGAGCACGAGAAAGAAGTAACGGCTCTTTCCCCCAAAGAGGCTTGCAAATGCCATGTGGATGACCTGGCAAAAATGTTACAGGTAGGAGCCATAAAACCATCTCAGCTGTTGCGCAATAAACTCAATGGCTGAAATTGAAGATGTCTGTCCTTGATGCATATCTAAGAGCTCTTCTATTAACTACATTATTTATTGCTTACCTTGCACTAGAAAAGCCCAGTGCATAAAACTGAGACTAGTAGAACAAACCACTACTACTTATCTGGGGGCTGCCTCTAATCTCTAGCCCATCTGCATCTGGACTGTTCAGTCCTACAGGTTCAGGCACTCACGGAAGTTTCTGCTGCAAAAGTGAAATTGCTTTCCCACTCACGTGGTCTGTCTCATCCTGAAGCCGTCTCGACCGGCCTCTTAGGAAGGAGTGCACGACCCATACTATTTCACTGTATTTCTCTCTTTGGTGATATCAAATAGAGGCATCACAACAGAAAGTAAAGTAAAAAAGGTAACAATGAAAGACAAAAGTGTTTTTATATTTCAAATGTATTCCTTTCTGTCCAGGCAATAACAATGATATTTTAATCATGTGTCCAGGGAAATGAGAAGAACTCTTAACACTTGGTGGATTATAGTACTTCTTTTCCCTTTTATCAGATTGGGAAATTAAGGGTGCAATCCTCCTAACCAACTTTCCAGCACTGGGGTAAGGGCAATGCAGCTCCGAAGTAAGGGAACAAACATTCCCTTTCCTTGAAGAAGCCACTGAGACGACTACTCCACTGCAGAATGCAGAACATACCCCATTGGCACAGCTACATCAGTGCTGGAAGGTTGGTTAGGATTGCGCCCTAGGCTACTTTATTCTCCAGCTCCCTCTCCTGGCTGTACGATGTAGCAAAATTAGAAATGACAGAACGCAACAACATTTCAATTATCCCATGAAAAAGCAGGCTAGTTCTCAAGCTGGGTCAAGCACGACGCCAGTGTTGTGGCCCAGTTCCGCTGGTTTGCTAAAATGACTTTTTCAGCCCATTGTACAGTTTTTCAGGGTCACGTTCTGCCAATCTTTGTCTCCCTTCCATTCCCCCAGGTTGATTTACAAAAGGGGCTTCCTGAATTCTCAGTGCTGCAGCGCCGAGTCAAGCACGGGTGGAATGAATTTGTTGCAGATAAGAGCGAACCAGTGTGGAAGAAATACCTAGACCAGGTGAAGAATACCAAAGAGTGGAGATTTATTGCTGCTCTTGCTCTCCAGTTTGCTCTTCAAATTTGGGACCGGTAGCAATGATTGGATGGCGAGCAAAGACGCATATCTAGCAAGAGTCTATGAAAAAGAAATTAATGAATTAATGTGTGTTCCAAAGTTGAATGCACAGCCCTACTCTAGCGTGCAAGCAACCTTAATCAAAACTCTTTTTCGACATTATTTTAGTTCAAGAACCCCCTTATCCTTTTGCTGCTGGCCTCGGCTTTAGTCAGTATTATTACCAAAGAATACGAAGATGCTGTGAGCATCACAATGGTGAGTTGTTCCTTTGGAGACCTTGATCTTGAGATCCTGAATGGCAAATGTTTTTAGGACTAGCGACTGGGTTTAGAGAGGGGCTACTCCATAGCAGCCAGACCTGCTTCATGCCTTAAAGCAGCCACTTTCAGTGTTTTTCTCCTCATGGCACACTGACATCTATGGTCTTCTCTGTGGTCTTCAGTATGGTCTTCAGCTCTTGTGATGTCACTTCCAGCTTCTGGAAGACTACCTCTCTGTTTCTAGGGTCTGTAGTAACATATGGTCTGTCTTTCTTTTCCTCAGCTTGCTCTGCAAAGACAGTTGTCCTAAATACAGAGGTGTAGAAAATGCAGAAGAGATGTTCAACACTTTTTTAATGGCTGGGCTTAGTGGTAGATCTAGGGGGACCCGGGGGGCACAAGCCCTGGGCACCATCTTGGGTCTGTCTAGGAGAGCACCAGTGGCCCCCACAACATTACACAGGTAGACCTGGGCTCTAGGGTCCAGATCCACCTATTAGAAACAGCCATGGATAGACCTGAACTACACAGAGGCCAGATCTATCCACTAGAAGCAGCCACAGATAGACCTGGGCTTTCTATAGGGAAAAAACAGCAGATCCCAAATCTAGCCATTAGGATCAATCACAAGTAGACCACTATTCCACAGGCCAGGAAGGCATCCATAATGCAGGCCTTTCCTCACCCATTCAAAGAATCCTTTCAGTGCCAAGGCATCCAGTGCCAAGGCATAACTTTTAAAGTCACGGTGAACTTAGCCTTAGTTTTTTTTGTAGTTGGTTCTTAACGTTTGCTGTCTTCAGTTTGAAATCCCTGTGTCTCCACTTTCAAAAATCTGAGTCAGTGTCTGAAAAAGCCACATGTGAGCAGAGACCATCATGCAATGCTTCCAATTTGCCTATATAATGGGGGGCAGGCACATGCTAATCTCCCATGCAAATTAGAAGCATTGCATGATGGTCTCTGCTCACATGTGGCTTTTTCAGACACTGACTCAGATTTTTGAAAGTGGAGACATAGGGATTTCAAACTGAAGTCAGCAAACGTAAAGAACCAACTACAAAAAAAAAACTAAGGCTAAGCTCACCGTGACTTTAAAAGTTATGCCTTGGCACTGGATGCCTTGGCACTGGAAAGAATTTTTGAATGGGTAGGGGAAGGTCTGCACTATGCATGCTTTCCTGCCCTATAGAGTACTGGTTTGCTTGTGACTGGTATGGTCCTAATGGGTAGATCTGGGTTCTGCTGCTGTTTCTATAAGTGTTGTTTATCTATGAAGAGCCTGGTGGGTAGTTCTGGGGTCCCATGTAATGGGGGTACACTTCTATTGGGTTCCCTGGGTATTCTCCATATCTCCCTGGTAGTCCTTCAGAAGCTTTGTCATGCACAAATTAAGACGCTAGGTGGCCTGGGGCTTATCCTGGCTCCTTGGAGCTGCTCAAATCCTGGTTTAGTTTGAAGAATGAGGAAAAGGTGCACAAGGGCCTTGCTATCTATCACAAATTCCACTTCAACCCAGAACATCTCTTCCACGGCCAGAAGCTATGGCCACCATGGTCTCATCTTGTTGTCTTCCTCTCTTTTTTTAATGCAAAAAGTATGACATGATCCCTTTTGCATGGCATTGGCTACCAGTTGTGGCTACTCACAATGCAGTAATAGCAGTAAAAGAATAAGAATATCTTCAACATTAATAAGAGAGGAGGAGGAGATATGAGCCTACTGTCTAAATGAATATCATTTATAAAGTCTAGATCCAGTCCAAACATTCTGACAAGCTCAGTTTACACATTTTACCTATTTCTTTTCAGGCTGTGATCATTGTAGTAACTGTGGCCTTTATCCAGGTACGTCTATGGTTTCTTGCTAAGTGAGTTGTGCATCACAGGATAGCCTAGGGCTGTTCAAATGTTATGTGGGATGCAAGGAAAGAGGTTTACAAGCCAGATTTACATTTTCGTGTGAACAACTGTACCTGGGTTACTTTTTGCAAGTCAGTGAACTGTAGTGTGTGTGTGTGTGTACATACATACATACATACATACAGCGGCGTCATGCAGCCGGAACACTGGGCGGGAGGAACGGGTGAGCGGCAGCCCGCCCATTGCGTACCGCTCCGTTTTGCCGTCTTCCCCGCCCGCGGGGGCGGGGAAGACGGCGAAACGGAGCAGTACACAACGGGCGGGCTGCCGCTCACCCATTCCTCCCGCCCAGCGTTCCGGCAGCATGACGCCGCTGCATACATACATACGCACACATGTGAACATGTGTACCTAAGTATAGGCTAGTGTTATAAGCCTGCCACACTTACCTTGACTATAATGGGACTTACTGCTGAGTAGACATGCATGGGATTGGGCTCTATGAACGATTGTTAGTTGCAGATGTACACAGATGTACCCAGGTAGAGTTCAATGTATGAACAGCCCTATAATACCAGTCAAATAAGAACAGATATCCCACTTCTCTCCTTTTAGGAGCATCGGTCTGAAAAATCTCTGGAAGAACTCAACAAATTAGTTCCCCCAGAATGCAACTGGTAAGATGCTGTACTCAACTGCCTCATTTTTGAAAGGGCAAGAGCTGTGCTCCTTTCTTGATGACATGGCATGAGTCAAACCATTGACCCCGCTAACTCCATAACGGGCAGAAGGCCACCGTAAAGTGGTTTGGACCACTCTTGGGGTCATGTGGGATGGCGCAGGTCTGTGTTCCGGCCTCTCTGACTCTGAGGGTGGCCCAAACATACTTTAAGGTGTCCCTTGTGCCGGCCAAACTTTGCTGGCCTAGCTGTGCCGGCCCAACTCCAGGTTAGGATTGCACTCTCAGCGAAAAGCAGGTTCCCAAATGTGCCGCAGATGATGTTTCCTTCCCCGTAGGCCAGTAGGGGAGCAATCTGCATGCAAGTCACGCCATGTGCCACCCTCCTTCTTATGCCAACCCTCTTTCTTTAGAAATGATAAGCATGCCCTGCCTCTTGGCCCCAGGCCTCCTTTTTAATCACGCTGACCCAACTGATGTGCAGGTTTATAGGATCAATTCCTCTGGATTAACACCCATTTCCTTCTTGACTATGGGGACAAAATCTGCTCTGAAGAGGCCAATGCAAACATCTGGTCCCTTTTATGATTGTGATGATTCTGTCCAATGAGAGGGCGGGCCTGTTTGCCTTTCAAGGTCAACGAAGGCTTTGATCACTGGCTTTTCCTTATTCCTTCCATGTCCTGCAGGCACACCTTGTGGAGGGAGGGAGGGAGGGAGGGAGGGAGGCTGCCGGGTGGAACTGAGTTCCAAATAGCCGAACGAAACTTTTACAGCTTCCCAGCATGCCAAGGGCTTGAGACAGCTGGATAGACCCACAGGCTGACTTTCGGCCAAGCATGTGGAGTCCAAATTGCCTCTGCTTAAGAGCTCTCCAGGGAAAAGTGCTCTTAACACCCTTAAACCTCACACCTGTTCCAAAATGAATACATGGTTTAAAATCTGAGTGTATTATCCCATCCTATCATGTGACTCTTGGAGAGCAATCCTAACCTGGAGTTAGATCAGCACAGTTAGGCCAGCAAAGTTTGGCCTGCACAAGGGACACTGTAAAGTATGTTTAGAACACTCTCAGAGTCAGGTGTGCGCCATCCTCCTTGACTCTGAGAGTGGTCCAAATGTACGTACTTTACGGTGTCCCTTGTGCCAGCCGAACTGTGCTGGCCTAACTGTGCCAGCCTAACTCCAGGTTAGGATTGCACCCCAAAAAATATCCATGTGCTTTCTGCTGTAAGCAAATCTCAGATCTCCTTGTGATGTTCAAATTGAATGGTGCCATTCAACTGGCCCAGACTTACAAAGAGGGTGTCTAAGGGCACTTCTTTCATTATCTCTTGATGAAGAATAGACAAGAATGGAAGGGGGGGGGCTGAGACATTTGGATGCCATCACAGAGCTTCATCCCATCTCTTTCTCATCCCAACTCTGCTTTGCTTATACAATGTTGTCTTATCTATTTGTCTCAATGAAACTGCAGCCTGAGGGAGGGGAAATTGCAACACCTTCTCGCTCGAGAGCTCGTGCCAGGAGACATTGTTTGCCTTTCCACCGGTGACAGGGTTCCTGCAGACATAAGGCTCATAGAGGTAATGGACGAATGATGCACAGGGTTTGGCTGTGCTTGTGCAGTTGGGTAGCTAGTGCACAATTCACAGTATGGAATCTCATGCTTCTAGCTCTCATGGTTCTGAAGGTGCAATAGACGGCTTGTGGGTGTGCCCTGGTGCCATTTCTCAGAATCTAGACGGGGAAATGACAACTTCCCATGGCCAGAGAAAAGAGCTCCACTGCTCTGCCTATGATATGGGTGTGGGTCTGGGGAACCCATTTCATCCAGGAGTGTCAAGAATGGATCATCCGCCTACACCCGAGCCCCTGTAGTGATCTGGGTTTTTGCCTATTAAAAGTTTGGCAGGAATCTAGAACCATGGACAGCTCTCTGTTGGGCTGGGCAACTTCAGGATGGATACAGGACATGGATATGGGGCATGTTAGGGTGCTGCTTCAGCGATGCTCTGAAACCTTGCTTAAGAAGGCCAGTTGGGCTCTGACCCCATCTCTTGGAGGAAACCATTGGTACCTGAAGGGGCCATGCCATATTTTGACTGCTCTGGGAGGTGATGTGGTAGCAAGGCAGTGCCCTTCTGCAATGCCAAGATTTCAGAGTAGGAGGACAGGGCTTTGTAGGCCATGCAGGTGAAGATTCCTAGAGTTCCCAAGTCAGAGGAATCTCTGATGGGATGATGCCTTCTGAAGCCTTCCCTGGCCATGAAGCTGGACTAGATGGGCCTTTGGTCTGATCCAGTGAGGCTCTTCTCATGTTCTTATCTTTATCTTCTTAAGAACTTGAGCACCTAATAAGGTTTAATCCCCCCCTTTAAATGGTGGACCTTTATTATTGTTCCAGATACCTTATTTTGCTAAGATACCAGAATACATCATGCAAGACAGGAATCTTCTGTTTCAGAAACACAAGCCCCAAACTCCCTTAGATGTACGGAGCTCATGCTGTTCTTTGGCACCTGATCAAAGTGTTTTGTTAGGTTACAGACTTCTTAGTGGATGAGTCCAGTTTTACAGGAGAAGCTGAACCCTGCAGTAAGAATGACGGCATCTTAGCAGAGGCTGGGGACATGACCACACTGAGTAACATCGCTTTCATGGGAACCCTGGTGAGATATGGCAAGGGAAAGGTGAGTTCCGACGGACATCTTTTCACCATCCATCAGTGGTGAATTAGCAAGGGATTTCTGGAGCCTGACTCCCCACCAGGAACTGCTGCAGAGTTGAAACTGACTTGTGGGAGGGAGAAGCTTCAGAGTGCAATCCTAACCTGGAGTTAGGCTGGCAAAGTTAGGCCAGCAACGTTGGCCAGCACAGTAAAAACCACCGTAAAGCGCATTTGGACCACTCTCGGAGTCAGGGAGGATGGCGCACGTCTGTGTCACAGCCTCTCTGACTCCGAGTGTAGTCCAAACATACTTTACGGTGACCCTTCTGCCAAACCTTGCTGGCCTAACTGTACCGGCCTAACTCCAGGTTAGGATTGTGTCCTTAATCTTGTGGGAGCATGTGTGTGGGAATGTAATTGCTCCTCCCATTTTAATGTATTAAAAATGTGTGCACCTTTTGGGAAACAGTCTTAACTGGAGGAAGAAGTCCATTTTACTTATTTATTTATTTTTGCATGGTCTTCTGTCTTCTTCTCCTTGTTCAGGGCATTGTCATTGGAACGGCTGAAAACTCACAGTTTGGGGAGGTGTTCAAAATGATGCAAGCAGAAGAGGTAAGCAGAGAAAGTGTCAAGAAGAGGTTGTCTTCCCTCCTCTCATCACACTAGATTGCAGGGGCACTAGTATACGCAACTCCGTATTATTGCAACACGACAGCGTGCGAACCGCAGCGGCAAAGATTCTCCTTGCAAATTCCAGCTCCCACCCACTGTCTGTCTTGCACAATACCAACAGCATTGCATGTCAATTCTGTATTAAAAGATTTTCTGTTTTCCTCTTCCTTTCCCTTCCTTTTGGATTAATGGCTCAAGACCCCCAAGACTCCTCTGCAGAAGAGCATGGACAAGCTGGGCAAGCAGCTGACCCTGGCTTCCTTCTGCATCATTGGTGAGTTCAGGCAACTGCTTCTGGCAACCCACAACCCAGTGGTTCCCAAAGTGGTGGGTTGTGACCCACCACCACCCTGAGAAGCATTGGCCTGTATTCCTTTAAGGGCAGGGAGAGGGCCAAAGAAACCACTTCCCTGTTGCTGCCCTGGGTGAAGGGGCTGTTTTTATATTTACCCCATCCTGTGCTGGCCTCTGGGGTGGGATTGATAGACTTCTTCCCTTCCATGACCTTCTCTCACTCCTTCTCTCACTTCTCTTCTAAGAAGTGGATAGTGGGACGTGGTGGCGCAGTGGGTTAAACTGCTGCTGCTGGGCTTTCTGACCAAAAGGTTGGGAGTTCAAGACTGCGAAACGGAGTGAGCTCCCGTGGCCTGTCCCAGCTCCTGCCAACCTAGCAGTTTGAAAGCACCTAAAAATGCAGGTAGATAAATAGGGACCACTTCAGTGGGAAGGTAACGGCGTTCCGTGTGCTATGGCATATAGTCATACTGGCCACATGACCACGGAAGCTTGGACAAATGCTGGCTCTACAGGCTTAGAAACGGAGATGAGCACCGCCCCCTACAGTCAGTCACAACTAGACCATTTGGTCGTGGGGAAACCTTTACCTTAAGAAGTGGAATCAACTTAAGAAGTTGATCATAAATCAACTCAATCTTATACTGAACACATGGAGGGCAGGGACAAGAGGCCTGTTTCCCTCACTCCCCTTGTTCATATCACCAGGTAAACTCAAAGTCCCCTTTAGACCAGGAATAGATCTAAACTCAGCCCCCTTCAGTGCAGAGTCGTCGTCAAATGGTTCTGTGGGTCCTGCTGGCTGGCTGTGGCCTCACCCAGAGGGCTTCCCTTGTTGTTTTTCAAGGTTTGCTCATGCTGATTGGTTGGCTCCAAGGGAAGCATCTTCTTGACATGTTCACCATTGGAGTCAGGTGAGAAGTGGAAAAGCATCTTTTGAAATACGTCCACGTATTGTGATCGGTGGAGGAATCAATAAAATGGAAAGGAAATGCACTTCTAAAGACAGCTTAGCATCTGTTTTGTGGAAATGGGGCGCTAGGCTGTGTAGGGAGTACAGGCGTCCCGCTGTGTCTGTGGATCCAGTATCTGCAGATACAGTCGTCCGTGATTCTCCCCAGGTCCTCCCCCGCCCACCCCCATGCCCATTAGCTTCCATGTTCTTACGTAGCAAGCAGGCATGTTTCTTGCTTTAATAGATGCTAGAACAGACAAGCATCCTGCATGCTAAGGAAACACACTCAGAACATTAATAGGACTACCTGTGGCCCTCTAGCTTGCAGGCTGCCTGCCTGCCTGCCTGCTTGTCGCATTCCTTTTCTAGCATCTACGAGATGCTAGCAAGAAGCATGCCTGCTTGCTAATGGAAAATGGAAGCTAATGAGCTGGGGTTGTCTGAAAAGTAAGTATAGGGTTCCCTCATATCAGCAGTTTTCATATCTGTATGGGCAGTAGTGTCAGCTTACCGGTCCGCTGGGCGGGTCTTCTGGGTGATCGGCAGCGCGCTCGCTGCGTTCCGCTGCGTTCCGTTGCTACAGCGGGCGGGCTTTCGCCATTATGCAACGGAATGCAGCAAGCGCGCTGCCGATCACCCAGAAGACCCGCCCAGCGGACCGGTAAGCTGACACTACTGTGTATGGGGGTCTCTGGATATGGGGGGGAACACCTGTGTAGAGATGAAGTGGTTGTCAACCTCTTGCAATTTGTAACCCAAGATTCAAGTTGCTATGTAGGCTGCAGCCAAGGCATTGCCTCCTTTGGATGGTAGATTCCCATGGCATAGCTAAAGGGGGGGTCAAGACCTAACTGCACTGGGCACCATGTCTTAAGGGAGGTGCCAACCCAAACCACCGATGTTGGGTCTGAGGTTTTAAAAAAAGTGGCCTTCTGAGACCCAGGGAGGCCGGGGGGAAATTGTGTGCCTGGACGTGAGACGGCTTTGCTGTGCCACTGAAAGGGCTCCTTTTGCTGCATTTGGGGTTGTCAGTGGAAAGTTAAGCAAGGTCAAAATGTAAATATTGTAGTCACTGGAATGTGTGCACCTGTATCGCTTTGTCCTTTTTAAGGACTTACGATTGAATGTATGGAGCTGATGGGTTCTCTGTGTTGCAAAGCGTTCAGTTTGGCGTCGGGTGATGGCGATACGTGCCTTTTTAATCCATTAAACAAAGCAATAAAATACGGCGGTGTCCTGAAGCACGGGCAGCTTTGCTGTTTGTTGGAGAGGTGTTTGGGAAGGCCAGGGGTGCCCTTGAGCAACCGGCCCGGGAGCTCAGCCCTGTCCTTTGTGCCTTGGCTTGTTGCCTGGGTCACTTTGACTCTGCCTGGCTGAACATGTTGCCAATGGGGGGGGGGGGAAGCTGAGAGTCCTTTGCGTTTCGGAATGGCATCCATCACGGCTGAGACGGTGGCAGCAGGACAAGCTCATTTCATCTTCTCAGAGCTGGATCCTCTCAAATCAGGGTCAGGCAAAGGGGATGAAACATCAACCAGCGAGGAGGCAAAGGTTGAAAATACAGCCTTAGCTGAGGTAGCCTGTAATTAACACAAGAAGCCACTCACACTCACACAAGAAGCACAAGCCCACAGTTATTGTCTACCTGGACTTTTAAAAATGTGTGTGCTTGCTTCCTCTGCAAATATTAACCCCGTCAGCTGTGTTTCCTTTGGCGTTCAAAAGTGGGCATGGCATATCCTTATAGGGTTTTTTTTTACAGCACATTGGATAGCCTTCTTGTCAAATATAATAAAGAAGCTGTTTGCATACTATTTGAAAAATGGATCATGTGGCATCCAGGGAAAGTGTCGGTTCACCCTGAATTAAGAAAAGGCTAAGCTGGTAATACGGCCTTTGTGTGTGGAAGAAGCAAACAATAAATTCAGTCACAGAGAACACGGACAGAAAAGAGCCGAGACTGGATTTTCCAGAAATGGATTGGAAATGAGAGAGGCAAGGGTCAAATGGGAAGGGAGGAAAAACCGGTGGAACTGGCTGGCTTCTCAGAGACGGGAATGGTCCCTTCTCCAAATTACCCCAAATGTCCTGCAGGTGCTGGCTTGCTCCGGGATCTCTTCTTCACTGAGATCTGAGCTCCTGGGAAATGGAGCAGGGTCTTTGCAGTGAAGGGACGCATCCTGTGGAACTCCCTGCCTAGAGACATCCAACAGGCACTGTATACATTACAGGCCAATCCCGAGTCTCCCGGCTTCTGTAGCAGCAGAGGTGCCAAAATGACTACTGCAGCTGCTAGTGTCTCCTTGGGGGAAGGGGATATTTGTCGCCGCTGGTCCCACCCCCACATGGGCCCACGCCTCCTCTCCCCCTCCCCAGTTCTGCCCCCTCCCCGCCTCCCCCCTGACCCAAATGGGCTTACTGATAGCCGGTGCTGCTGGACTGCAGTGTCGGCATTCAGCCAGTACACTGGGCGGGAGGAACGGGTGAGTGGCAGCTTGCCCGTAGCATCCCGGTTCGTTTCGCCGCCTTCCCTGCCCCTGAACCGGGATGCTACGAACCGGGATGCTACGGGCGAGCTGCCGCTCACCTGTTCCTCCTGCCTAGCATACCGGCTGAATGCCGACGCTTAGTACTGCCCATGTTGAGGCTGGGCACTAGCTAGCGTCAGCCCAGCGCAAGCGGTGCTTGCCTGCGTGGCGTTGCAAACATGCTTTACAGCACATCTGCGACACGTTTTGTCGGCGGTACGAATATACCCCTGGCAACATGGGTCTCAGAATCAGGCCCTCCGTTTCATTCTATTGTTTTGTTTTCCAAAGAATTTTTCCTTGGAGGTACTCAGTAGAAATGTAATCTGTCCGTTTATGTCTATAAAGACAAGGAAGAAAACAAAATCGGGGACAAAGATCACTGATTCAAAACACACACTTTGCGTGCCCGGTTTCCAGTCTTTGCAGCTTCACGTACAGGGCCAGAGAGCAAGCAATAAGAAATACGCCTGTGCCCAAAGCCCTGGAAAGACGCACAGAAATCAAGTGGGTTTATTTCTGAACAAAAAGTGTTTATTGTTTTACGATCAGGATATTGAAGCAAGTTGATGCTTGGGTTAGACTTGCAGGAGTTAGGAAAGGTGCTGATCGTGTTAACCCCAGTGGTCAGTGATTGTGTGTATTCAGCTTGGCAGTGGCCGCCATCCCAGAGGGCCTCCCCATTGTGGTCACGGTGACACTAGTATTGGGTGTCTTGAGAATGGCGAAGAAGCGGGTCATCGTGAAGAAGCTGCCCATTGTTGAAACTCTAGGTAAGGGAGCGCAAGGCTGGAGGCGAATCTCGGGAAACTGAGTGGGGAGAGTTATTGTTCCGGAAGACGACTTGGCAAGGAGGATGCTAGACTAGATCACAATGGCCAAACTGCAGCTCACGGGCCACATGTGGCCCTTTGACAAATCATGTGCACTTCTTGGAAATATGCTGGCTGATCTCCTTTTTGCATCACAATTTATAGAAAAAAGGGAAATAACCAGTGGCGTTATTCACCCGGTACGCTGGGCGGGACTTACCTTTGAGCGGCAGTCCGCCCGTTGCGTCACGCCGCGTTCCGCGTAACATTTTCAAGCTTTATAATTTTTTACCAGGTATAAACCGAGATTCCACTGGATTAAAACATAGGTTTAATGTTCGTGGTGAGTAAATATATTTAAGAGTTTAAATGCTTCTTAAATATTGTGGATCTCAAACATCTGAAATTTATCGTGTGTGGCTCTTCCATTAAGCAAAATTGGACTAGATGGACCTCTGGTCTCAGCCAGAAGATTCCCTCTTCTGTTCTTTAAAAAAAAAAAAAAATTATTAATACAGCTAAAGCAAACAAGCATACAATTAAAAACAGGCAAATAAAAATAGATTTGAAATATATATAAAGCAAGTGTGGAGTAATGCATCTAAATGTCTTACATCTATAAAATATGAATATGACTTTCTGGAGGAAAAGTCCATCGTGGGCTATAGGCCATGATGGGTTGGGCAACCTCCTTACATTAATAGTAGGCTACTTCAGAATGCCAGGTGCAAGGGAGTGGCCACAGGATGCAAGCATCTTGTTGTCTACTGAGCTCCCTGAGGCACCTGGTAGGCCATTGTGAGATACAGGAAGCTGGGCTAGATGGGCCTTTGGCCTGATCCATCGGGGCTCTTCTTATGTTCTTATGAATCAATCAATCAATCACTAGTATTTATATACCGCTTTTCAACACAAGTTCACAAAGCGGTATACAGGCAAATAATAACATTAAAGTTAAATGGCTCCCTGTCCCAAAAGGGCTCACAATCTAAAAGAATGGAGAACACCACCAGCGACAGCCACGAGAAAGACACTGTGCTGGGGTGAAGAGGGACAATTGCTCTCCCCCTGCTAAATATAATAGGACACCACTTGAAAAAGTGCCTCTTGCCCAGTAATATCATTGATCATATTAAAAATTGTGTGCATTAGAGTGCATAGGATTTCTCTCTCTCTCTCTCTCTCTCTCTCTCTCTCTCTCTCTCTCTCTCT
>JAJKFI010000088.1:1106779-1144276 GCA_029204185.1 Lerista edwardsae
TCTCTCTCTCTCTCTCTCTCTCTCTCTCTCTCTCTCTCTCTCTCTCTCTCAAAAACACACATACATACAGAGTATATTTTTCAATTCTGACTGTTTCCCCTCCCCACTTTCTTAGGCTGCTGTAACGTGATCTGCTCTGACAAGACTGGAACTCTGACAGCCAATGAGATGACCGTAACTCAACTTGTAACTTCGGATGGATTCAAGGCAGAGGTAGGGACAGATCATTCATCATCATCATCATCATCATCATCATCTGCTCAGCTGCTCCTGTATGATCTCTAATTTTTCATAGGGGTTTTCCCCCATACACACAGGCCCCCCTGTTGTTTGAACACATGGAAGCAGAATATAACTTTGAAAGGGGTATTGCTAGGAAAGTATTTTCTAGTAAACGAAAAGCTTTTACTTTCAGAGGGCTACAACTTAACTTTGTCCTCGATATCCATCGCCTGTGACCAAGATTTCTGCACGTTTTTCATGGCATTTTCAGAGAATGATCTTTATTCATAGGGCCATAATCTTTGCAACATAAAATACGAGAGGTTGACCATTCATTTGAATCTTTATGGATGCCTCTTATGGCATTTTATTCTCCCAGGTTAGTGGCGTTGGGTATAATGGAGAAGGAAATGTTTACCTCTTACCATCCAGAGAAGTCATCAAAGAATTTTCAAACATCTCCGTGGGAAAACTTGTGGAGGTCAGTTATTTAATTTTGCTATTAAGTCATTTAAGAGTAGTGCAGATTGATTATCCTTTATCCAGACTGCTTGGGACAGAAAGGTGTCTGGATTTCAGATTTGTCCGGATTTTGGAATAATTGCATAAATATAATGAGAAATGCTTCCTCTTGCTCTTTCCATGGTTGCCCATCTGGGTGTCTGCTGGCCTCTTGGGCATCTTTCAACCAGGGCACACACCACAGAGCAGAGAATAGAACTTACAGCCTATATGTGGGAACGAGCACAAGACCTTTCTACAGACAGTTTAAAGATGATTGGATTTCTGAACAGTCTGGATTTCGGATGTCCAGATAAGGGATAATCTACCTGTAGTATCTAAGAATGAATGGCTTTTATGGTTCTGTAAGATATTTTGCTCTTTTTGAAATAAGTGTGCATTTTCTATTCTTCGGTGATATCTGGAAAAAACAAAACCTTCTTATTTTTAGTATGAATGGGGAACAACTGTTTAGGTGAGCCTATTGGCTAGTGCTTGTAACATCAACAACCCATTTCTTTCCCCAAACCCTGGAACAGATGTCCAACTTTAAGCCGTATATTTGTATGGGTTTTTTTTTTAAAAAAAAAATTAGATGAAAGGTGAGTCTTCTGTTAGCGGAAATACTTCTGCTAGCAGAAAGAAACAAGGACTGTGAAGCTTATCTTTTTAACCAAGCAGGCTCTCGGAATCCAGAGAGCATGTGTGTCTTTGCATACAGTCTTTGATTCATTCCGATCTCCTCCCCACATTCTCTGCAAATAACACAAACAAGCACATCTCTTTCAGGCTGGCTGTGTTGCCAACAACGCAATTATCAGGAAGACGACTGTGATGGGACAGCCAACCGAAGGAGCCCTGATAGCTCTGGCAATGAAGGTGAGATGATTATTTGGACTTGCAGGTTCCTGGCTTTCAATACAATCCAGCTCTGTTTCATTTGCCAAAACAATCGCTTTCCTTATATGGTGGTTGCCAAAAAAATGAGAGAGAATTTAGTGTTCAACGGATCTGGTAATTAATCAAAAGAAGAATCAAATGCGAATCATGGTTACCTGCAGACGATAAATTCAAGGCAGTCAGGGAACAGGATGACCTGGGGATTTTGGCTGTGATCCAAAGAGCTTCTTTGTGTGTTCAAGGCTTTGAACATGTGCACTGGATTTGTTTACTTTTTTTTTTTTTTTTTGCTTTTGAACGTCTCATATCACAACATTGATGTATTTGGGGGAGGAGGTTGTTGGTTAGCTGGTTTTGTTTTTCGCTGCTCTCCCTTCAAAGGTCCTGAATTTGACAAGCTGATATTGTTGTGGCATCTGGTTAAGGAAAATGTTCAAAAAGCATTCAAAGGCTGGAGTACAAAAATATAAGAAGTCAAACGTAGCTTCTGAAATTCAGCCAGGTTTCCAATGAGTTTTCATCTTTCTTTTTTGGCTCTAATACTGGTGTATGCGCATAATTCTTAAGTGTTCTTGTCCTGTTTTTGTTTTGTTTTGTTTTGTTTTGTTGCCCTCTTTTTTTTACTCGGTTTAGATGGAACTGAGCAATATCAAAGATGCTTACGTCCGCACCAAAGAGATTCCGTTTAGCTCAGAGCAGAAGTGGATGGCTGTCAAATGCACACTGAAAAACCAGGTACAAGGAAGCAACTAGCACTAAACATTCCCTAGAACGGCCTAAGCAAACTTGAAAGGTATTCCTTTCATTTTCACCCTACACTTCCTCCGAAATGCTCAGGGCACAATACTCTTCCCCCTTCCCCAAGAACAACAACGTTCTGCTCATGACAGGCAGGTGAGGCTGAGAGAGAAAGAGAGAGAGCAGCCCAAGGTCACCCAGTTTGACCTTGGTGGCAGGGTCAGGATTGGAACCTGACTCTTCCTAGTCCTAGTGAGAAACCTGCGACAGTCCGTGTCACCTGGTATCGTAGCAAGGTTCAAAATCATGCACCCACCTGTATTTTGTTGCATAGCCAGCTCAGCGGAAGCACATTGCTTGGCCCATAGTAAGGTTCTGGGGAAAGTTCGATTCCCTGCTTCTGCAAATCAAACAGAGGAAAAATGCCTACCTTGAACCTTGGTTAGTGTTGACAGTCCTGAGCTCCACAGACCAAGGACCTGGCTCAGCTGAACAGCTTTCCACGTTTGCATACAAAACAACAAGAATCGCAACAGCACCGACCAAAGGAAGGGGAAGGCCCGGGAACTGGGTCACTGAGCGCTCCAAATGTGTCCATAGCAATGCTGTCGGTCTCCTTCCGCTTCACAGGGCCCAGAGGAGGTCTACTTCATGAAGGGGGCCTTTCAAGAAGTGATGCAGCATTGCACCATGTTCAACAGCAGTGGCATCTCACTCCCCCTGACCCCGCAGCAGAAGGCAACCTACGCCCAGGAGGAGAAGCACATGGGGTCGCTTGGCCTGCGGGGTCAGTTTGCTGCCCGGTGCAGTTGCACCCCCCTGCACGTCTTTAGCTACGCCCCTGGGTGAATGTCTGGTCTATTCCAGTCCGTTCATCCAGATGACGTTGCGAATCTGTTTGCAAGCAGCGCCAGGGAGAAGACACATTTTCTCTGCCTCTCCCTTCCTAGTGCTTGCACTGGCGTCCGGTCCAGAGCTCGGAAGGCTAACGTTTTTGGGTCTCATTGGCATCATCGATCCCCCAAGGAACGGAGTCAAGGAAGCTGTCCACGTCCTCACCGAGTCTGGCGTATCTGTGAAAATGATCACTGGGGATGCCTTGCACACTGCGTGGGCCATTGGTGAGTAGGCAGTTTTCTGCCCCAGGGAATCTGCAGGACGCTGCAAGCGTCATCCTCAGGTGGCAAATGTCTTCCCTGGGTCCTAGCTTCTCCCTGGTTGCCATTTTAATCATTCTGGCTTCTAGCCAGGGCTGTTGGCGGCTTCCCAGCAATCACTTCATTCAATCAAGTCGCAGAATATGGAGTGCTTGTTCAACTGAGTTTTGGCATGTTGTGTAATGTGCAAACACACACACGCATGCGCGCGCGCGCACACACACACACACACACGCATGCACGCACAGCCCTTGCTAATGTAGACATGGATTTCAGCTGCATGCTTTCTCCAGAACCTTCTTGCCGACTGCTGTGCATCTGTCTTGGCTGCGACGAGCGAACATGACCGGGGCTTTTCCTTGCAGGACGGAACATTGGTCTGTGCAATGGGAGCATGAAGGCTATGTCTGGGGAGGAGCTGGACCACATCACCGAGTCGGCCTTGTCCTCCACGGTCAAAAATGTAATGGACTTTGAAGGGGTTCCAGATGCTTGGCGTGCGAATGTCCTCCCATCAGCAGCCGCCTCACACAGATCTCCTTTTTCTCCTTGCCATCCAGGTTTCCATCTTCTACCGAACCAGTCCAAAACACAAACTTAAAATCATCAAGGTATCTGCAGACCCCCCAATGACAAGGAACTAGATCTGATTCCGCTCCATGGTGATCACCACTTTGCTTCTAATATTTCCACTGGCTGCAATGACTCCTTGGCTGAAACATTTGCCTTGCCTTGCATTGCTTCCCTTCTCTTGCAGCTTGCCCAGGGAATAGTTGCTTCCCAGTTCTTTGCTGTAAGGGAGCTGGCAGAATCCTGGATTGGAGGAGGACAGCAATTTCTGCCAAGTGGAACTGGGAGCAGCTATTCCAAATCATGGTGTGCCTTTACAAAAGAGGCCCTAGTGATGCTCATATCTTCTAGCAATAACAACATCGGACTGAACATCTCCACAAGAAACATCCAGTTTCTTGTCCCACTGCCATAGGCAGTAAACCAGCAGTCAGTTGCTAATCAAAATTCGCCAGAAATGTCAGTGATTCCACCACCACTTTATTCTACTTTTCCTTTGCCCTTTATCTCTCTTACAGTAGGATGGAATCTTCTCTGCCTTTCTGTCTCCTTTCTGTCATTATGGTCAAAATGGCAGTATTCATTGTTCACTTGATTGATTGGGCTTCAATCCCCTGATCACTCTCGCATGAATGTGTCTCCTTGAATTAAAACAAATTGAATGGGCAAAATCTAATCTAATCAGACAGTGCTTCCCAAACATTTAGGCACCGGGCTCACTTTTAAAAATGAAAATCTATCGTGACCCACTAGACCTAAAAAAAAAAGGGGGACCTCAGAAGAAATCATTTTATTTATTAATAAGCAATAAATTATGAATTAATAATAATCGGGGCTATGTGCACCTGAGGCTGCTAGAGACCTTACATATGGTATGTGTGTGCAGACACTTTCTAGACTCTCCCGAGAAATCGAGTTCAAGGACTCTCCCACACCTTGACAGTCATTCCTGGGTACCCAGAAGGCTGAACTGGAGAGCAAGATGTGCAGTTGGGGACTTCTAGGCCAGACAAAAGACGGAAACTGGGTTTACATGTGATCTATGGCATGGCAATTACTAGAGAAAATTTGGAAAATGTGACGTTTTAATTTGAGGTATGAAGGTCGCCTATACCACAGCTAAAAATTTTCTCCTGCAAACCAGCCAAGTTTACATGTTTCAAAAACCTTTTGTGACCCACCAAAAATAAGCTTGAGATCCCCCCCGGTGGGTCCCGACCCACAGTTTGGGAAACACTGTAACACAAGCTTATTTCTTGACCAACTGCAGTCTCATTGGGAATTGGGAATGAACACTGCCGATGAAAAAACCAAGCTCAGTGGTTAGTATATCCTCTCCCGTAATATATTGTGTTCTTAGAAGCTGACACCTGCTCCCTGTTCTTTTTTGAAAGGTCACATTAACGTCTGCACGAGAAGTTCTACAAGACTGATGTTTGCGTTCACTTCCTTCCCCCAGGCCTTGCAACAGGGCGGCTCCGTTGTGGGGATGACCGGGGACGGAGTGAACGATGCCGTGGCCTTGAAGTCCGCCGACATTGGGGTTGCCATGGGAAAGGCGGGCACGGATGTCAGCAAGGAGGCGGCCAACATGATCCTGGTGGATGACGACTTCTCAACCATCATGTGAGTGAGTTGGCGTAACTTGGCAGTCAACCAACCTGGGAGTAAGGCCTGTAGAACAACAGTTCTCAAACGTTTTAGCACCGGGACCCACTTTTTAGACTGACAATCTGTCCGGGACCCACCAGAAGTGATGTCAGGGCCGGAAGTGGCACCATTGTGACGCCAGAGCCCGCTGCTTTCCTGAGAATGCAGCAATAAGTGGGGTTATTTCTCAGCCATTTCCAATAACAAAGTGAATCAGAAAGAAAAAAGCTTATTTACAACCTTGACACAAGCAAAACAACCACACACCTTCCCAGCATCCCATCTTCCCATATTTTCACTAAGGGTGCTCTAGGTGCTTTGCGACCCACCTGAAATTGGCTTTCGACCCACTGGTATGTCCCAACCCACAGTTTGGGAACAGTTCTTTGCAGTTCTTGGGCATATCACAGGAAAGGGGATAACACGGTTTCTACAAGAATGAAATATCCTTCCCCTTTTCCAACAGGAATGCAATTGAAGAGGGAAAAGGCATTTTTTACAACATCAAAAATTTTGTCCGGTTTCAGCTCAGTACGTAAGTAGCCATTGGCTGAGGCCAGGAAAACAGAAACAATTTTGGGAGCACTGAGTACCAGCAAAGATTTAATTCCTGTTTATTTTTTACTCTTGGCAGGAGCATCTCAGCTCTGAGTTTAATTACTCTATCAACAGTATTCAATTTGCCCAACCCTCTCAATGCTATGCAGATCCTATGGATCAATATTATAATGGATGGGCCTCCAGCTCAAAGGTGAGGGCACAGGATGGAACCCTAAGTGCGATCAGAGGACACCTAATCTATCTATCTATGGAAGCATTTTCAACTATTTCCCGAAGACCGCAATCCAAACCAGCTGCCAGCAAGGAATTTGTGCTGGCCTACAAGTGTTGCAAACGCATGGTGCATTGATGCGATGGCACTGAGCTGTGGATGCATGGAATCGTCCCAGCAGCTTCCATGTGGCTGAGCTAATGTGTGAAGTGGCTCTCAGAATGCAGCCTTCACGGGAAGGCCTTCAGCGTGGGGCCTGGGGCATGGCCTGGGTCTGGGGACGGGATACAACTTTGTCAGGAACTATGAGCATTCCTTGTGCATATCGCCAGCAAAACCCTCAGAGGAAGGGTCAATGGCTAATCAACCTGTGTTAACAAGAAAATGTGTCTTTTTTCTGGGGAACAGTTTGGGTGTTGAACCCGTGGACAAAGATGCCATCAAGCAGCCTCCAAGGAACATTTCAGACACAATTCTCAACCGGTCTCTGGTTCTGAAAATCTTCCTGTCAGCCACCGTTATCATCAGTGGCACCACATTTGTCTTTTGGAAGGAGGTGAGAGTAATGATGTGGCTCAAGCCAACTTAGGCTTTAATGAGATGTTGTGGCTGTTATTCCTGTAATTGATATATCAACATTGGTCAAAGTTCTGAATCCCAACCTGGAGTTAGACTGGCACAGTTAGGCCAGCAAAGTGTGGTCGGCACAAGGGACACTGTCAAGTATGTTTGGACCACTCTCGGAGACCAGCACACAGACATGCACCATCCTCCCTGACTCCAAGAGTGGTCTGGATTACAGGTGTCTGGACAAGGGATCATTACCTATAGTTCAGGAGAGGTGGCTCAGGAACCAGGAATAGAAAGTCTAAGGCCAAGATTCTGTTCTAAAAGAACCAATATTACCAGTTCAAAATCCTCCAGGATTTCTAGAGGAATCCTACAATTTGTAAAACATTTTTCTTTAACCAGCAACCTCCTTTACCTCTCTCAATGCCTTATGCCCAGTAGCGATCAAAATTATAAATCTACAGTGAGGGGAAATATGGTGTACCATACAATTTTTTTCGCCTCTGCCCTGCTTCCTTCCAACAAATGTTCTTGTCCCCCATCCATCACCTGGTGGAGATTTAAGGCTGTGTGTACGCCTTGGCATCCTGGCGTATCTAATCTTGCCTGTCAAAGACAGAGCAGATTTCAAGGTGACCATGACTTCCCAAACAAAAGGTTCATTGTGTGACCGGAGAGCTGACTTCACACATTCTCCAGCCGTCCACCTGACTCTCGCTCTGACCCCGTGTATTTTGCCATGCGTGCTTCCAGATTCCAGAAAGTGGCATCACGCCACGGACCACGACAATGACGTTCACCTGCTTCGTCTTTTTCGACCTCTTCAATGCCCTGACGTGTCGCTCACAGGTGAGATAAGAGGGCCGCAGTCTAAATGCTTGAGGGTGCAATCCTAACTTGGAGTTAGGCTGGCAGAGTTAGGCCAGTAAAGTTTGGCCAGCACAAGGAACACCGTAAGACACATTTGGACCACTCGCAGAGTCAGAGAGGCCAGCACACAGATGTGCACCCTCCTCCCTGTCTCCAAGTGGTCCAAACGTGCTTTACGGCCCATAAAGGGCAGGCTGGCCCAGGGGCAGGGTTGGAGGCAGGATGCATCCTTTGAATCGTATTGAACCTCCACCCCCAAAGGCCCCAATTCAGCCACTTGGAGTTGCACCGCCGATTACAGCGGTGCAGCTCTGCGTAGCCCCATCCAGGCCACTGCGCATTACATGGAGGAAGGGGAATGTTTTCCCCTTTCCCCAAGTAGCACGGCAGCAGCCCCAAGCTCTAAGCCTGATATGGGGCAAGCGTGCCGGCCTGCCTATTCTAGCCCAAGGTTTGTATTGCACAGCCCTTAGCATATACAATTATAAACAATTTTTTAAAAAATCAGTAAAATATCCACATTTCCCTTCTAATGAGCTACTGCTGCCTTTTGAGCACTTTAAGTATGAATTGCTCAATTCATTGGGTTCTAGGATCGTTTCTTTACAGGCTGCAGCCTGGATTATTGCAGTCTGTACCCACTGTGACATTGGCTCTCTCTCTCTTTTCCCCCCAGACAAAACTGATATTGGAAATCGGTCTCTTCCGAAATCGCATGTTCTTATATTCTGTGCTGGGGTCTATTTTGGGTCAGATGGCTGTGATTTACATTCCTCCACTGCAGAAGATCTTCCAGACAGAGAACCTGGGAGGATTAGGTGAGACAAGTTGAAATTCTGCAGCAGGGCTGGGATTTTTATGAGTGGGGTTTAAAAGGTTGAAAGCCCCACCACTGGATGATACAGGGTCTAACGACATGGGTCAGGGGAGGGGGAGAGGTTGGGAGAATAGCTAGCAGGATCCTGACTCCTGACCAAAGACTTGGTTCCACTGGTGAGTCCAGAGAACTACTGCTCTAGGCACACCAATGATACGAATTCATTTCTCCTTCTGCAATAGAAATAGCCCTTTTTTCCCCCCCTCTCTCTCTTTCCTTCCTGGACAGACTTGTTGTTTCTCATCGGCCTGGCTTCGTCAGTTTTTATCCTATCAGAACTTGTCAAAATGTGCGAGAAACACTGCTGTGGAAGACTTACAGACGATGGCCACCAGGAAGCTGTGTGACTCAAAGAAGACAGCCTTCCCTCTGCATGGAATGCTGTTGGATTTCAACTGTGAGGTTCTGGGGTTTCCCCCAGCTTTAAAGGATCCTCTTTTTATACATCTATGAAAATTTCAAGGGACTCTAGATCAACAGTGCTGTTGTTGCCCAACCAAATTTCATCCACATTTCCCTACGAGAGATGGAATGCTCCCATACAACTGCATACCACACTCATCTTACAATATTGTCTGCTCTAGAGCGAGGAGATGGTGCAGATAGACTGCGGGGAATCACAGCACCATGATGACACTTTATTTATTTAACTTGAAATAAACCTTTTGTTAATAAAACGTGTCTCCAAAGAGCCAGTTAGGTAGTTGGATGGAAAGAATGAGGCACCAGCTTCTCCCACCAAGCCCTAACCCATTTTGTCCTTACCTGTATTTTGTGTACAGTAGAAATAAGAGAGTTGTACATATCTCAACAGTCACTTGATTGCCCCTGGATTGTGGCTTTTTTAAAGCTTTCTGCAGCTGGTTTTTGTTCAAAAACACACAGAAGGAATAAATTAGGTAAGCAACTGACGGCAAGAGTAACGCGAAAGAAGAAACATGAAGTTGGAATAGCAAGATACAAAGCAAACAAAATTGCACTGCTCTTCCTCCTCAGCCCTCTGCAGAGCTGCACACCCATTTAATGACCTTGCAACTTTTGATGGATTTTAACCGGAAGTCAGTTTGGGAGCCCATCTTGGCTGAGAAGTGGGTTATAAATATAACAAAAACAAGCAAGACAACTGAAAAGTAGTGGCAGGAAACAGAACGTCAAAGAAGTTAGAACATTTATTGGTTGCAATTTGTTATATGCAATTTGAAGTGGATTATTATAAAACCAAGAGGGGAAAAAAGGGTTAGCACCGAAACGGAACACAGAATTTTCCCACTCAAGCCGGAGCTTTTCTTCTCCCGTTAGCCCCCACCATCTCCCAGTATTTCAAGATTAACCCAGCCTGTGAATGTAGGTAATGCACAGGGTATACAGCTGGCTAGCAGATTTCAAGCAAGGGGGACTGGTATGTGCTACCCTTGGGGAAAAATATGTCCACAATTCTATTTCGTTTTAAAGGACGGATGGAAGGATGGACCCAATCAAAGAAAGTGCAGAGCAAGTGCTTTGGAATAATTGACAAATTAGAAAAAGACAGGGGGGGAAAACACCCCCCCACACACACAGTGATTCTGCTAGGGTTGGTTGGAACAAGATGAAAAGGAAGAGCAGCGAGAACCACCAAAGGCAGACTTGGCTTCCTACACTCTGAAAAGCCAACGAGCAACCAATGCAAGGGCGCAATTTGTGCACGTGGAACAGCTTTGATCCGTCCTTGTTTGTCAGTTGGCTGGTGCAGCAATCAGGGTCCCCGTCTGTCCCCTTTAGCTGCCCACAGAACCAGAGTTTGCGCATGAAAATGGGTTTCTACAGCCTGCAGGTCTGACAGCCGGCTCGCGCAGCGCGTGTTCACCTCTAAGGAGAGATGTCCATTAGAACACACAAGAGCACAATAGGAAGTGGGCTAAAGCTGCAATCCTACCCATGCCTGGGACGCCTTACCTCGGAGTATATACATACATAGAATATAAGAACATGAGAAGAGCCCCTATGCTGGATCAGGCCAAAGGCCCATCTAGTCCAGCTTCCGGTCTCTCACAGTGGCCCACCAGATACCTCAGTAGACAACAAGATGCCTGCATCCTGTTGCCACTCCCTTGCACCTGGCATTCTAAAGTAGCCTACTATTAATGTAAGGAGGTTACCCGATCCATCATGGCCTATAGCCCACGATGGACTTTTCCTCCAGAAATCTGTCCATTCCCCCTTTAAAGGCATCTAGGCCAGATGCCATCACCATCTCCTGTGGCAAGGAGTTCCACAGCTTAATTACTCGCTGGGTAAACCCACTGGGTTAACCCTACCTGCTGAGTAGGACCCGTTGACTATATGAGGCTTACTTCTGAGTAGACATGCATAGGATTGGGCTCTTAATCTGAAGGTCAGACAATTCATCTGCCTTGCTTCATATTAAATTGTAAAGCTTGAAAATGTATTTACCTTTTGCATTCATGGTGATGCCAGAAGGAGCTCAGACCACATATTTCCACGAGCCACACATCATATGTCAAACAGCCACACGTGGCCCGCAACCTGCAATTTGGCCAGCCCTGCTATAGGCTTTTGGCGCATTGCGGGGGGGGGGGAACTGTGGCAAATACTGTGACAAGGCCCAGAAGCAGCATTGTCATGCAGCCGGAATGCTGGGTGGGAGGAACGGGTGAGCTGCAGCCCGCCCATTGCATTCCAGTCCGTTTCGCCGCCTTCCCTGCCCCCAGCTGCATGACAACGCTGCCCAGAAGGTTTAGAAAAAGTTCTTTCTACAGTTACTAGCCTTAGATGTAACATCCGCAAGGCCACATTCATGTAAAGAAAAAAACCTCCCAGTCTTCAAGACCAGAAGTAAGTTGGCTTCTACAGGAGTCTCACCTAAGCAGTTCAGGAGAATTTCTGACATGCTTTTCCATTACAGAACACTTTTGCTTTCTTTTCTACTATCTGCCTTCCAAATGACCTGTAAGCCACAAACAGTGCTCTATTTCTTCTTTTCATGCTACCCAAAGGACATCTGGAAACTCATGCAAAAATGCTCAAATATGCCCCCAAACCACATAACTACACCCCCAAACTGAAATTCCACTGCAATGCTAGACACACTTTCCAAGGACTGAAGGCGCAATCCTAACCTGGAGTTAGGCCAGCACAGTTAGGCCAGCACAAGGGCCACCCGTAAAGCATGTTTCATGCCTGACACTCTCAGAGTCAGGGAGGCCAGCACAGATGTGCACCATCCTCCCCAACTCCAACAGCAGTCCAAACGCACCTTAGTGGCACTTGCGCCAGCCAAACTTTGCTGGCCTGACTGCGCTGGCCTTACTCCAGGATACGATTGCGCCCTGAGTCATACTGAACACAATGAGGTTTACTTCTGAGTAGACAAGCATAGGCATGCATGGTGAATTCCCAACCAGACAACAGTTTCACACATTTACGACAATGCAGCTGAGGCCTAAGATCATTTGGAGATGGTGGAAAACCCAGCACCACCCTCAAATATCAAAGTTTAAACCTCAGGCGATTGTATTCTAATGTGCAGAGGGTTAAATTTGAAAGTTGGGAATCATTTCTATTTTTTAAAAAAAATCACATTAGGGTGAAATAATTTGATAGCTAAAAGGACAAAATATTCCTCCCAATGTTGTGCTCTTTGGGCTGCAAAAAGAGGAGGAGGGTTTTGGTGATTGTAGGGGGTTGAAGTTCACGCACGAAGCAAGGCACCTTTTTGGGGTTATGAAAACAGACTCCAATCCATTCGAGAAACATTTTCCAACAGACACCTCATGGTTTTGTTGGCAAATGTTTCTTGAATGGATTTGGGTCTGTTTTCACAACCCTAAAAGGTCTTCTTGCTCCATGCTAGAGGGAAAAATCTGAGCCATTATTTTCTGTGGCAAAGAACACAGCAGACTATCTAAAGTGGGCAGCCGCCCCACCCTGGCAACCCATGATATGCAACACTCCCCCATCGCAAAGACGCCCAGGACACTCGAGCACGCAGTTCTCGAGTGTGTCCATCTGGCATGTTTAAAACAGAGGAATCGGAGCCTGCTCCCCAGTCCCTGTTCCACATCAAGCAAGTCCGGATTCAGCTGTCATCCTCGTCGCTAACCGGCTCCCGCAGCCCCTCGCTTTGGCGGCTCTTCCCGATCATCTCCAGCAAGGCCTGGGCCTCAGGGTCAGCATCCAGAATGCTTTTCAGTCCTTTCGCCTGCAAGGATACCAAGGAGAGAGGTGGGCGGACAACAGGCCAACGTGTGTCGTCACGGTCAACACACACACACACACCCAGAGAAGCCCTTTCAGGAGCTTGTCAAGTTTGCAACCACAAAGATGGGCCACTTCCTTCTCCGCCCCATCGCTCTGCAAACAGCGAAAATGGGTTCTGTGGAACACACGCCCACGTGCCGGCCTGTTTCTCCGATCCTGCCAAACTAGTTGGGTCAGATTACAGGGCTGCCTTAAAACAAGAGGAGAAGCAGGTTGACATCTGAGCACGGACTTTGCTTGCCAGGTCTCTTGGGAGGAGGTCTGGGGCACCACGGGGGGGGGGGATGACGACGACGCAAAAAGGAGCCCCTGTATTGTTTTCTGGAAGAAGAAGAAAAAAGCAGCCGCAGCAGACAGGCTCCCCACTTCAGCCCACCCCCAACAAACAGAAAACCTCCCGAATTCTATGAAAACACTAAAAAAAAAAAATCCCCACAATTTTAAATGGTCATGAAAAGATGTCACTATTTGGCACCACAGTGCTGGATTTTGTCAGGGCTACAGGAGCAAAGTGGGTTACTTACAGTGGCATTTGCCAGGTGATCTCCCACTGCCCAGACCTCCATGGCATCCAGCGTGAAGTCCTCCTTGGACGACAGTTGAGGGCTGTTGTAGGTGGTACATCGGGGTTTGGCTTTGCTGTGGCCCTTCCCGTAGTTGCTGTCTACCCAGAGTCCAAAGTAGTCATGCTGTCCACCCATGCCCTTGGAAGGAAAGGGGCGCGTGGAAAAATTCATTGGCTAAGCATTAAGGACAGAGGCGGAGCGTCGCTGGATCAGGCCAAAGGCCCATCTAGTCCAGCGTCCTGCATCTCACAGTGGCCTACCAGATGCCTCAGGGAACACACAGGACAAAAAGATGCCTGCATCCTGTGGCCACTCCCTTCCATCTGGCATTGTGAGGTAAACTTCTGAGGTAAATATGAGGTAAATAAAGGTAAATGGGCCTTAAGAACATAAGAAGAGCCCTGCTGGATCAGGCCAAGGGCGCACTTAGTCCAGCTTCCTGCATCTCACAGTGGCCCACCAGATGCCTCAGGGAACACACAGGACCACAAGAGACCTGCATCCTGTGGCCACTCCCTTGCACCTGGCATTCTGAGACAACTTACTTCTAGAATCAGGAGGTTGCATATACCCAGCCAGCAACCACGTCATACTCACCAGACCATTTGGCATTGTTTGCTGCCCGTGGTTCAAATACATGTAGTGGTCGTTGTAGCCCGTGTAGGTGAACACTGCCAGGGAGGGGGACACCGTGAACAGAAAACAGCTGCTGTCCCCTGCAAATGAAAAATAGAAGAGCGTCGCCTAACCTGGCCCTGCACTCCTGCGATCACTTTGTCACTGCAGAAATAAAGAGACAAGAGCACCATCTAGCGGGCAGCAAAACCTTCATGTTGACAGCGGTCACATTGTCTCCTAAGAGCGCAATCAGAACCTGGAGTTAGGCTGGCCCAGTTAGGCCAGCAAAGTTTGGCCGGCACAAGGGTCACCGTAAAGCGTGTTTGGACCACTCTCGGAGTCAGCGAGGATGACGCCTGTCTGTGTGCTGGCCTCTCAGTCTCCGAGAGAGGTCCAAACATACTTTATGGTGTTCCTTGTGCTGGCCAAACTTTGCTGGCCTAACTGTGCCGGCCTAACTCCAGGTTAGGATTGCACTCTAAAAGTAAGTGCAGGATGTCTTTGGTGTGCAAAGTAAAACACCCCTTGACTGATGTCATATTTATAAGAACATAAGAACATAAGAAGAGCCCTGCTGGATCAGGCCAAAGGCCCATCTAGTCCATCTTCCTGTATCTCACAGTGGCCTACCAGGTGCCCCAGGAAGGCATGAGACTACAAGATGCTTGCATCCTGTCGCCACTCCCTTGCACCTGGTACCAGTAGCCCACCACCTTTGTAAGGAGGTTGCACAATCCATCATTGTCTATAGCCCACGATGGACCTTTCCTCCAGAAATCCGTCCAATCAGGGGCATCAAGACCATAATGCCATCACCACCTCCTCTGGCAAAGAGTTCCACAGATTAACTACCCGCTGGGTAAAAAAGTACTTCCTTTTATCTGTTTTAACTCTCCCAACCCTCACTTTCAGCGGATGCCCCCTGGTTCTGGTGTTTTGAGAGAGGGAAAAGAACATCCCTCTATCGACTCTATCCCTTCCGTGCATAATTTTGTATGTCTCAATCATGTCCCCCCATCTACTCAGGCGCCTTTTTTCTAGACTGAAGAGCCCCAAACGCTGCAGTCTTTCTTCATAAGGGAGGAAGTCTTCATGTTTGCCGGAGGAAGGGTGTGTCTGTGTTCTTTCTTCCCCATTTTCTCTTCTATTTTATCTCTTCCTGACTGAGCACTGAAAGTCCCACAGGCCTCCAGGAACCGGACTGCAAAAGAATTTCAAGTCAGGGGAAGTAAAGTGGCTACCTACCTTGAAAGGTCGGCCTGACCTCCCAGGAGCAGGATGAGAAGCCCCCAAAGATGTAGCCGTCCCCGTCCCGTAAGACCAGCAGGCAGGGCCCCTTGTTCACGATGTGCCCGCACAGCTGCGTGAAGCTCTCCCCGTGCAGCTGAGAGGCAAAGAGCAGTCGCCAGGTGTGCCGCAGCTCGGACGGCAGGTGGGAGTTGAGGTAGGCGACGGACGGGACATCGAGAAGGCTGACAAACTGGCTCCCTCTGACCCCTTTGCAAGCGGGGAGCAGGTGGAGGGGGTCTTGGGCCTGATCCGGGAGCGAGCGCAGGACGAGCAGCCCCTGCTGGAGGATCGCGGTGAGGAGAGCAGAGATCTGCGGGACCCGGAAAACCCAATCCGCGATGCACCTTTCATCGCAGAAAGCGTCCAGCCCCTGAGCTCCTTTGCCTTTCGCCCCGTCTGGAACAGTAAACGCGTATCATAAGCCGAGCGCGACGGGGTCTCCTCTCCCAAGAGGTCGTTAGGCACCTCGGCAGCAACTTAGCGTTCAGGACCCCTCGCTGGGGGCTGCCGGACGGCTTTCTAAGGGGCCCAGCCAGAGACCTCACCAGGAGGAGGGAGGCAGCGCAGAGCGACCATCCCGGGGTGAGGCAGAGGACGGCTGCTCCGTTGGACAAGCGCAGCGGCCAAGCAGCAGAGCATCCCACGGTGTCCAGCAGCTTTCCCCAGAGGCACAGAGAAGCAACTCAGCCCTGTGTTTTGTGTTGAAACCTGTAGTGTCAGCCTACCGGTACGCTGGGCGCAGTGGTGTCATTCAAATGATTTAGGAACAGGAACTCCCTTTTGATTGGCACTTGTCGGGAACCCGGAACCAGCCCGCTGAGCGGGCGGGCTTTCGCCGTTACGCAACAGAACGCAGCGATCGCGCTGCCGCTCACCCGGAAGACACGCCCAGCGTACCGGTAGGCTGACACTACTGGTTGAAACCCTCTCTGGCCAGAGTTGCAGGGACCGATTGTGGCAGACGGTAAAACCGGGGGGGGGGAAAGCCCCTCGCAGACTTCCTGCAGCTTACCTGCCACTCTCAGTTCCGAGGTCAGCTGCGCGGCCAAGGCCTTGACCCCAGCAGTGGAGCTGCGCGTGTTCTTCAGATGCCAGCCCTTCAGCTCTTTCCTGTAGTCCAGCACGTGGACGACCGAGGCAACCAGATCCTGCGCAAACTTCAAGGAGGCATTTCTTTCAGAGAGGGGCGTTTAAGTGCAAGAGGCAGGAGAGAGACGCACCTAGCAAGGGGGACATGGTGCTGTCCTCTCCACCTGGCATCTTTCTACTTCTGGGGTGGGGGGGCAGAAAACGGGACGGGGAGAAGGGGCGAAGCTCAGATCTGCCACAGCCTCAACAGGATGGAAGCTTTCAATCTCCATTACTTCCAGAGTGAAACTGGGCACCCAGGACTGCCCCAGGCTCCCAGCCTCCGCAGGAGAAGGAACAGGGTGTGCGAACCCAAAAGTGATGTCACGTGACACCAGGGCAGTGCATTACAGCTCTGGTCCAGAGCCTGGGACAAGACCCGGAAAGCCACATATTCTCTGTGCTACTGTCCCACGTGAGGAGCTTCTAGGCTCTGGCGTGACTCTGTGCACACAGGCCAATCCTGATGGGGAAGGTGGAAGAAGGCTTCTGAGCAGGGCTGGGATTTTGCCTGGACAACCACAGCATTTATTATGTCTAATACTCGGCACGCAATTCCTGGTTCTCCCCAGCTCCCAGCTTTTGCTCTGAGGTTTCCACCAGGGATACAGCGCTTAGATATTATTAGCGTGCTTAACCAACGTCTGCCCTACTTGACACTGGACAGTTCTTAGGGCTCGGGTGGGGAACCAGCAACAACCCAGGATTCCTAGATCCCCCCTACTTCCTGCCCATTGCCTCACCCACCTCTGCACTTCCTCCCTCCTTCCCTCCCTCCCCAGACACACCCCACAGAGCATCTCCTACCTCTAGGACCTGGCTGCCCTTCACAGCCCCCTCTGCCTTGGAGATCATTCTCAGGACGATGCCGCTCTTCTCCTCGGCGTTGCCTTTGATGAGTGCGGACGTAAAGATGACGAACTGCTCCTTCAGCACCTGCTCGCCGGGCCCCGGTGCCTTCTCGGCCAGCTGGACGCTTCTCATCCCGTTGTACAGCCGGACGACCATTGACTCGGGCAGCGCTGCCTTGACGTAGGCCTGGCGAAGGAATGACAGTCACCGGGAACGATCGACGGCTGGACAAGCGAGCGGTGCATAAACGGAGCACATATCGGACACCAGAAGTGTTGTGGTGTCTGGATTAAGACAGGAGGTGGACGATAAACCTCGCTCACTGGCGATGATCCAGGAGACTAACTTTGAAACACAGCTAGTAAATCAGGTTGAGTCTCCGTTATGGTCTAGAGCAGGGGTGTCAAACCCATTTCATACACTGGGCCAAACCAGCATTCATGATTCCTGCTGAGGGCACTCATTAAGCAGGAAGTGATGTCATTAAGCAGGTCATGACCAGAAATGGTCAGTTGCTCAGTGTTCTTCAGTCTCTGGGAAAATGTGGAGGAGGCCAGCCGGCAAAGAAGGGAATACGACCTTGAGGACCTGTCCAGGCTTGACTTGCAATTGCCTGCTGAGGCTTGATGGCAGCAGCCAAAGGAGAGAACCACACTGTGAAGGCAACAGCTGGGCCTGAGGATTGGCGGATCACAAGAATACTGTAGATTTGTAAAAAAATCCATTGAAAAAAATGGTGGTTTAGACTAGCCCGCCCATGTAAGCCGCCTTGGGCATTTGCTTCGGCATGGGAAAGGCGGGGTATAAATTCTTCAAAATAAATAAAATAAGAACTCCCCCCCCCTGCAGATAATGTTTTCAAGATATGGGAGAGCCCAATCATCATGCAGGCTGCCCTTTCGGCAGTGACACCTCAGCACAGCTGAGAGCTACAGTAGAAGGTGGGCATTAAGATGTCAAGTGCATGACATATTTGAAGGGCTCCAAACAGCCCAAGGATATGCTTTCCACTGACTCGGATCCTGGATTGGTCAGCTCAGCATTGCCATCCCTGGCAGGCAGCACCACCCCAGACCTCCAGGAAGGCATTTTCCCAGAGACTGAAGAACACTGAGCAACTGCCCAGCAAGCGCTATCCGCACCACCACCCAGCACCGTCCTCCCTTGCCTTGAGCATGCCCAGAGTCACTGCCTTCTTGGCCGCCTTCCCCGCTTTGGCTCCGACAGCCTCATCGGGCCCGGACAAGGCGCCAAAGACGTTCTCGATGTCGGCCAGCTCGTCGGGAAGGAACCTCAAGAGGTGCTTCTGGTAGGAGCTGCTCTCCACGTTCCCCATCCTTTCCAGCAGACGATGGAACCCTATGAGGAGGACAAAAGGGAACAAGAAAGAGATGGGCATGAAGGCGGCAGCAGGGTGGAGATGAGCCAATCGTCAACAGCGTTACGGGAAAGGCTAAAGTCCCCCCTCTGCAAAACAAAAGGCAAAACCCCACAGGCTGAACTGGCCACAGAAGCCAAGGGATGGAGCCTATGAACAATTTCTCAAAAAGACACAGTCTTTGGAGGTCTTTCTAACACCACCCTCCCAATTGATACTGACATCATCAAAAGTGGGCACAATGGAAAAACCAATAGGGTTAGAAGCCTACTGTAATTGTTTATGCCGAATTAATAACACTTGGCTGCCAGCTGGAATTAATCAGGAACAGCTGACCAATAAAATGGAACCTGTAGGATAGAAGGAATGTTTGGACCACTCTCGGAGCCAGGGAGGATGGCGCAAGTCTGTGTGCTGGCCTCTGACTCCGAGAGTGGTCCAAACATACTTGTGCCGGCCAAACTTTGCTGTCCTCACTGTGCTGGCATGAGACTGAAACCTGCAAGAAAAGCAGCATAGAAATACTGTGAAATAAATAAATATCAAGCAAAGCTTTTTGTGCATAAGGATGCTGTAAAAATGGGAATGACACCATGCGCTGGATACACTGACACAGAATCTTCCCTCAACTACTTTTAAGGCACTTTCTGTGCTGTTAGAAGGGTTGCTCATAAAGCACCTTTGTAAATGCTTTCATTTCTTTCTTTCTTTTTTTAACAATGGTTTATATGGGAGGAAAAGGTTGCTTCAAACATTTTGATAAATCTAAATAACATTTAGAAATTGAGTTTTTATGCATGGGGGAAATCATATAGCAAACAATCACTACTCTCACTATTGGATGACATCAAATATCACTCCCTCCCCTGCTTTTTTTTGCAAATCTGGGAACACAAAGCAGTTTTAAAACCGATCATGCAACGTGAGTGCTTTTTTTATTAAATAAGCTCCAGTCACGGAAAGACAAATTAATGATCAAAGCTGAACAAGGATGAATTATTCATGAAGTGCAGCAACCAAATACCTGCCTGAGGAAAAAAAAATGGAAATGATCTGAAGCAACAGAAACACACTTTGTCACTGTACAAAACAAACATTCGTGTGTCCTTGTTTAGGGTAATCAAAGCCAACTGCCAGACTACGCTTCTGATCAGGTCAAGGAGAAAGATACGACCAAAGACACCTCCTCACTCCTGTAACATCTCCTAGAAACATCTAGTGGGAAGGAAGAGGGTCCGGGTTATAACCCATGACGACTGTATGCAACCTCCAGGCTTTTGAACGCCTCTCTCTGAACGCCAAGTGCAAAGAGTGACAGCAGAATATGGGTACCTTGTTGTCTTGTGAGCCACCTGAGGCATTTGGTGGGCCACAGTAAGCTCGACTAGGTGGGCCCTTGGCCTGATCCTGCAGGGCTCTTCTTATGAGAGCATTAAAGAGTAACCCATTTACTTTTCCACCTCAACAGTGTTTCTGCATCTTTATGAATTAATTTTACAATCCTAGAAATTTTCTAGAATATGCAGAAACATCGAAGAGGAACACTGATGATGATGCTCTAGGAGGATTCCCTGCTACAAGCAGGGAATTGTAGCCTACAATTGTAGCCTACAACCTACAATTGTAGGTTCTTTCCAACTCTATGATTCTAAGATAGATTGCTAAATATGCACATAAATTAAAATTCCAGACATTTGGGTCCTGCTCCTTCCAAATGCATGATGTGCTCAAATTAAAAACAAAGTGAGACAGTAGAATAAACACACAACTGTGCACATCAGTCAAGCTCAATAAAATTATTAATTGCAATCCATGATAACTGCATGTGAATATTCAAAAGGCTCGAGAAAGTCCTATTCCACGCCTATCCTACGTGCACTCAGTATGCAAAAAAGTTTCCCCAAAGCGGCTCCGCCCATAAACAGGCTCCTTTATTAATAATTCATGAAGCCCTCATTGATATTCACACAAGGCCCCGCCCACACCGGCTATCCCGCTAAGCCCCGCCCGTTGGTTGATAATTACGCAGACCCCGCCCACCTGGCTATCAGGCAATCGCGTCTCGTTGATTGATAGTTACGCAGACCACGCCCCCTCCGTGAGCATGCTCGATTTCGGGTCTCTCTTAATCGGTAGCGACGGTTCCTCGGACTTGGACGTTTCCCCAAAGACCAGCTCCCCCTCAGCGCCGCCTCATAGTTTCCCCCGGCAGCGCCAGCGCCGCCGCTCCCGGCCTCTACAAGGCCCCGTCTGAACTCTTGAGGGACCGCCTCACGGGCATTAGGGTCGACAGACCGCTGAGCCAATAGGAGCTCTCGTTTTTTAGCAGAGGCGGGCTCTGGCCCGTGCGTCATCCCTTTCAGCTGTCCTGTCAGCTGTTGGCACCATAGAGATTGAATTCACTAGAGACGGCATGACGTCATTTCTTGACGCCACCTCGAGTAGACTAAAATGGCTACCTCAGATCATGGCCGTGAGGGAGGATTGCCGCGAATTCACAAATAAAAATCTCCCTGCACGTGTGTAAAAGTTAATTTTAACCCCTTTAAGCATGCCTGCGTGTTCTGTATACGGGTGCACGAATCGCTATACGAAAAATGGGATTACTTTGCACAGGTAATTAAAATCATTGTGATTATTTTCTAAAGTATCCAACCCTCTTTAAATTACCATATTCATGTAATTTTCTACATATTTATCTAATATCAACTTTTTAAATCATGCCTGCATGTTCTGCATACGGGTGTGCGAATCGCTGTACGAAAAATGGGATTTAATTTCCACGGAAAGGTTCATGTATTCACCTTACATTGGTTCAATAAAACAACGGTTAACAGTGAGTGCATTATTTTTTAAAGCTGTGTAATTTCTTGTTGTTCCTAGCAGTCTTCTTCACCATTTTCAGACACCCACTGTTAATGGTCTAGAAGGAAAAAAAAAATATTTCCCCCCTCCTTTTCCCCCCTTCCCGTTTACACTTTTTTTTCCCCACCTTCCATTTTCTACTGTAATATTTTCAAAAGTCTGAACATTAACAGAATTGTTTTATGGGTGTGTGTGTGAGTGTAGAAGTTTAAAAAAATACTCTTAATAGTCTAGAAGTAAAAAAGAATTACTCTCATATTGACAACTACTTGTGTTATGAAGAGATTTTACTGAAATTTTCCTACATATTTATCTAGTTTTTGCCCACCCTCCCCTTTTATTCTTTCCTTCCCGTTCACACTTTATTTTTGGTTGTGTAGATTTCAAAAAATAAGTCTGTCAAAACAGTGCAATCCGAGTTCAAATAGACAGCAAGTAGCATTTTGTCCGGTGTGTTCAGTAATATAATTACGCGGAATTAAACCTTGGAATTGCATATTAACTCATAATATGGTTACCACTGATGTTTCTACATGATCACACGTTGTTATTTTGGTAAGTTTTTATTTCAGGAGTAAACTATTCAGTCCCAAACACTACCAGAAAAGCAATCTGAAATGCTTGGAATCTAGATTGTTTGGGGCACACAAACATGGCCGCTAAGCCTGCCCCTTGGCTTCACTCGATTCCTATCAATTTAACAGGAATGGCGACTCCAGTTAATCTAACCTTCATGCACTGGGCTCCTGTTAAATCAACAGGGATGCCGTCTCCAGTGAATTCTATCTCTATGGTTGGCACAGAAATGAAACAGCCTAGAGCGGCATAATGATCCCTTTCATGGATCACTGCCTTGTCGTGGCGAAGGGGCTTGAGTAGCTCAATGAAGCTGTGAGCTATGCCATGTAGGGTTACCCAAGATGGACAGGTCATAGTAGAGAGTTCTGACTAAACGTGATCTGCTGGAGAAGGAAATGGCAACCCACTCCAGTACTCTTGCCAAGAAAACCTCATGGATTACAAAACTAAAAGGCTAAACGATATGACACTGGAAGATGAGACCCTCAGGTCGGAAGGTGTCCATTATGCTACTGGGGAAGAGCAGAACATGAGTACTAGTAGCTCCAGAAAGAGTGAAGTAGCTGGGCCAAAACCGGAAGGAAGCTCAGCTGTGGATGTGTCTGGAAGTGAAAGGAAAGTGCAATGCTGCAAAGAACAATACTGCATAGGAACTTGGAACATCAGATCTATGAAGCAAGGTAAGCTAGATGTGGTCAAACGTGAGATGTCAAGGCTGAACATCAACATCATGGGAGTTAGTGAACTAAAATGGACAGGAATGGGAGAATTTAATTCAGAAGACCATTATATCTGCTACTGTGGGCAGGAATCCCTTAGAAGAAATGGAGTAGCCTTCATAGTGAACAAGAGAGTGAGAACAGCAGTACTGGGGTATAACCTCAAAAATGATAGAATGATTTCCATTCGGATCCAAGGCAAACCTTTCAACATCACAGTAATCCAAGTCTACGCCCCAACCACTGGTGCTGAAGAGGAAGAAGTTGACCGTTTCTATGAAGACCTAGAACAGCTTCTAGAATTAACACCCAAAACAGATGTCCTCATCATCATCGGGGATTGGAATGCTAAAGTAGGCAGTCAAGAGGTAATAGGAGTAACAGGCAAGTTTGGTCTTGGAGTACAGAATGAAGCAGGGCAAAGACTGATAGAGTTTTGTCAGGAAAACACATTAGTCATAGCAAACACCCTTTTCCAGAAACACAAACGGCGACTGTACACATAGACTTCACCAGATGGTCTACATCGAAATCAGATTGATTACATTCTTTGCAGCCAAAGGTGGAGAAGTTCTATACAGGCAGTAAAAACAAGACCTGGAGCTGACTGTGGCTCAGATCATGAGCTTCTTATTGCAAAATTCAGGCTTAAACTTAAAAAAGTAGGGAAAACCACTAGGCCCTCCATGTATGACCTAAATCAGATCCCAAACGAATATACAGTGGAGGTGACAAATAGATTTAGGGGCTTGGATTTGGTAGACAGAGTGCCTGAAGAACTTTGGACGGAGGTCTGTAACATTGTACAGGAGGCAGCAACTAAAACCATCCCAAAGAAAAAGAAATGCAAGAAGGCAAAATGGCTATCTGAAGAGGCTTTACAAATAGCTGAGGAAAGAAGGGAAGCCAAAAGCAAGGGAGAAAGGGAAAGATATACCCAACTGAATGCAGATTTCCAGAGAACAGCAAGGAGAGATAGGAAAGCCTTCCTCAATGAGCAATGCAAAGAAATAGAGGATAACAATAGAATGGGAAAGACTAGAGATCTTTTCAAGAAAATTGGAGATGTCAAAGGACAATTTCATGCTAAGGTAGGCACAATAAAGGACAAGAACGGCAAGGACCTAACAGAAGCAGATGAGATTAAGAAGAGGTGGCAAGAATACACAGAGGAGCTATATAAGGCCGATCTAAATGTTCCTGATAACCACAGTGGTGCGGTCACTGAGCTCGAACCTGACATTCTGGAATGTGAAGTCAAGTGGGCTTTAGAAAGTCTCACTAACAACAAAGCTAGCGGAGGTGACAGCATTCCAGCGGAATTACTCAAAATCTTAAAAGATGATGCTGTCAAAGTGCTGCACTCCATATGCCAGCAAATTTGGAAAACCCAGCAGTGGCCACAAGACTGGAAAAGATCAGTTTACATTCCAATCCCAAAGAAGGGCAATGCCAAAGATTGTTCAAACTATCGCACCATTGCACTCATTTCACATGCTAGCAAGGTGATGCTCAAAATCCTACAAGCTAGGCTTCAGCAGTACGTGAATAGAGAACTACCAGATGTACAAGCTGGTTTCCGAAGAGGCAGAGGAACTAGAGATCAAATTGCCAACATTCGCTGGATCATGGAGAAAGCCAGAGAGTTCCAGAAAAACATCTACCTCTGCTTCATTGACTATGCTAAAGCCTTTGATTGTGTGGATCACAACAAACTGTGGCAAGTTCTTGAAGAGATGGGAGTCCCAGACCACCTGATCTGTCTTCTGAGAAACCTGTATGCAGGCCAGGAAGCAACAGTTAGAACTGGACATGGAACAACCGACTGGTTTCAAATTGGGAAAGGAGTACGACAAGGCTGTATACTGTCACCCTGCTTATTTAACTTATATGCAGAGTACATCATGAAGAAGGCAGGGCTGGATGATTCACAAGCTGGAATCAAGATCGCTGGGAGAAATATCAACAACCTCAGATATGCAGACGACACCACTCTAATGGCAGAAAGTGAGGAAGACTTAAAGAACCTTCTGATGAGGGTGAAAGAGGAAAGTGCCAAAATTGGCTTGAAGCTCAACATTAAAAAAACTAAGATCATGGCCACCACTCCCATCACTTCCTGGCAAATAGAAGGGGAAGAAATGGAAGCAGTGACAGACTTTATTTTCCTGGGCTCCAAGCTCAGCGCAGATGGTGACTGCAGCCATGAAATTAAAAGACGTTTACTTCTTGGGAGGAAAGCTATGGCGAACTTAGACAACTTAATAAAAAGCCGAGACATCACCCTGCCAACGAAGGTTCGCATAGTCAAAGCGATGGTTTTCCCAGTAGCAATGTATGGCTGTGAGAGCTGGACCATAAGAAAGGCAGAGCGCCGAAGAATAGATGCTTTCGAATTATGGTGCTGGAGAAGACGCTTGAGAGTCCCGTGGACTGCAAGGAGATCCAATCGGTCAATCCTCCAGGAAGTCAAGCCTGATTGCTCCCTGGAAGGACAAATCCTGAAGCTGAAGCTCAAGTACTTTGGCCACCTCATGAGAAGAGAGGACTCTTTAGAAAAGACCCTCATGCTGGGAAAGATTGAAGGCAAAAGGAGAAGGGGGCGGCAGAGGATGAGATGGTTAGATAGTGTCACTGAAGCGACGAACATGAAGTTGGGCGAACTCAGGAAGGTAGTGGAGGACAGGGAGGCCTGGCGTGCTGTGGTCCATGGGGTCGCGAAGAGTCGGACACGACTTAGCGACTGAACAACAACAAGAGCGGCATAAAGACATAAACTTCCGGCAAGCATCGATGCCGTCATTTTCAACCAAGAGGGTTAGATTAACTGGAGTAGGCATTTCCGTTAAATTGATAGGAATCGAGTGAAGCCAGGGGGCGGGCATAGCGGCCATGTTTGTGTGCCCCAAACAATCTTTATTCCAAGCATTTCAGATTGCTTTTCGCGTGATGTTTAGCACTTAATAATTTACTCCTGAAATAAAAACTTACCAAAATAAAAACGTGTGATCGTGTAGAAACATCATTGGTAACCATATTATGATTTAATATGCACTTACAAGGTTTAATTCCGCATAATTATATTACTGAACACACCGGACGAAATGCTACTTGCTGTCTATTTAAACTTGGATTACACTGTTTTGACAGACTTATTTTTTGAAATCTACACAACCAAAAATAAAGTGTGAACGGGAAGGAAAGAAAAAAAGGGGAGGGTGGGCGAAAATTAGATAAATATATAGGAAAATTACATTAAAATCTCTTCATAACACAAGTAGTTGTCAATATGAGAGTAATTATTTTTTACTTCTAGGCTATTAAGAGTATTTTTTTAAACTTCTACACTCACTCCCCCCCCCCATAAAACAAATTCTGTTAATGTTCAGAATTTCAAAAATATTACAGTAGAAAATGGAAGGCGGGAAAAAACGTGTAAACGGGAAGGGGGGAAAAAGGAGGGGGGAAATATTACATACCGATGTAATGTGAATACATGAACCTTTCCGTGGAAATTAAATCCCATTTTTCGTAAAGCGATTCGCACACCCGTATGCAGAACACGCAGGCATGATTTAAAAAGTTGATATTAACTTTTACACACGTGCAGGAAGATTTTTATTCGTGAATTCGCGGCAATCCTCATTGGCGGGAAAGATCTGAGTCAGCCATATTTGTGTGCCCCGGAAGCTTCAAGAAAATCACAACATGATGACTCCAGTCAATCCAACCCTTTTTGTTTTCAACAGGGGATGCACGTAACCAAGGAGGTTGCATGTAACTCTACGTGGTGGAGGCTCTATGGTTAAAACAAGCCATAGTTAAGAGGTTAGATGACAGGAGTCGGCATGACGTCATTTTCTTGATGCCGTGGATCAACAAATATGGCTGACTCAGATCATTCCCGCCAAGGAGAAGGATTGCCGCAAACTCACGAATAAAAATCTCCCAGCACGTGTGTAAAAGTTAATTTCAACCTCTTTAAGCATGCCTGCGTGTTCTGCATACGTGTGTGGGAATCGCTGTACGAAAAATGGGATTTAGTTTCCACGGAAAGATTCATGTATTCAGATTACATCGGTTCAATAAAACTACAGTTCAGTGAGTGCATTATTTTTGAGGCTGTGTAATTTCTTGTTGTTCCTAGCAGTCTTATTCACCATTTTCTGACACCCACTGTTAATGTTCTAGAAGGGAAAAAAAAATTTCCCCCTCCTTTCCCCCCCCTTCCCGTTTACACTTTTTCCCCCCACCTTCCATTTTCTGCTGTAATATTTTCGAAAGTCTGAACATTAACAGAATTGTTTTATGGGTGTGTGTGTGAGTGTAGAAGTTTTTAAAAAAACTCTTAATAGTCTAGAAGTAAAAAAGAATTACTCTCATATTGACAACTACTTGTGTTATGAAGAGATTTTAATGTAATTTTCCTATATATTTATCTAATTTTTGCCCACCCTCCCCTTTTTTTCTTTCCTTCCCGTTCACACTTTATTTTTGGTTGTGTAGATTTCAAAAAATAAGTCTGTCAAAACAGTGAGATCTGAGTTTAAATAGACAGCAAGTAGCATTTCGTCAGGTATGTTCAGTAATATAATTATGCGGAATTAAACCTTGTAAGTGCATATTAAATCATAATAAGGTTACCAATAATGTTTCTACACGATCACATGTTTTTGTTTTCGTAAGTTTTTATTTCAGGAGGAAACTATTCAGTCCTAAACAGTACGAGCAAAGCAATCTGAAATACTTGGAATAAGGATTGTTTTGAGTACGCAAACATGGCTGCTAAGCCCGCCCCCTGGCTTCAATTCGCTCCTATTAATTCTACAGGCATGCCGACTCCAGGCATCTAACCTTTTTGACCATAGTGGGATTAGTGAGAACCAGGACCAGAAGTAAGTGGCTATCTAGTCTTTCTAGCTCTGTGGTACTTTGATAAATAAGACCGTGAGGCAAGGCCGTGAGGCCACCACTTATCACCATAGAAGGAGAAAGTCTAGAGTGACAAATAAGTTGTACTACAGGGAATATTAGAACGGCTTATTTGTAGAAGTGTTTGAAGCTGATATTTTACTCAGCCCATTGTGTTCAATAACAGTTGGGCTATAATCCTATTTTATTCTCCAGAAAAGAACTCTGCATATTGGCCATGAGCACTGACTGTTGCTGCCTTTTGTTTAGGGTTGGACACCTGGCTACTGCACCAGTCACAATCACGGAAAATCGGCTCATTTCTCCATTGATTTCTATGGGCTGCTGCTCTCACTTCCCTTCCAGTTTATTAAAAAAAGCCTTTCCGTGTTAACCCGGAAGCTGGCCACCCAAACAGCATGAATGATTACTCTAGCTTGTTTTTTATCTATCTCAAGGCACAGCATTGTCGTGCACGCAGGAGGTGGCCCCATAGAGTTATTATACATAGAGAGGGCATGACGTCACATACTTGAAGCTTCCGGGTATAACCCCGCCCCTTTCCCCCTTTCCCGTTTACACTTTTTTTCCCCGCCTTCCTTTTTCTACTGTAATATTTTCGAAATTCCGAACATTAATAGGGTTTGTTTTGGGGGGGGGGTGAGTGTAGAAGTTTAAAAAAATACTCTTAATAGCCTAGAAGTGAAAAAGAACTACTCTCCTATTGACAACTGCTTGTGTTATACATTGAGAGATTTTAATGTAATTTTCCTACATATTTATCTAATTTTTGCCCACCCTCCCCTTTTTTTCTTTCCTTCCCGTTCACACTTTAGTTTTGGTTGTGTAGATTTCAAAAAATAAGCCTGTCAAGGCAGTACAATCCGAGTTTACATAGGCAGTAAGGGGCATTTCGTCCGGTATGTTCAGTAATATAATTACGCGGAATTAAACCTTGGAATTGCATATTAACTCATAATATGGTTACCACTGATGTTTCTCCACAATCACACGTTGTTATTTTGGTAAGTTTTTACTTCTGGAGTACACAAATAAGCCCTAAACATCATGCGAAAACCCATTGGAAATAATTGGAATCAGCATTGTTTTGGGTATATTTACGTCACCGCTAACCCCGCCCCCTGGATTCACTCGCTGCCCTATCTAGATAATAAGAATGGCCACCGCTTGGGTGGCCCTGCCCATGCAGTAAGATAGGGACGACATGAGGGATGACGTGAGACCAGAGGGGGCGGGCTTAGCGGCCATGTTTTTATACTCAAAATGCTGATTCCAAGCATTTCAGATTGCTTTGCGCGTAGTAAAAACTTACGAAAATAAAACCGTGTGATGGTGGAGTTCCGTATGCAGAACACGTAGGCATGATTAACAAGTTTGATATTAACTTTTACACACGGGCAGGGAGATTTTGATTCGTGAATTCGCGGCAATCCTCCTTCGCGGCAATCCTCCGAGTCAGCCATATTGTTAGACCCATGGAGTTGCATCGGCCATATTGTTTGACCAGACCGGAAGTTTCAAGAATATGACGTCATTTCTTCTCCTGTGTATTATAACTTCATGCGTGCACGGGGGAGGGAGCCTGCTTTCCTAGGAGGCCGCGTCTCCTTTTCACTGCACCAATCAAAATGAGAAGGGGCGGGGCCGCGTTAGACGTGCTCTTTGAAGTCCACGAGTTCGATTCCTCCAGGAATGCAAAAGCAGATTCTCCTTTTCCTTTTCTCCCCCATGGGACAGAAGTGAGAAGTTCCCATAGGACGCAACTGAGAAATTCAGGACTTAGCTGTGACTAGTCAGCAGGCTCTCTCCTCCACCCCACTCCAAAATAGCAACATAGGCAAGATCTCAGCTTTTCCAGTTCACCTCTTATTTCCCATTTTTAAACTTTTTTTTTCACTTTTCAAAGGGTTGTGCTTTTTAATAAATAAATAAATTACAGGGTTAATTCTGCTGCTATGTTTTTGGGGTGGGTGGGGGTGGGGGTAAACTGCTATGCTGCCCAATCAGAATTATGCTCTTCTGTGATGTGCTCAAGTGATGTGCTCAAGACCCTAACTGTGCCTCGTCAAGTCTCGATTTTTAAATCTCCTGTCTCAAATTCTTGCCCAAATTCTCCTTAGGACTGAGTTGCGGAACTCAAGTCTACATCCCTGCCAATGTCTGGATTTCTGCCTTGGCTCTGCCCTTATCAAGTCTAGCTGCCCCTTTTGACGTTCACAAATGGATGTGTCCAAGCAGCAACTGCGTTTCCCATCCTGTCCACTGCATGAGGAGATATTGTCACCTGACTTTGGGCTGATTTGCTTTTTTTTTTTTCCCCCAAGCTCTGATGTTCCTGGAAACTGTTAATGCTGAATCATCATCCAGCAGGCATATGATATGGCATTATGGAAAGCCCCCTCCCTGCCTTGTTTAAACCAATGTTTAACCAGCTCACCTCCTTTCAGGTCTTGCATTTTGGGGCTTCCCACTGAAGCACAATAAAAAAGAGCAGGGGGTGGTTTCTGGATATCTCCATCAAATGCATTGATTGCTATTCTTGGGATTTTCCACCTGCTGTGCATCTGCACAGACATCTGCAAAATGCATTTGTAATTATCATTACTGTTCCGTGATGTTCGTGATTCATTGGTGCGCTGGGTTCCTCATGCAACTTCCTGTGATGTCCACCATGTGGCAGTAGAATGTTTATTACGGTTGACATGCAATTCTGTTCAAGCAGACTGAAGCCTAGATTCAGACAGAGCCAATATTGACACTATGTTAAAACAGCTTGTTAGAATGATCCACTTGACTTTTCTTTAATAAGTAGCATTTGCAGAGGGCTCCAATCCAGATTGAAAACGGGGTGTCATGAAGAGGAGGCCTCGTTGGAAGAGGCCTTCTCTCTTGAGTGAAAAAGCACAGGGAATGCCTCTCTTTCAGGCATTGCCCCCATAAAGGTAAAGGTAAAGGTTTCCCCACGACCGAATGGTCTAGTCCTGACCGACTGTAGGGGGCAGTGCTCATCTCCGTTTCAAAGCCTGTAGAGCCGGCGTTTTGTCCGAGGATATGCTTCCGTGATCATGTGGCCGGCTTGACTCTACGCCGTAGTGCACGGAACGCCGTTCCCTTCCCACCGAAGTGGTCCCTATTTATCTACTTGCATTTAGGTGCTTTCGAACTGCTAGGCTTCATTTAAACAAAATTGTGTGTTTCCCTTGAAACAATTGTTTTATGCGTGTACAGGTTTCACCCACCAATACTTCTTGCTTAACAGTGCAATTGTATGCACATCTACTCAGAATCCAGCTTCACTGAGTTCAATAGATGCGACTCCCAAGTAAATATGTATAGGACCATAGCCTAAAACTAAATGGATTAGTCCACAAAGTTTCTTTCGTCATATGACAGGCTCCAGTGCAAACAATCTTGTGGAAATGGAGCGCTTGAACCTTTGCATCCTCCTCCTGGCTAATCCCACTGCTGGCCGCATTTGACCTTTGCAGAATTTGTGCTCCAACAAAGTCACTTTTACCATAAAAGGCAGCTCGAGCCCCAGCCTCCATCCTGCTGCCCTGGTTCGCTTCATTCAGTCATCTCCTGTGGTTTCCTTTCTACTCAGAGGTGTCCTGGTTTGCTTTTTCTGCTGCTGACGAGCTACCTGATTTGTTCTCGCCTTTTGAAAAAATAATGGCCATATATGGGTAGAAAAAAAACCCCTTCGCTCTGAATCAGAAACGTGTCATCGCAGGGGAAGCTCTTTCAATTTTGCAATATAATAGGCTTGTGCCTCCCTTTGTGGATTATCAGCTGCAGAAGGGAGTAGCTCTTGACCTCTCCCGTAAACTTGAGTCGCCTGCATGCACCACGCAGAGATCTTGCTTTGTAAGCACGAAAACACAGCGTGGCTCTCTGGCTGCAGCCTGATCTGCAGGGCTAGAACTGGGGAGTAGAGCAGGAATGGCTGTGCCTTTGGCCCAAGGGGCTGGACGGGACAATGGCCACAGCTGGGGGGGGGGGAAGGGGGTTGAGAGAGAGCTTTGCATTCAGGAGGTCTCCAAGTTCACTTCCTTGTAGAAGCTTGGGGGAGGGGGAGTCTGAAACAAGGAAGGCACCTCCCATCAACATAGACAGTCCTGGACAAGACAGGCCAAGGACTGGACGTGCCTCTTTTGCCACTTTTAATTGAACCGTGCTGCAATATAGTAAATTAGATCCTCTTTCAACTGAAAAATTTGAAGTGGCTAAGAAAGAAACACACAATGTGAACAGATCAGAGCAGGTCTATCCCAGCCCTGTCGAGAGACACCTGGGGCTGGACCTGGCTCTTCCTTCATGCTATGCCGGTGCTCGACCACTCTTGGCGTGCCTGATGGATGTATGAACGTATCTTGTGCTGCATCCGTCCATTTGGTATAGGAGGCTTGGTCTTGCTTACACTGTCCAGGGACATCCCATCCACGAGGCCAACTGAGACACTCGCCTAAGGCAGCAGATTGGCGAGGGGCCCCCACCTCTGCTCACTCACCTTCACTGCTCCTCCCCTTTCCACTCTGTGGACTGAAAAAGGGGGGTGGAGCAGAAGAGAATGGTTGGCTAGAGTGTCAGATACTCTAGCTCACCACTCTTCTCTCCTCCACACTTCCTCTCTTGCTCCACCCCCTGGTTTTTTCCCCCCCTTTAGTAGGACTACAGGAAGATATTTCAATCAGGAAAATAGTATTGAGGGAGGCTTAAAGCCCCCCTCTGGTGCTGCCGCCACAATGATGTTCAGAATCCCCCCACCAGAATTACTGTATTTTCCCAAGTATAAGACTCACCTTTTTCCCAAAAAAACAGGGGCTAAAAATTGGGTGCGTCTTATTCAAGGGGTGTGCCAGGCAGAAATTTTTCAAATTTCTGGCCCCAAAATTAAGGTGCGTCTTATACTTTGGTGCGCCTTATACTTGGGGAAATACGGGTACTTTAATGCACCGCTCCAATACTGAGCCATTTGATCGTGCCTCTCCTGCACCACATTGTTTCTGGCTCTATGTGACAAAGGAACTCTTACTCCTCGGTTACTTAAGGGTTGTTTGCATTTGCTCTTACTTTCCCCTTAAGGATATCCAGAGGATTAATGCGTGTTTGTGCAAGGTGGTGAAGCAATCGGGAATGGGGGAAATGTCTCTTCATGCCCCTGCTCTACGATGCAGGAAGTAAATTGAAGATGCCTTCAGCACTCTCGTCTCCAGGAACCTCACCCCTCCTTTTCCTGCTGATCTGGCCCCTTTGCCAGCCTAGCTCAATATTGTCTGCGCTGACTGCTCGAACAGGGGTCTCTTGACAGGGGTGTAACAGAATGTGTGAAGCAGACACTGTGGACAGAAGTCTGAGAGGAGGCTTTGGAGAACTGAAGCGAGCCCCCAGCTGAAATTGTAGTAACACCGTTGAGCTATTATGCGTCTGGTCGCTGCAGCTCAATTGATTGTTATAAGCAAGTAATTACAGCCAGCCGCAATGAAGCGGGAATCAATATTGGAGTGCAAAGGAAGACACATGCTTCTTCGGCAGCTGCATTAAAAAATGATGCACAAGGAGCTCCCCCCCCTCGCCCCCCCACTTCCCCTGCTCCAGTCATGACTAAAATATGAGGGTGCCTTCCATGGCTGAAAAACCAGCAGATCCTTGTGGTGGGAAGGAAGTGACCGCACTGCAGTTGCTGTCTGACGGCTTGTGCGGAAAGAGTGGAACCCCCCCCCCAAACGGAGCGTTCTGCCTCAGCAAGTGGCCACGGCAAAGGGGCCCTGGCTTGGCCATGACTCTGATCGTCGTACTAAAACAGCAGGGTGATGGAGGTGATGGAGGGGCGATAACCTCTGACCGTGCTCGGCTTGCTAACCTCTGCATGTTCTTTCGCAGCAGGACCACATTCTGCTAGACGAACCAGTGCCCCTGGTTCCGTAAGACAACTGTTTATGTTCATGTACGGTATGCATTGAAAAAGACACTCTCTCTGAACCTTGATGTGTGTACTCTGGCTGTACTCATGGTAGAGGCAAATTTCTTTTGCCCATGCTCAGAGGCACAGCCCTGAATCATGCACGTACGTTCTCCGTTCAACTTTAGCCTCCCATCCTGTCCTGCTGAGACTCCAGGTCTGCTGCTTCGAACTCAGCACCGATGTGAAAAGACGCTTTCCTTTCTTTTTTTCAGCTTTGAATTGGATTGCAACGGAGGCGCGTTGCTGGAAAGGCTCCACCGCCCTCCTCGTCATTTCTGCTGTCTCACCTCCACCAACTATCAACAGATCCTTGGAGCCATCAGCTGGCATCATCCATTATTCAGGCTGACACATGCTGGAAAGAATCTCTGGACCCCGTCTCTGGTTGAACGAAAGGAGAAAAAGACTCCAAAGAACAGCCATTGTCTCCTCTGCCTGGCTTAAGTTTAAGGATACTTCCCAATGACAATGTCGCTAATTTATAGGTAACCTTTGCTATCCAGTTTGGGTTTTGATTAAACCTTCAGCCAGATAAACTCCATGATTTACAGAGGCAATTTGTCTTTTTTTAAAAAATGGTTTATTTCAACGCTCCTGTTTTGTCCCTGCTTCAGTGGACATAATGCGAGGGGTGACCTTATGCAGCTGTGTGGTAGCAATTCGCTTTTAATATTTTATTAGTGTCGTTTGGGTAGAGCGCATATCCAGAGAACGTGATTAAGAACACAAGAACATCCCTGCAACATCAGACCAAGAGTCTCTCAAACCCCGTATCCCAGCCTCTGTGAATTGCCTCATGTCAATTTCTGTTCCCACCAAAGAGAGGACTTCATTTCTAGAGGTGTTTTTTTGTTGTTGTTAAACACCACATAAAAACACAAAACACCACAATTGGGGGGTTAAAATATTTGACTAAAAACAAAAACACCACATTTTGATGTTTATAGTGTTTTCCAGACATTAAAATAGACAACTCTTCCAATTAGAAATCATACCATGGCTATATCTGCTGATCCTATCTCATCTACTGTATATCACCTACCTAGTACACTTTTAAAGCATTTAAAATTAATAAAAATGAGAACTTGGAATGAGAATGTAGAATAAAAACACATAACACCGCAATTTGCTATTTTAATCAAGAAATTTTGGAAAAAATATCACCTAAAAAGCACACCCCTATTTATTTCTTCTCGTTGTTTCTTTCTTTTCTTTTTTTGTAAATCCAATGTACATTTGGTTTAAACAAACAAACTGATTAGCTCTTGTATGCCTGATATCTAGAACAGTGCATCAAAAGTGACTTTGTACAACTGTAATTGGCAAACCATGTGAGCAAATGCCAAATCATTGCATATCAGCAGTTGGGGGGGCGGAGAGATGAAACGATAGTGCCTAATTAATCTCATCCAGGTTCTAATTGACTTTGACTGTCCCCACAGGGCAAAGCCCCATGAGATCACCACATTTTCATTTTAGCCTGTTACCAGCTGCTGCGTTTTCCACTTTAAACAGATGCAGTCATTTTCAGTCATCGTTCGAAGAAGGCCAGGGTGGGGGAATTTTTTTCGGGGAAGGGGGAGGCCGTTTTATTTCTTTCACAGACTCCCCTGGGACAAAATCACCAGGAGCGTAGAGCAATTGCACATAAAAAGATGTTGAACTCGAACACCTTACAACAACAAAGGAAGGTCAGCATCTCGTTCTCAGCACAGGTCCGAATGTGTCAGATTGCGCAGATCTGCAAAAATGTCACATTTCCAGGGCAGCAAGGAAATTAAAACGCAATTGATTGCGTTTTCCCAGGCGCATCACCCGGTGAGATCAGACTGCAACGTTGCCAGCAGCTTTTGGGAGTGAACTAAAGACGGAAAGTGTGTGTCTTTCTAGGGAGCCCCTTGACTATGTAGATGTCTCTCCTGGATTTTGGGTTGGACCCATTTTGCTTCTGGTCCAATAGGCGCACAACTCCCTGAGTTAGCGATTAGAGTAGCTATTTTAAACTGCTGTGCCTTGGCACATTAGTGTGCTGCAGAAGGCCCACAAGTGTGCCGCTGGAGTTTGGAGTGCAGCACTTGAAAATTGCTGAACAGGCCCCAGGTTCTGTGGCTCTGTTTCTTGGGCAACTATCTGTAGTATCGAACTGTTTGTCCCTCTTCCTCTGGTGGTGGAGGAAGAGAGACAGTTGATAGCCCTAGAAAAAGAACTGCAGAGCCCAGATGAGTCTCCCAGAAGCAGGAAGTGACATCACAGGCGGCAAAGGCAACCTCTCTTCCACCAGATTGTTTCAATCAATGTACCTGCCTGATCGTTCCCCAGCCTGAGTCGTGGGGCCCTTCACAGTGTTGAAGTGTTGAAGCCACACCACAAAGTGTTGGTGGCTACAGTATTTCCTACCCCTTCACACACATGGCAACTGAGTGGTCATGAACCTCAACTGAGCAATAGTATTCTCTACGATGTCAAGAAAATGAGTTACATCTTCACAGCCGAGCTTCTTAATTTTGCTGATGCGACTGAGACAAGGCACAGGGGTGCCCCACCCACCCTTGCAGCTGGTTCCTCTCTGGTTGGAAGAGTGACCTTCTACAGGAAGACAAAGCAGCTGCATCAGCATTTTCACACACCGCACCTAGAAAGGTCACAGTTTGGATGTTCCCTATTCCAGTATCCTCAGCTAGTGCAAATCAGGATTTTTCTGCTGAACATGATGAGGCAGATTTCATACAGTCCATTTTCAGGCTGAGGGTGACAGGCACAGACAGACAGAAGGAAGGGAGGGAGGCAGGAGAAAGGCAAGCTAGACACAAACAAGAAACGGGAGGTGATTTTCTTGATGCCAGATGTTTCTCAGACTGAGGGTCGGGTTGTGCATGACTTGAGTCTAGAGCGCTTTGCAAAAGTTCAGTTGCTCTGCCAGTCAATTGCGATGAGTGGTTGTTCATCTGCGGGTCCAACTGATCCTTGATTATTTTGATGAAATGAATACTTGATTACCCAATGAAATCAATGACGGTTCCAAAACAGTGGGTTGGCACCCACTAGTGGGTAGTGAGCCAGTGTCAGGTGGGTTGCGAAGCAACTAGGGCAGCCATAGTGAAAATATGGGAAGATGGGATGCTGGGAAGCGGGAGGGCTGTGTGGTTGTTTTATTTTGCTTGTCTCAAGATTGTAAATAGGCTTTTTTGACGTTCTGATTCACTTTGCTATTGGAAAATGGCTGAGAAATAACCCAACTGATTGCTGAATTCTGAGGAAAGCAGCAGGCTCTGGCGTCCCAGTGACGGCACTTCTGGCCATGACATCACTTCTGGTGGGTCCAGGACGGATTGTCATTCTAAAAAATGGGTCCCGGTGCTAAAAGGTTTGAGAACCACTGACTTAAAACATATTACACTGCCTGCATTTTGGTTTCTCAGTTTCTCATTGGCTTATGGACAGCGGCGTCATGCAGCCGGAACGCTGGGCGGAAGGAACGGGTGAACGGCAGCCCGCCCGTTGTGTACCGCTCCGTTTCG
>JAJKFI010000088.1:1154276-1169634 GCA_029204185.1 Lerista edwardsae
CCCCGCAGGGGCGGGGAAGACGGCGAAATGGAGCGTGACGCAACGGGCGGGCTGCCACTCACCCGTTTGTCCCGCCCAGCGTTCCGGCAGCATGACACTGCTGAGTGTAACCAATGCGATTGTGCATTTATCTGTGAGTCCTCAGCAGTCATTGTCTCATACAAGAACGTATTCCAAACACAAATCCAGGGAATTTTTTTTCTAAAAAAATGTACAAAACAGTACAATCGAATGATCAGATATTTTTACTCCCTTCCCCCCCCACTCTGTATACTGCTGTTTAAAAAAAAGAAAAGAAAAGCACTTTTTTTAAAGGAAAGGGGGGGAAACATATCATATAGCACGCATGGCGAAGCAATTCAGTTTTAAGGCAAATTATATTCCTTCCTGTTCATTGATGAGATGAAATACATACTATTCCCCCACCCCATTTACCAATCAACATTCTCTTAGCTGAATAATTCAACTCCTGTCTGATTCTTTCGGGCATTGGTAGGAGCAGGTTTCAATCTTGTCAAAAAAGATGGTTTGCTTTTGGAAAATACTTTCTAATGAACTACTGTAAGTAACTGGCAGGAAAATCCTACTCATGTTTACTCAGAAGTAAAGCCCAAGGTCTTCAATAGAGCTGGCTTCCAGCTAATTATGCACTCACTTTCTTTGAGAGTCAGTCCCTGTGAGCTCAAGAGATGTTACTTTTCCATAAACATGCTTAGGATCACACTGTAAGGCCAACATCGCTAATCCTAAGCATGCTTATTTGGGAATGCAGCGGGGACTTACTTGCGAGCAAGCATGCATAGGATCAGGTTGCCCTCTGGATTCTGTGCACGTAATTTCGGTTTTCCTGGCTGTTTGGAAGTTACACGATTTGCAGAAAATGCAAGTTTCGTCTCTAAGCCACAACTGCAGGCTTTCCAAGTGCATTGTTGGATCAGCCAAACAAAAGAACAGAACTTACACAGAACGTATCGACATGTGCTTATGGAGCCAAGTACCCATGTAACATTTCTTAAAAGAGAAAGAGAGAGAAGATTTTTAAAAAATGTGAAAAGGAGAGAACATATATGAAGGAGACGTTTTGTTGGATGGCACGAGGAACCCAGGTCCACTCTGGGAGACAGGAAAGGACTCTGGAGATGCGCTTGTTTGGAGTAGCGTCGTCCTCTGGCTTGCCTTGGGTCACCTCCAGCTCTGATGCAGAAGATGCGTTGTGCTTTTCCTCCCCTCCCTTCCTGGTCCAGGCAGGTGGATGCAGGAGGCACAGTACGTTTTACTCCGCCTGCGCGTCATAATTTGCCCCTCCGGCTTTCTTCAGCTCGCTCTTGATGTAATCCTCGTCCAGCTCCTTGTGATCACTGATGACAAACTCTTTGGCAAAATTCTGCAGCAGGCAAAGCAAAAGAGACACCTTGTTGAGTGCTGAGCGAGCAGCTTGGCATGAGGAAATGAGAGCTCACCCAAACGGTTGCCCATGGATGTTCTGAGGCTGAAACAAGGGAGCTGGGAATGCGAAGTGCGTTCCCGTAATTACGACTGCTCCATCAGCGTGCCTGGCGCTTCACATACAATGAAAAAAGGAGAATAATAATAATAATAATAATAATAATAATAATGATGATGATGATGATGATGATGATGCATGTATTTATATACCGCCTTTCTTAAGGTCACTATATTTCTCTAATGATTACAACTCAAGGCGGTTTACATAGGCAGACTTTTTCACAAACCCGAAGGTTTTTACAATTTACAGAATGTTCTATCTTTCAAGAACCACACTCAAACAGATCTTTCTTTCTGGATTTAGCCTTCTTTCTTTAGCCACCCGTCTGTCGTCTGCTGGCTGATGAGGCTTCCCTGCTCTCACCAGAGACACAGCTGAGTTCAGCACACTCCTCCTCCCACGAGGCAGCTGAAACTCAGCTTTTAATCAGCCGCAGTTTGCAAGGTCTGCCGCTCACACAGACTTCCGGGAGTCTCGAGCTCACGACCTTGAGATCTTTAGTTGTTATCTTCAGGCAAACGGAGGCATTAACCCTCTCGGCTAAATCTTCTGCCCCAGAATGCCCCAGGAGAATGCCCCAGGAGGCTTACAATGTAGATAGTGACCAAGGAAATGATCTCAACCTGGCACTCTTTTTCCACAGCCCCACTTTATCTTCCTCCACAGGCACCACGTTAACCTTCTCACTTGGTGAATGAGCCTAGTCAATCAGGGATGATGTAGTAAGTGAGATGGCAAAGCAGCAGTGTGGCGTGGTCTGAGGCATAGGAGGTAGTAACCTTGCAGAAGCTAAGCAGGACTGGGGGCGCAATCCTAACCTGGTGTCAGGCCGGCACAGTTAAGGCCAGCAACGTTTGGCCGGTACAAGGGCCACTGTAAAGTATGTTTGGACCACTCTCGGAGTCAGAGAGGCCACAACACAGACGTGCACCATCCTCCCTGACCCTGAGAGTGGTCCAAATGTGCTTTACCGTATCCCTTGTGCCAGCCAAGCTGTGCTGGCTTAACTGTGGCAGCCTAACTCCAGGTTGGGATTGCACTCTCAGTCTTCTTGGCTTCTGCAATAATTGAAAGAAACAGCACCCTCAGTGTCCTTTGTGGCACATCAGGGTATCAAAACCACGTAACACAAAGCCTCCATGTGGAGCGGCAGTGTACCTCTGAATGCATTCTGGCAACAAGCAATAGGGGAGGGCTCTTGCCTTCAGGGTGGGCTTCCTGGAAGCAGGTGGGTACCACATGCTGTTGGCACAGGTGGGCCTTTGATCTCCTCAGGCAGGCGCTTCATGTATTCCCCTGGCTCCCAAGAACTACCAGCACACAGACAAGCTTACTGGTTGCTTGTGTGGCCATAAACCACCGTCAGTTTCTCCTCCAGCGAGTGGGCTTAGTGCACAGGTTCTGCATTTCAAATTCAGCTTTGAAAAAGGAAAGGTTTTGAGTCTGGTGGATACCCAGGAGCCACAGTCCTGCTGCCTGCTCCAAGCACACGCAAGCATCTCATTCTACTTGAATTCCAGGAGTCAGACACACATTTTCAAAGAGAAGATCCTCTGAGGGTGCCTCTCAGCCCCCCCTCCCCACCCACCCAGCCCAACCTCGGCATTGCCCCGGGAATGAATCAGCGCCTTTGTGTTCCTTCCGGAGCTGACAGATGCCACAAACAAGTGTGGCCATTTATCTCAGGCCAGGAGGCTGGGATGCCGCAAGAACCTGAATTGCTACACACCACAATAACCAGCAAGGTTTGTGCAATGTGCCCAGGAAACCCACAGCAACTGTTGCCTCTGCAGTTCTTGTTTAGTCGAGCCACGGACCCTTCCGTGATCAGCCAGTGAAACAAAACAGATTTGTCAACACAGCGTCAAACAGAGTTGCTAAGGGACGATCACCCTGAATACTAACAGCATCCCCATGCTCTGTTCAGAAACAGTTTCCCATGACTCTAGGATAAGTCAGGGTAACCTTCAGATAAGTCTAACCCTCAGATAAAACTTAGGGTGGTGTCTGACTGTAATTTTGTCTGGTTTTACACTCTCCGGTTTCTCCCAACACTGAGAAGGTCAGGAGCCAATCACTGCAGTGAGGGGAGAGTGAGGGAAATGGTGCTTGTGAAGAGGAGCATTAAACACACACTCCAAACAATGACACAAGACAGATAGCATGGAAATGCTTTAAAAAAAAACAAACCAGATTCACACTGCAGGGGAAAAATCCAATAGGTTTTAAAAACACACCGCAGCATAGCAATGTCAGAAACGGTTGGAAGTTAACCCCTGCTAACCACTTTTAGCAGCTAACCACTTTTTAGCAGTTTTAGAAGTTAACCACTTTTCCCAGTGGTGCTCCTCTTATGTTTAGCAGGGGGAGAGTAATTGTCCCTCTTCACCCCTGCGCAGTGTCTTGTCTAGTGGCTGCTGCTGGTGGTGTTCTGCATTTTTTAGATTGTGAGCCCTTTTGGGACAGGGAGCCATTTAACTTTATTATTTGCCTGTAAACCACTTTGTGAACTTCATGTTGAAAAGCGGTATATAAATACTTCTTGATTGATTGATTGATTGACTGATTGATTGAACTTATAACCTGCTCTCCTCCCACCCCTGCACCACCAGGCAGGGGCTTACTAACTCTGTTGGGCATGCTGCTCGGATCGGGTGCCAGGAGGATGGTGCAGACCTTCCCACTGGCACAGTTTACTCTCTGGCTGTTGCAAATGTGCTTTACATGCGAGACACCCTAGGCTGACGCAGCAATGGCTCAGGCCAGCGCTAGGAGAGATTAGGATTGCGCTGGCAACGTATTTTCATTTTCCCTGGGCCAATGCTTCAAGCATTCCCTCAATGCGAGGTTAGCAACGTAAGCCGCGGCCTGCAGGAGCAAACTCCGCTGGGGCAGGAGAGGCACAACGCACGGCTTCCTGTTCCACTCCGTGCCAAACAGGACGCTGTTTGTACATCGTTAACCATTAAAAGCTGCCCAGGCACTAGTGTAGATTGGAGGCCCAGTCCCCATGTCTGCCCACGGCCAGGTAATCTCAGGTGGTTTTAGATCAAGAAGCAAAAGTCACAGGGCGGGCACAGGCCACTCCTTGATTTACACAGAATAAAGGCAAGACCCACAGCAAACAGAAGGGCTGGGAAGTCCCATTGTGTCACTAAATCTCCAAGGAGGCTCATCATCTGAGACCGGATGTTCTAGGATGTCAGGCTTCACGTCTGACTCCTCAGGCCAAAGTCATCTCACCAGCCATGTACGGTGGCCCACAAGGGTCTCAATGCATCGAGGTTCACTCAGAAGCCATCTGGGCAGTGACAGCAACTACGCTGCTGTCGCCGCCCATAATGGCTCTGAAGGTGAGTGGGCGTGGCTGCTTGTACGGCACATTGTGGTGCCTGCAGTACTTCCCAACTCCCCCAGAGTTCTGCTACTGGCCCCCTGCCACAGGCGCCGGAAGCCCTTAGACCAGCCCAGTTGGGACAGCACCAACCAGGGCACAGAGGCAGTGGAGGTGGAGCCTCCACCATAATCCTGCAGCCCTCCCCAAACGTTCAGGCATCTCCCGGAGAGAACTGCCCCAACGATGTGGAGTACCTGGACCACTTCTTTCACCAGAGTCTTGTCGGTGCCCGTCTTGGCTCTCTGCAGGCCGCTGACGCTCTCGCCAATCCACGTGATCAGAGCGAACTTGACCCTCTTGCTCATGGCATCGCCAGTGGTGAATCGCACAAAGCCAAACAACCGGATGTCGTCTGTGGGAGGGGGGAAGAAAGGGGGGAAAGGGAAGTTCACAACGTGGACAGGATAAAATCTGGCGCGACAAAGAACTGGACAGCAAATGCTGACAAGACACCAGGCTGAGCACCCCTGCGGCCCTGGCTATTTTCGGGGATTCGACAACCACAATACCCACTTCCTGGTTTTACTACCCAGCCCTGGAAAACTGAAAGGGAGACGGTGCCGAACCTCTGAAATGTCACAATCCATAGTGCCTATGGCTGGTGTTCATAACAGTTTTCTTCTGCATCTCCCCAAAGTGCTGCTGGCCAAATTCAACAGATAACCCAAGCTGAGAAGATCCGTTCTCTCTTTGCGTCACTTTGTGAGATGCATCATCTGTGCATCTTGAATTTGGTGGTCTATCGGTTTCTAAAACTGTTTGAACTGTTTATATCTTTTTCTTTATACTTGTGTGTGTGTGTGTGTGTGTGTGTGTGTGTGTGTGTGTGTGTGAGTGAGTGAGTGAGTGAGTGAGTGAGTGAGAGAGAGAGAGAGAGAGAGAGAGAGAGGCCATGCTTCATGCATCTAATAAATGCTATTGTCCACATAACCTTAACCTTCCTGATCAACTCCTACTCCAAGTCTTAATGGAACCCTCTTCCCCTGCCTGCCTTCCTTTTACAAAGCATTTAAATTCTGCCTACCCACAAGCTGGCTGCCTTTTCTGCACAGTTTGCAGGAAAGTGTTATCGTAAGAAAGCAACTTCCCTTAAAAAGAGGAAATACTGCCCTTGTCAGGAAAAAAAAAAGAGCTTTTAAAAAAAGCCAGCCTCCTGGCCAGATAGCCAAAAATATTGCTGAAGTCAGAAGGAAACAAAATGAGACAGTGAGCAAAGACTGTTTAGATGAGCAGAGAGAATATAAAAGGCCATGTTTGGCCCAGTTTCTTTGCCTTTCTGCTTTTTTTTTTTTTTTTTTAAATCCTGCCCATCCTCTCATGCAATGCTCTTCAGCCTGTGAGTTGCTACCCCAATGGGGTTGTGAAACCTCATGCAGGGTTCATGGCAATCTTTCCAAGGAGTACAAGACAGCTCCAACTCCCAATGGAGCACTGTACCCCCCCCGCCCCCCCCCCCTCAGTTATGCCTCTAGTTGATAGTCTCCTCTTGCTTCTTGGAAGAGCCAACTCAGCAAGGAGAAAAACCGTGCTCTAACCACACGTTTCCTGGACTGAGCCATTATCTCTTGCGTTCCTCCTTTACAGTCTGTAGCAAAATCTTCTGGCACCAAGAGGAAGCAGGGCTTGTAAGGGTTAACCAATAGTGCTCCTGCCTTTAATCTTCCCCAGGTTCTGGGACCGATTGCAGGCCCTTCTGTTTAATATTTACTTTAGAGGGTAAGTCTGTGCAAAAAAGCAAGCAAGGAAGGAAGCAATCCAATGAGAGCTCCTTACGGCACTGACTGTGGTGGAGTTTCTCATCCACATCCTGTTCCTGCCTACAAATCATTCCCTACCTCCACCCCTCCCCCGCTCTCCGCTTGTGCAAAACACACCTCCCCAGGCTGTCAGGCAGATGCCCTGAGACTTGTTCCTTCCCTTCCTGGGGCCATCTGGAGTGTCGTCTTGGTTCTCTATGAAAAGCAAAACCTTTAACTGCAACCCCCTTTCTTGGGCATTAATGTCTTCCATTAATGTGCACAAAAGAACACTCACACACACACGCACGGAGGCCACACACATCTCTTCCCCAGCTTATTCCTGCATCCATTTTCCTATGTTTTGATTCATCAGTTTTTCAACTTGACATAACCTCAGATCCTTCCTCCCTTGATTAATTAATTCATTATATATTTTTTTTCTTACATGCTTTGTCCAAGGGTGTGTGCTGCTAACCCTCCAGGACTGGCCTGGAGTTTCTGGGTGCAATGTTTTCCAAACTTACCTGACTATAATGGGACTTAAAAAAATCAGAGCAACCCTGTAAATCCCATTTTATCATCCCAACACCCTGTGAGGTGGAACAGGTTGAGAGGAAGGGTGACTTGCCCGAGTTTGCTCAGCAAGCTTCACAGCTGAGAGGAGCTTTGTGCTTGAGTCCCCCTGAGCCAAGCCTGCTGCTCTAACCACTACAGCATACTGCCAGCCAACTAAAATGTCCAGACAATTCTTCTCTTACACCTTCAGTCGCAGCGTGAGCTGCAGAAATCAGCTTAGGAAGCCTTTTCTGTCCCAGAGAAAAGCAGTATCATCGGCTAGCATAGTCAGAGCAAGCTGCTGTTAAAGACATAGGAGCAGGGGGCTGTGCAAAAGTTGGCAGCGCTATTGGCCTGGAAAACACTGTCCAAATATATCTATGTCATGAAATTGTAAGAGTCCTTACCAATTATCCCACTATGTCACTACTGGGTTTCAACTGGGGGGGGGGGTCCGACTGCGCAAAAATGTGGTGTGCTGGCCAAATACGCTTTACGGTGGCCCTCGTGCCAGCCAAACTTTGCTGGCCTAACTGTGCCGGCCTAACTCCAGGTTCGGATTGCGCTCTCTGAGTGATCAAACCTCCCCACCCTGTCCTTGTTTTCATCATCTGCCTTCTAAAACTGCTTTCCACTTCATGACCTCATTTCTAACCTCAATTAGAAGTACAATACAGCGTTCTGGGATTTTTTTATTTTTAAGACAGTGGCAGAAAGACGAAGAAGGTCATCATAGCTCTTTCTGACTCGGGACGGAGGCCACCTTCCCATTGCAACGTATTTCGGCAGTGCAGAACGTTGGAAAGCCTCACCACGAATGCTACTTCCGCACTGATATCTACCCCTGCAAGTGAAACGAGGGGGCTCCCAAGGCCTGAAGTCTTAGCTGAGGCACTGTCAGGGTGCTCATCAGCAGCAGTCGCTGGGCCTAGGAGCGTGCTGGGATGAGCGGCAGCTCAGCTTCAAAGGCTCCTATGAAGCAAGGGTTTTTGCAAAAGGAAAAAAATTCAAAGCAGCAGGAGAGCCAGATGTTGCACAGCTGAGAGGCACCGACATACTGTAGTATGAGTCACGCAGCACCAGGGAAGATTACCCCTCCGCATACAAGAATGCTGGGCACTGCGTCAGGATGCTGGGCCACCCAGTGCAGTAGGTCGACTCAGCCATGCATTGGGTTTCTGTCCAAGGTAGGGGCTTTTCCAGCCCTGTTACCCAAGCTCCTTCTAGCTGGATATGCCAGGGAGTCAACTGGCATCTTCCACTTGCAAAGCAAGGCCTGTACCAGTGTCCTCCAGTTCTTACCTTGGGCCAGGAGTGGACTGGCAGGAGGTGTTCCTGCCCATCTCTACCAGCCTCCAATCAGGAGGCAGCAACGGAGGCAGGGGCCGGCATGCAAAACACACGGTTGCCAACTGGCTAGCAGCTTGTGCCCGTGCTGGCAGCTGCTAGCCAATCAGCAACCACGCGCCTGCACAGTGCTGATTGAGCCCTAGTATGAATGAGGTTTCCCCTCCTGTGGTGGTGATGCAGATCCTTGCCACCAAACTGCCCCACAAACATGCCCCTCCATGGCACTAAATCACCTGCCAGGGGTCCTTCCTTTAGATCTGGGGGGGGGGCTCTCAGGGGTGTGCTAAAAAACAGGGTCTTTCCCACCACTGCTGAACTTTCTGGTCCTGTGAATGTGACCCGAGCAGGGCCCATTCAAAGCTCCACACTGTTCTCTTTCCTGCGACGAAGAGAACAGCGACGACTTCCTTTCTCAAGAAGTAGGACACAGGACTGTCCTTGCACAACCTCAGCCAAACCCAACCTTCCCTTGTGCGGAATGAATACGTGGTGCGTGAACACAATCAAAGTGAGACACCATCTCCTGGACAAGGGGCCTGCTGTTCTGGAACACAGAAAGCTGAGTTGTGCTGAGTCAGATGCTTGGTCCATGGAAGGATCCGTATTGTGGCAGCACTCCAGGTCCTGAGGCAGGGGCTGCACCTTACCTGGAAATGCCAGGGCTGGAGCTTACCCCCACCGCCCCCCTCCCCACTGGCCATTATCTGGCATCATTCATGAGACTGGAACACTGTCACCGATGCACTAGGAAAAGGGGAAACCCCAAGGGAGGGAGGCTGGCTGGAGCCATCAGAGCAAACAAATCCATACAAAGTCACCCATCAGCTAACAAAGCCTCACACTTCTCTCTGCCTTCCTGGGGAGCACTTCTGTCCCAGCTCTGTTATTCAACTCAGTTTGGCAAGATTTACTGTCACCCAGATCTGGAAAATCAGGGGGCAAACCCACCCTGATTTTTTATTTTTTTTGACAAATAAACAGAGGAAATAGCCCAAACTCCAACTTCCCTGCTCAGAGATGTTTAAGCATTTACTCCAGGTTTAGGTGAGGTTCTTTGGTGCCCCTCCTCACACACCAAGGAGTTGGAACTTTTTTGCAGAGTAATGGAAACTCCTCACTGGAGACTCATGGAGCAGCTTCTGTTCCCACCCTGCAAATCTCCATCAGCTGCCTGCCTGCCAAATAGCAGCAGGGGCTGTGATTCAGCTCTCCTTTGTATGCATGTCGACACAGACACACACTCCAAGACCCAGGATGGTGTCCTTATCTTGCTGGCTGGGTGTGGCTAACCACAGAGAAGGACTTTCCCCTGGACGGAAAATGCTGAAACACCCACAAGCAAGAAGTTCTCCTTCTTCCCATTTTATAGATGGGAAAACTGATGCTGAAGACTTCCCCTGGACGCTAATTGTATTAGGAAAGTTCTTAAGAGCTAATGTTGCATTCGAGTGGTCAGATTCGTGCCAGTTTTACATTCACTCAAAGAACACACGTGTACCCGTTCACTCTTGGACGTGGGTCAAGAGCAGTTGGGAGTGAAATGGCCATGCGCCTGACATGCACAGCACGTGAAATGTAAGACACCAGCCTCTTGATCTGAAATGGATACAGAATATCATCCGAAGCAACTCTGAGCAACTTGCCTGGGAGGTCACAGGTCCAACATTCCAGCCACTGACAATGGTATTGAGAGGACCTCCTTCTCCAGCATGAACTTTCAAGTGCCCCTCTGCATTTAGAGGTTAGGTGGGTACAGATCAGGGAGAGGGCAGATTCTGTGGACAGGACCATCTTTCTGACATCCAGTCGAAACCATTTAATTTTCCCAAGTATTATTCAGTGGAATTTTTTTTTTTTTAATTGTTATCTTATGGCTTCTGCAATTTTTTTTTTTTGTGAGGCTGCGTGGTTGAACTGATTTGAGTTTGCCGGATTTTTGTTGGGTTTTCATTATCCCCTTGAAGGCTTGCTAGCAAAAAGGCAGGAAGCGAATGCATTTTAAATCAGAAGGATGCCAAACGCTTCGTGTTTAGTCGTTTACTCTTGGCTCTGTGTGCAACAAATGACTTGCATGAATGGGCTTCCCTGGTCATTTGGGTGAAAGGGAGAACGCTGTGTATCTACACAAGGAATGCACACACAAAGAGACCCCATTATCAAAATGAACGTTGGGTTCTGTAGATTCGTCATTGCTCCTTCGTCTGTGTGGCATGGCAGGCTGGGGATGAAGGTTGTGATTGGAATGAGTTTAAAATGGATTTTGAAAACACACACACAAAGCCCCTCAATTTCTTTCCTTTATATTGCAGGAACTGACCTCCTGAGATATTCTCTTTAAATCTGCCATTTACATGTCATTGGTGGAAGAAAGAATAGTTCCTGCCGGATGTGAGCCAGCAAGCAAGGAACATTTCCAGGAAAAATCCCATCTCGAACTTAAGTCAAGGGGGTAAGACAAAAGAAGGATTAGCTGGATGAGATCATTCCACAGGGCTGCTGCAGGCTCACACAGTGAGCGCACAAAAACGCAGCAGACGGTTCCTACTCTCAGGAAGGAGAAGACGGATCGGATGACCCGTGATGGGCGTTTCAGGGAGATGCACCCTATTAATGGGGGTCACACTGACCTCTATCAGCCCTTCCCTCTTTCATCCCTTGTGGGGCTCCTCCTACGCAGGAGAAAGTGCCAAAGTCGAGACCGTACCTGTGCACTGTCGGGTAAACTCCTCGTAATCGCTGCCGTGGTGCCCGGGAACGATGGTGGAGCCGTCGTACTTAAAAGTCACCCTTGAGAAGTGAGGAGGAAAGACATTTTTTAAAAAAAAATTCCATGGACGGAGGGATGTGTGTCTCTCTGTGTGTGTCCACTGACTACTAGGCCATTGTCTGCCCATCCCAGGAGCCAGAAAGCCCACCGATGGATGACCGCTGGGGAAGCGGCCGAATGGCTGCCTGTGGGGCGCGGATCACAAATGCTTGTGTGTGTGTGTGTGTGTGTCCCCAACACAGCAATTGTTTGATGCACCCACGCAGATCCAAACCCGGGGGGGGGGGCGCTGCCTGCCCAGACAGTCTCCTAATTGGAACCAGCAGGCATCTGGCTCCGGAGCGAGGGGTGTGGCAATCCTGGGACTGCATGCTGAGCCCCCCCCCCCAAAAAAAGACCCACCCCCCTTTTGCTCCTGCTTCGGGACTAACTCCCGGGCTCTTACCAGTTCACGTCGGTGCCGTCGTCCCTCACCAGGTTGTACGCCTCCCGGCACGCCTCTTTGTCGATCTTGGTGGCCATGGCGGCGGCGGCGGCGGCGGCGAGGGGCGCAGGCGGGCGAAGCGAGGTAGGATCCGCTCCCCTCCTCCACGGAGGCGGTTCGCTGCTCCGGGCGCGGGTGCTCCCCACGGGGCGCAATCGCTGCAGGCGGGCGGAGAGGGAGGGAGGCAGCCCCGGCCGGCGTCGCTGTCCCGGCTGCTGCGGCAGTCCCCGGCTCGCGCGCGGCGCTGCTGAGATGGGCGGGCAGGCGGGCGCGCGGCTCCGGCTTAACCCCTGCGCCGCCGGGCGGAGGAGCGAGGGCTCGGCCCGGGTCTGCCGCGCCCCGATTGGTCCCTCGGCAGACGGAGGCGGGGGCGGCCCTTCTCCCCCACCCCTCCCGGCCGCGACGAAACACCCCTCTCGGCTGCGCCCAAGTGGTCCGGCCTCACCTCCTACTCGCTCGCCTTTTTCTGTTCTGCAAAAGCATTGCTCGGATTTCAGCGCGGTGATGTCACGGCGAGCCTTTCTCTTCTCCCTCTTTTTATTTTGTGGCTGCAAAAATATGTGGGAAGTCCAAACAAGTGATTAAGAAAATCATCATCGTCATTCGTGCCACCAGCTTGGGAATTGGCCTTTGAAAGGGATCTTGGAAAGGGTTTGCGCTTCCCTAGGAGGTGGGCAGGTTACTATAGCAACTAACCAATCACTGGCTTGAGGCATTATGGGGGGTGGGCAACCCACGGAGCTCAGCTATGGCGCAAGCACCCTCAAATCAGAAAAAAAAGGTTTCTGTGTTTGTATGGGAGCCTGCAGTCCCAATCCTCTAATCTGCAGTATTTTATTTTATTTTAAAAAACAAAAACAAATCCGTGACTCTTTCATTGTGGATTGAGAGTGTAAGGGAGAAGGGACCGAGTTGTGAATCACTATTGTCCCCACCCACCCACCGACCCCCGTTCAAATCTCACCTCTGCCACAAGCTTACCAGATGGCCTTGTATTGGGCAAGTCACTCCTTCCCAGCCTCAGTCCTTCCAACTGCAACATGGCAATCAGACTGCTGGCTTTCCTTACAAGCAGTGGTGGGATTCAAATAAATCTATGTCCTTCAGGGTGGCCTTCAGGGCCATCCGCTGCCTTTCTTCCCTCTCCCAACCTAAAATTAACAACCGGTTCTGCAGAACTGGTGAGAACTGGCTGAATTTCACCACTGCTTACAAGGTTGTCTGAAAGACAACATCAAAATAGTACATGAAGACACACTGCATGCTCAGATAATGTGCTGCAAATTATTATTACTAACTAGCCTTTTGTTACCCGGCGTTGCCCGGGGGACAGAGTATCCCCAGCTTCTATTAGGAGAAGGAATGAATACAGGGACAGAATCAAGCAAAGGAGCGTAATGAAATTGTCACACTCACTGAACAATGTCTGCAGGTCCTGTGGTAGGGCAGTTAGCCCTCTGGAAATAGGTCCCTCTCAGATCCGACTGGGTGCTGGAACTCTCTGGATCATTTGCAACTCTTTGCAACTCAGGCAGTGCAAAGCAGTTTCACTTTCGTTTTGGATTAGTCCCTGTGTACCACATAACCTGCAGAATCGCTTGTGACCACAGGGTGGCAGCAGACCTCTAGTCCAATGCAATCCCCTTGGTTCCTGACGATCTGGCCCCCTCCCCGAAAAACGGGGGGCTGTAGGGGGGTCTGACCCCCGCAGTGTTTTTTGCCAGGCCGCAAGGTACGTGTGTGCCAAGTTTCGTGCGGATTGGTGCCAGCGTTGAGAAGCCTATGCAGAACATACATACCCGCATACATACATACATACCCACACACACACCCACGTCCGTTTTTATATATATATATTCAACCAGTTTTGCACATTCTTTTTCTAAGGGGAGGGGAACCCCATCCATAGCGCAGCCAGAGGCAAGGGGGCAGGTTAAGTACAGCACAAGCCTGTAAGCAGCTCCTCCCACTTGCCAACAGAGCCATTCCAGACTGGCTCTGACGATGAGTGGGTGGGGCCACTTACACAGCACATTGAAGCGCCTGCAGTACTAACCATGTTCCCCTCTAGCTAAGCTACTGACTCCCCCATGTGTATTATTTTATTTTAAAAGACAGCCAAATATTTTTTCTGGGCCATGAAGTTTCTATTACCCCTGGGGGTGGTACAGGATCATATCAATTTGGTTGAATAATGTGAACCGATAGCCCAATTAATAAAAGATTATATGCAAAAGGGATTGTTCAACCAAAGAATCAGTTTCAACCAAACCTGCTTTGTCAGGGTAAACGGCCGGGGCTAAAAAGGTTCTCCTAGATGAGACCAAAGTGGGTCCCTCTAGTTCAGTCCCCTCAGTCCCCAACAGGGGGCAGCCTCATTTCTCCAGGAAGCCCAACAACTGGTGTTTCGAGGTAGACTGCTTCTATACAAGGAGGTTCCAGATCTCCAGCAGGACTCCGAGTCATTGGTAGACTATCACCAGTGGCAGTCTTCTCACGCGCACATTTATCTAATCTGTTCTTTCCTAGGAATATGCCCTTCTGGATTAGATCAAAAGTCCACCTCGCCCAGCATTCCGCCCTCCACACTGGCCAGCCAGATGCTTCCGGAAAGCTCTCCAGCAGGGCATGACGGCAAATGTTTGTTTCCCAACATCTGGTATTCAGAGGCACCCAGTCTCTGAACCTGGCCCTTTGCATACCATCAACAGACAACAAAGCTTAACAGTGTTTGGAATTGGAACAAAGGAACGAAAGCTTGGAGGTACTATAAATGCTTTATTGTCTAGTGAAAATGTGCATCAGCCCAAGAACAGAGCTGGTTATCACATATCTGGGTTTTTTTAAAACCCTTATTCGAAGGAACACAGTGACTGGAGTTCTCTATAACAGATCTTTGCTCTGGGGTAATTGACAAGACAATTCCTGGGTAGGTTTACTCAGAAGCATGTTTCACTGTGGTCCAGAGAGTTTGCTCCCAGGTATGTGCGCATACGATTGCGGTGGAAATTGGAGAGGGGGCAGTCTCCCCCACTCGCCACAGTATGCAGTGCTTTGCACAGAGTGACAATAATCTTGTGGTTCTCTCTGTGTTGCGCATGAAGTTTGGAACTAATGGGCCTGGCTTCACATAAGTGGGTTCGTCCTGTGGAAGTAATTTGGAAGCTGTTGGACTGGGCACTGCCAGGCTGAAAATGCACACAGGGTGTTGTTGAGGAAGAGCTGGGGAGGGAGGGGAGCTCCAGAGATTTGTCCTACAGTAGGAGCAGTGATTTCATCAGCAGGAAAACTCAGGAGCTGGCTTTGGAACGTTGGTCAGAGAACTTCTGAGCAGAGAAAAAGAAGCAGGCTCAGCAGGAGTCAAACTGAAAAATTTGCTTAGGGGCACTTCTTCATATGCAGGCCAACTTCTTTCCCAAGTGCTTCCTAAGAGGCAATATGTAGCTTCTGTTATAGTCAGCCTACAATCCTGTGCAAATTTACCAGGGAGGAAGTCTTATTGAACACATGTGGTGTGTGTGTGTGTGTGTGTGTGTGTGTGTGTGTGTGTGTGTGTGTG
>JAJKFI010000088.1:1169644-1188909 GCA_029204185.1 Lerista edwardsae
GTGTGTGTGTGTGTGTGTGTGTGTGTGTGTGTGTGTGTGTGTGTGTGATATTCTCCTGTACTTCAGAATTTGACACTATACCACTACATGGGTAGGCAGCACTCACACAGGCCCAAACAAAGGGAGCAAAGGTAAGTGAGGTGCACGAAACAGTGAAAGTGACTAGACTTTCTCCCTCTTCACAACACTAGAACCTCAGAGTATATACTGTAATTGTTGGGGGGCAGATTCCGGGAAGATTTAAAAAAGTACCTCATACTGTGTGATGTTAACTTATGGAATTGACTGCCACAAGATACAGTAATAAGCATGAGCCTCAATGACTCAGGTGGGATTTTGGTGTGATCTAGTAGCACTCTGTTTAGAGTTTTATCTTCAAACCCTCAATCTGCTCTTCAAAAACTAGAAATGCTTGGTTGTGCCTGATACATTCAACATGTTTCAACTCGTTCTCCTCTCCAGGGGCAAGCATCTCCTGCACAATCTTTTCCCTATTGCAACAATTCCTGCAGAGCCTGAGGCTTCACCTTACCTCTCTTTTACTGGAAGTGCATAGAGAAGAAATATTATCCCTCTGTGTAAACTTGCATTCCTATGCATGTTGATTGAGGAGCAAGCCCTGCTAAGCACACAATAGTACTTACTGCTGCATGAACAAGCATAGGATTGCACTGTTAGCATGTGGGCATGATGGCTCTGACCTTTTTCACCCTGGGCTGCTGCTTGAATCCTCTATACTTGCCAAGTTCTTGTCATGTTAAGCCTGGACTTCCAGTTATAGATTGAATCACACCAGCTCTTGGGTTGATAGCTTGAATTATACTAGGGAGTTTTCATTTCCTATTGAGTTTCAGATGCCACTATCCCCCCCTGCTGGTCTAACGCCAGAACAGCAAAAGGAGAGAGAAGGGGCAGGAATCCTGGCACCTTTTAGCCCAGGCATGTCATACAGCGGGCCAAAAAGAATTCATGACGCGTGCTGAGGGCTGGGAAGTGATGTCATTAAGCAGGAAATGACATCATTAAACAGGACATTAGCAGAGATCAGCACTTTTTCACTTTGGAATTCATTAACTGCAAATAGAAGAGAAAATATGCAAATCTTGGTCGTATTTGGGAAGGCCAATTATTTTGTGGTCACCCCTTTCAGCAGTACCCTTTTCATGGATCACTGCCTTGTCGTGGCAAAGGGGCTTGAGTAGTTCAATGAAGCTGTGAGCTATGCCATGTAAGGTTACCCAAGATGGACAGGTCATAGTAGAGAGTTCTGACTAAACGTGATCCGCAGGAGAAGGAAATGGCAACCCACTCCAGTACTCTTACCAAGAAAACCCCATGGATTACAAAACTAAAAGGCTAAATGATATGACACTGGAAGATGAGACCCTCAGGTCGGAAGGTGTCCATTATGCTACTGGGGAAGAGCAGAACACGAGTACAAGTAGCTCCAGAAAGAGTGAAGTAGCTGGGCCAAAACCAGAAGGAAGCTCAGCTGTGGATGTGTCTGGAAGTGAAAGGAAAGTGCGATGCTGCAAAGAACAATAACATGAAATTGGGTGAACTCTGGAAGCTAGTGGAGGACAGGGAGGCCTGGCGTGCTGTGGTCCATGGGGTCGCGAAGAGTTGGACACGACTTAGCGACTGAACAACAACAACTTTCAGCAGTAAAACTTCAGCACAGTAGCTGAGAGCAGCTGATGGTGGGGCTGGAAGAGTCGAAGGGCCAGATAAAGAGCTTCCGTGGGCTGCATTTGGCCGCCTGGGCCTTCTGTTTTACACCTGTTTTAGCCTCTGTGGCCTCCAGCACAAAGTCTGAAAACTGGCCTCTGAGCTGCTGCAGAGAGCAGGAACTCATTTTCTCTTTTTTGGCTCCTAGGCAGGTAATGTGGCTTTCAAAATTCTCTCTCCCGTCTTATCCTCACAACAACCCTGCGAGGGTGTGGCATTTTGCTAGGTGGCTAATTAAATTGCAAGCTTACTGAGAAACAAGTTTCATTACAAGAGGTCGGCCATGACATCACTTCCAGTGGGTGTGGTCCCGGTGGTCCCGGTGCTAAAATGTTTTGAGAACCACTGCTTTAATCTATTGTTGGTATTAGTTTATGAAGACTCAGTAGAAAGTGTTCATCTTTATGCTCGATTTCGGCATTCCTCCCCTCTATTTCTTTTAAAGCAACAGCCCCACTTTTCATGAAAGCAGTCTGCGCAACTGCACAAAAGCAGAAGCTTATGCCTGCCTACTCGGGAGTAAATGCCATCGCTTGCATTCCCGAGTCAGTGTGTGCAAATTGCGGCTGCAAAACGTGCTGCAGCTGCTGCCCGGGAGCACAAAGGCTCCTTCTCGCCAGCAGCCCTCCCACCCCGGCCAGACTTTGCTCCTTCTGAGGAAGCCGGACGGAATATCAATGCCCAGGCAGGCCCCGACCTCCTCCCGGCTGCAGCCCCGCCCTCCGGGCCGGCCTCCCTCGCCCGCTCATTGGCGCGCTCCCGCCTCAATCCGGCCCGCATTTCCTGGCCGAGCCATGGCTGCAGAGGGCCAGGCGAGCGATGCACCAGCCGCAGCTGCAACCGCGGCAGCCCCAAGCCCTGCGGTAAGAGTGGCCGCAGCATCCTCGGCAGGGCGGGCGCGGCGGCCAGGTGGGCTGGGGCATGATGGGAAACTCCTGCGCGCCAGGATTCTTCGCCAGCCCCCTTTGGCTGGACCCGAGAACGGCGCGCGTCGCCCCGCCTGCTGCAACAGTGTTGACTCTCCAGGGGTGGTTGTGGGGCAGAGTTTTGGAGGGGAGGGCTCCGCTGGGGAAAAAGCGCGGCTTTGTTGTTCGAGGCAGCGAAGTGGGTTCAAGCCCGTCGGACTGCTCACCTGTCTTCACCCTCGGATCACCCGCTCACTTCTCTCCCTGTGCTTTTAGTGATCGAGAGAAATGGGCGTTTAGAAATTCTCCTTGGCCAAGTTCGTGGATTTCCCATTTTGGCTTTCTGCCCTAAAAAGGAGAAAAAGAAAAAAAAGCTCTCTCTTGATTTTCCCCTTCTTGCAGAGCTGGTTTGAATTTATGTATCTGTGGCTTTGTAAAAATCCCATCTCCCACCAACGAAAGTAGGGCAGTGTATTTCTCCATCTCTTGTTTCATCTTCACGACAACCCTGTAAGGCAGGCTACGGACAAATAATGACAGGCCCATAGACCAAGGCCGTAGAAGTGGGGTGAGGGTGGAAGTAATTCCCTCAGCTGGTATATGTCACTCCCTTCTGATAGAATAACCTTCACCAGCATTAATTTCTTAGCCTCAGTTTAACTTAGCCAAGATAAAATGCTATGCTTAATTTTAAACCAATTAAAAATGTGTTATATTGATAAGTCACATCACTAGCTTTTTCCTTTAAATGTTTTTTGTTTGTTTGTTTAAGCCTCCTGCCAAGGTTGGTTTTAAACCTGTGAGGGTGATTGTTGCACTTGTAAGATTGCAATCCTACACACTTTTACCTTGAAGCAAATCCCATTCAGCTCAGTAGAGCCGTGTTTCCCAATCCGTGGGTTACGACCCACCATTGGGAAGCAAAAGTGGGCTTAAGGGAGTGGCCCAGTTTCGGGTGTCCTGATGGCGCTGCCGCAATCACGGTGCTGTGGGCACCCAGTGTCCTTTTAACATACCTGGGGGGGGGAGGCTTCAGGGAAAGGGAAAAAGAGCCCCATTTTGAGTGCAAACCGGAAGCGCATATTTGTGCTCAAAATGGGCTCTTTTTGCCTATAGGGAGACGCATGCCTGGGGCTGTGGGCCTCCCCAACTCTCCCACATGCCCCCTGACCCACCAGGTACGTTAAAAGGGCGCTGGGTGCTTGTGGCTCTGCGATAGTTGTAACGCTGTTGGGACATGCTGCTGAGCCCCAATCCCCGCTCCCACAAATACGTTCAGCATGTCTGAGGGGGGCTTTGGAAACTGCTGCAGTAGAAATTACTACTCCCTGCCAGCGATTGCCTCACTCAGCTTCATGCATGGGCCGGACCCAAGTCCAAGCTGTGCATTTTATTTGTAATGGTTTTAAGTTGGATTACTGCAGTCATGATGGAGACAGTATTCAGTTCCACTCTGCTACATGCAAAACAGATTTCAAGATGCACTGTGGGTTTTTTTTTCCTGTTGGCATGCTATGTAATATAAGATTATTTGGGGGGGGAATAGACAGTTGCTTATTTCTTTGTTTCCCCCCCCCCCACTCCCCAAGGATCTCGAGCCACACAATAATGGAAGGAACCAGACAAGCAAGAATCTCTCGCCCACACAAGATCAGTGAATCCTCGAAGGTCTGTAACTTTTTTTTAAATTGGCTGTCTTCGTAGGTTTGCCAGGCTGGAATTTACTGGTCCAACCCTGGAGGCTTTTGTCTACACTTAATATCCAGAAAATACTGATGGATTGGCAACTCCTTTGCATGTCACTTGTGAGACTACATTTGCATGTCACTTATGAGAAGCTGGACTAGATGGGCCTTTGCCCTGATCCAGCAGGGTAAATGTCGGTAAACCAACATTTTTTTTTTTAAAAAGATAAGCTGAGCAGCCAAATAAAAACAATTGATAACAGCAAGATCTAAACACAAATTCAGGTGAAAGGATCTTCAGCGGGTGCAAAACACACAAACATACATGGTGTCATGTGAGCATCCTTGGAGAGAGCGTTGTAGAGCAGGGATGCTCACCACCTGCTACACTTTTTGAAGGGCCTCCGGTCATGATCTGAACAAAGGCAGGTTCATATTGTAGAAGGTGGGATTTAAGACACCCAGATAACATGCCATATGGAGCTCCATAGGTTGCAGCAAGCCCACCGATTTGGTTGTTCCTTGATCGTATGGGCTACTGTCATGCCCCAGCACAACATTTTTCCCAGTGGCTGTTGCTGCAATTATTTTTAAGAGCATGAGCCCTTTGGGGATAGGGAAACATTTATTAATTTACAGTGTATTTGTGAACTACTTTGGTTGAAAAGTGGTTTTATAATAATTAATAATAATAATCAGGAAACCCAGCTGATAGGAGACTGATGAAGAGGACACTAAACATCAGTTCTGTGTTCCAGGTCTACAAATGGGCTGACCACGCCAGCCTTGTCCTTCAGAGCTTGAATGAGCAGAGACTCCGGGGCCAATTCTGTGACGTCGTCCTGGTGGTGGACGAGCAGAGAGTCCCTGCCCATCGGAACATTCTCGCCGTCTGCAGCGACTATTTCAACTCCATGTTCACCATTGGCATGCGGGAGGCCCACCAGAAAGAGGTAGAACTCTTTGGAGCCTCCTACCTTGGTCTCAAGGCCATCGTAGACTTCCTGTACGGCTGTGAGCTGTCCCTCGATGGCGGGAACATCGACTACGTTTTGGAAACGGCCCACCTGCTGCAGATTTGGAAGGTGGTTGACTTCTGCTGCGAGTACCTGGAGAACGATGTCAATGAGGAGAACTACCTGTACCTCCAAGAGCTGGCTTCAATCTACAACCTCAGGCGCCTGGACGCTTACATTGACTCTTTCATCTTGAGGAATTTCGGCACGCTTTCCTTCACCTCGGATTTCCTGCAGAACGTCTCCATCCAGAAGCTCTGCCAGTACCTCAGCAGCAGCGACGTCCAGCAGGAATGTGAGCACGATCTGCTGCAGGCTGCCCTGCAGTGGCTGACGCAGTATCCAGAAAGGGAAACTGAGGCCCACCGGGTCTTGGAGAACATCCACTTCCCCTTGATCCCAAAGAGTGACCTTCTGCACCGGGTCAAGCCGGCCATCTGCTCTCTTCTCCCCAAAGAAACGCACTGCGAGGGCTTTGTAGAGGAAGCAGTCAACTACCACAACAACGTGGCAGCTCAGCCGGTCCGTCAGAACAAGCGGACTGCTCTCCGCGTGGGCAAGAAGAAGCTCCTCTTCGTGGGCGGGGAGGTCTCGGAGCACTGCCTGGAGCTGAGCGACGACACCTGCTTCCTGGACACCAAAGTTGGCCAATGGGTGCGGGAAACCCCCCTGCCGGCCAGGAGGAGCCACCACTGTGTGGCAGTGCTGGGGGGGTTCATCTTCATTGCCGGGGGGAGCTTTTCGCGAGACAATGGAGGGGACGCGGCCTCCAATCTTCTATATAGGTATGACCCTCGGTGTAACCAGTGGATCAAGGTGAGGCTTGACCTGTGATGTATGTATGTTTGTTTCGTTGATTCATTCGTCACGTTTTTGTCCTGCCCTTCCTCCAAGGAGCTCAGTGTGGTGAACATGGTTCCTCCCCCGTCCTCACAACAACCCTGTGAGGTGGGTGAGGCTGAGGAATGACTGGCCCAAGGTCACCCAGGAACGTCATTGCTAGTGGTGTTTGGTTTTTGGGGTTGAAAACCGCCTTTTGGGCATTAACCACCACCTTTTGGTGGTTAAAATATTTGAATAAAAACAGAAAACACCCACATTTTGGGGTTTAAGATATTTTGCAGAAATTGAAATAGACTACCTTTTCCCATGAGAAATAATACTGTGGCTGCATCTGCTGACACTATATCACCTGTATCATCTACCTAGTACACTTTTAAAGCATTTAGAATTAATAAAAATGAGAACTTGGCTTGAGAATGTAGAATGAAAACACATCACGCCGCAATTTTATTTGGGGAAAAAATATCACCCAAAACCCCACACCCCTAGTCATTATTGAGTGGGGATTTGAACCTAGATCTTCCAGGGTCTAACTCCCAAAATCATCAAGTATAAATACATTTATATCTTTTTAATTCTTGTATTTATTATATATTCTTAAAACCCATGCTTCCTTGGTCTGTCGTCCCTGGCAGTTTACATAAAAATTACAAAATAGAGAAATAAAGCCAACAGGGGAAAAAAAAGGTATGAAACAATACAGTTTAGCCATGTTTAACGCAAGTCAATACAATGTGCTACTTTAGCCGGTTTTTGTGCTGGACGAGTGCTCACGGTGGCCTGGGTTTTCTTTTTTAGCTTGCTTCCATGAGGCAGCGGCGAGTAGACTTCTATCTGGCGGCCATAAAGGACATGCTGGTGGCTGTCGGTGGAAGGAATGAAAACGGAGCGCTTTCGTCCGCTGAAGTCTATCGCCCTGAGAAGGATGCCTGGTCCTATATTGCAGGCTTGCCAAGGCAAGTGTCAGGTCTTGGAAATGGTTAGGCTCCAGGCCATGGAGTTATAATAAACATGGAGAAGAAATGACGTCATATTCTTGAAACTTCCGGTCTGGTCTAACAATATGGCCGACGCAATGGGTCTGGTCCATGGTCTGGTCTAACAATATGGCCGACGCAACTCCATGGGTCTAACAATATGGCTGACTAATTATGCGGAATTAAACCTTGGAATTGCATATTAACTCATAATTAGGTTACCAATGATGTTTCTCCACGATCACACGTTGTTATTTTCGTGAGTTTTTATTTCAGGAGTAAACTATTCAGTCCTAACCACTACGTGCAAAGCAATCTGAAATGCTTGGAATCAGCATTTTGAGTATAAAAACATGGCCGCTAAGCCCGCCCCCTCTGGTCTCACTTCGTTCCTATCTAACTGCATGGGCAGGGCCACCCCCTGCTCCAGGCAGTTGGCTTCTGGGATGTAGGAAGAGCCGTCAATCCCAGTTTAGGCTGTGGAGCAAACTTTAAGCTGGGCTGGGAGAAGTTCCCAGATTCAATCCCCGCCTTTCTTTGGTTCAGGGATGTCACTTAGGGGGCCGGGGAGACTGCTGAGAGCCCGGAGACCTGGAACTTGGGCTGGGGATCTCCAAAGGGACTGGACCTGTGGCATCCCCTAGGCCAGCTATTTTCAACCTTTTTCATCTCATGGCCCACTGAAAAGGCACTGAAATTGTCAAGGCACACCACCAGTTGTTTGACAATTGACAAGACACACCGTGCTGCTGCTGCTGCTGCTGGCGGGCTCACCATCCCCCCAAGGGCACTGTCCTTGTGCCTGTGTCCTACTAATAAATGACTCTTCCTCAAAGTCCCGCAGCAAATGTGTGGAATATTCATGGCGCACTAGTTGAAAATGGCTGCTCCAGGCCACACAAATGAGATTGTGTTGGGTACGTTTTGCCCTGTTTGCACCCTGGAAACTCCCTCCCCACTGACAGCATCTTCCTTCTTTCTGCCCTAGGTTTACGTATGGTCACGCTGGTGCTGTCCACAGTGAATTTGTGTATATTTCAGGAGGCCACGATTATCAGATTGGTCCCTATCGTAAGAATCTGCTCTGCTATGATTACCGCACAGATGTGTGGGAAGAGAAGAGACCCATGATCACTGCCCGCGGCTGGCACAGCATGTGCACCTTGGAGGACAGCATTTATTCCATCGGCGGCAGCGACGACTACCTAGAAACGATGACTCGCTTTGACATCTTGGCCGTGGAGTGTTACAGCCCGCAGTGCAATCAGTGGACCCGCGTGGCGCCATTGTTCCAAGCCAACAGCGAATCTGGTGTGGCCGTGTGGGAAGGCAGGATCTATATCCTTGGGGGCTACAGCTGGGAAGACACCGTCTTCTCTCGAACCGTCCAAGTGTACGACAAAGAGAAAAACAAGTGGCAGAAAGGAACGGACCTCCCCAAGGCCATCGCTGGAGTCTCCGCTTGTGTCTGTGCGCTTAAGCCCAAGTCAGATGACAAAAAGAAGAAGCCCAAAACCAAGCGGCCTCAGGTTCAAGGGAGATGACAACCTTTGGGGAAGGAAATATGTACGAAATCTCTACCTAATCATATCTGTCTTTTTCCTCTTCTTCTGAGAACGGTTTTTGAAACTTCAGAAACAATGTGAGGAAGGTTTCTCCTTCCACTGAGCCAGGGAAATGTCCTAATATAAGGTGAATTCTTCTGTGGTCCACGTGTAAAGGACAAGGGTTTGAATCTTGCGCTGTTGAGTTGACTTTGTGCCCTACAGTGTTGTGTCTCTGGGTTTTGGGATCACTATGACTTAAGGTGTGAGGTCTAGAAAGAATACTTGGTACCCTGGGGTTGGTTAGAAAAGGATGAGAGAGAAGCCAATTGTTCTAAAAGCTGAGATTGGGTGGCTCTTGCTTAACATTTTTGCTGAACTGAAGAACCAAACATGCAGGCAACCAGCCTGCGTGCTACAGAGAGACTAAGGAACTCCTGCTGTTAGTCGTCTTCTAGCACGCAGGCTGGTTGCCTGCATGCTGTAATGGGCGTGAGGAGGGGGGTGTCGTTCCGATCTGTGGATAAAGGAAACAGTGGATAGTGGATTCCCAGATACATGCCCCTCCCTGTAATTGCAAGATGGAGGTCCGCCTTTAACCACAGACAACACTGCTCCAAAACCAAGCAGAAGTGGGCAAGAAAGGACCTGATATAAGATTGTGAGTTTCTAGGCTTTAAAACTACCAGAATATTGAGTATTAACCTGCATTTGGAACTTCTGATATAATCATCTCAACTTAATGGGGTGTTATGCTGAAATTGTTCCCAAAGTAACCAATCTTTTTTTAAATTGTGGCTTTAGTAACGAGGTCAATTACATGACACAAAATGTTGGGATTTATCTCCCCTGTTGTATCATGGGTCTTGTTACTTGTTTTGACCTGAATGGTTTATCTGTGTTTTCAGATTGTCCATTTGCGTTATAAAAAATGTACTGTTGTTTCATTTTATGAGTACTAAAATGCCAGCATTTGGGTGGAATCTAAATTACACAGTCAGGGAAAACTCCCTTCAAAGAAGGTTTTTTAAAAAAAATATTTTTGGGGTTGCTTTTCTACATTTTTATATGATATTTTGCTAACACCTACCTTATAACTTGTCATATGTTATTTCCTCATAAATTCCTGCAACATAATTATAGGCCCAATGTTTCTATTGGGGGCTCGCCTTTTCAGATTTTTTTCAGTCTGTGCTCTTAGCGTGATTGTGACATCTTTCCCAGAAAGCATACCCACTCCCAGGGATTATCAAGGCAGTTGGGTGGGTGGGTGGGTGTCCCCGACAGACTAGTCCTACAAAAAGGTAAGCCAGCTAACATACACACTTGCGCAACCTTCTCAGTGCTTTTGACTTGTTTTGGTTGACTCGGTCTTCCATCCTTCCAAGGTTGGTAAAAGGAGCCCCCAGCTTGCTGGGAATAAAGTAAGATGTCTGGGGAAGGCCACTGCAAATCACCCTATACAATTAAGTCTGCCTAGTAAAAATTGCAAAGTGTGCTGTCACCCCCATGAGTCAGTAACGACTTGGTGCTTTGCACAGGGAACTACTTTTACTTACACTAGAAAAGAAGCTCTGCAGCAGTATGATTACTCTTGAGAGGGGAGGGACAGCATGACGGCCTAGCATCCTGCTATCAGCCACAGTGGACAAGCTGGTCTTGTGCTGGGTTTGAGAGAGAAGATCTGGCTATCACCGAGAAACAGGAGAGGAGTGTGCAGGTCTGACGACTCCTGCAGCGCAGTGGAGAGGGATAAATAATTTTAAAAAGGGATGGGGGGGGGAAATTGCACAGGGGTACTTGTGCCACCTGGAAGGGGAAAAAAGATTGTGCTGGTGCACTTGACATGCAACCCTGTCTTACCTTGGCCGTGTGGAAAGGAATTGTAGAAGAACTGGAACACAGCGCAATACGCGGCAATGTGCAGAACTAAAGTTGTATTCCCACTTTGAACCAAAAAATGGGCAGGCCTAAGAGGTTCTGGTAAGGAACCAACCCTGGTCTGGCTGGGCTGCTGAGCAACAACTTCTGGGTGGTGCTGTTGAGCAAAAAGACCCAAGTCAATAGCTCCCTCTGCCTGAGATGTTGCCTGGAGGGAACAATGACTAACAAGTTGTGTGGTGCAAAATGCCCTAGATTGAGAGACAGGTCACTCGTGGCATTTTCCTGGGGAAGGGGGCTCTGTACAGCCTGATAAGAAAAGTCATGGGATTTTAACAGGGCAAGAAAGTGAGAGCTACATTCCCTTTTCTGTACAGTTCTTGCAGGTGAAAGAGGCCATCTCCTTTCCTCCTTTTTGGGGTTCTTCCTTCTCATTCTCTAAAGCAGTGGTTCCCAAATTGTGGGTTTGTGGCCCACCAGTGGGTCATGACCCAATTTTTGATGGGTCATGAAACTGACAAGGCAGATGAGGCTATGTGCATCAAGGGTTAAACAACCTGCTGGGGGGGGGGGAGCACTGCTGCCCAATCACCATTACAGCCAGAGAAGCTTGAGTGGCTGGTAAAGTGAAACCCCCCATGGTTTTGGTTGGGTCCCAGTGTTAAAAGGTTTGGGAACCACTGCTCCAAAGCAGCAATTTCCAACCCTTTTCATCTCACAGCTAAATTGGTCAAGCCGCGTCATTAGTTTTTTGACAATTGACAAGGCACGCCATGTTGCGTGGTGGGGAGTTCTCATCCTCCAGTGGCCCTACTAATAAATGACCCATCCCAAACTCCCGTGGCATACCAATGTGCCATGGCACAGTAGTTGAAATCCCTTGCAGGCTAAAGCAAAGTGCTGAGCCACTTGAAGGCAGGATGCAGCCCAGTTGGGGAACATGCCTCTCATTCACTGGTTGGAAAAAAAAGGATTTTTTGAGGACCCCCATCTCAGTCTTTCCCACTGAAAGGTTCTGATGCAGTACTGGGGAGGCTTCTTTTCCTAAAGCCAGGCAGGCTGTCTCCATGGCTAATTGCACTCATCTCAGAAGGGCCAGTAGCCTCTACTTTCCCCCAGAATCCTTTGCTCGCAGGGGTGCAGGGCAAGGACCTATGAACAGCATCACGTATCAATGTAGACACCCTGCACACGCCCAGGTTTAAGAGGCACTCTCTGTTTGACCTGGGGCAGGATTCTACTTGGAAATAAGTTCTGTTTTCAACAATGCTGTGAGATGTTTTCCTCCCCACAAGCATTTTAAAACCAGTTATTCAAATGGTCCGTGAAGAGACACATTCCACAGGGAATTCCACAGCTTTCTGTGACAGCAAATACAAAAGTAATCTTGTGGCATTTCATTTCACAGACTAGAAGTGCCAGAGTCCGGCCTGGCAGCACAAGCCAATAGGGGTCTAGGTCTTGCCAGTTAGCTGCAGTCGATTGCTGGTGTACCACCATCAGTGCTCTCAACTGCTGAACTGTGCTGAGCTGTCACTGCTGAAAGGTCTGTCTGCATGATAATTGGGCTCTCCCATAGCTTGAAAATATGGTCAATATTTGCAGCTAATGAGTTCCTGAGGAAAAAAAGTACTTATTTCTGGTCACTTAATGACATCACTTCCTGATTAATGACATCACTTCCAGTTCTCAGCAGGCATCATAAATGCAATTCCAGCGCTGTAGGAAATGAATTTTGACGCACTCGAGCGTGATCTTCAGTGAAGTATAATAAGTTTCAAAGTAGAAAAGAACCTTCCGTCACACGTTCAAAACGCACACATGTGGGCCAATGTCAAGATGACACGCCCCGATCAGCTTCCAAAGCTGCAATTCATCCGCTCCCTGGGTTTGTTTTTTTTAAAAACCCAGACGGCTGCGCATGCGCGGTGAGCCTCCCGTCCGCTCTCGCTTCGCGCCCCTTTCCCCCGCTCGCTCCTAACACCTCTTTCCACGGAGATGCGCTTGCGCAGTAACGCGAGCGCCCGGGCCTGTCCCTCCCGCCACCGCCAAACCTTTTTGCTTGGCCACCGCCATGAAGGTAGAATAACTGGAGACGACATGGTATTATTTTCTTGAAGCCATGGGTATACAAATATGGCTGACGCAGATCTTTCCCGCCAAAACGGATTGCCGCGAATTCACTAATAAAACTCTCCCTGCACGTGTGTAAAAGTGAATCGCAACGTCTTTAATAATGCCTGCGTGTTCTGCATATGGGTGCACGAATCGCTGTACGAAAAATGGGATTACTTTGCACAGGTACTTAAAATCATTGTGATTAATTGCTACTGAAAAATATTATTTCCTAAAGTATGCAACCCTTCACAAACTGAAGTAGGTATGAAGAAGTAAAAGGAACTCAATCCACACACAACCTTCAGCAGTGATTTTTCGGATACAAAATGTTTGGTTTGCACGCCAGTAAGACTACACATTTGGCCGCTCATCTGAATACATTACATTACCGAAAGCGGAACTGTTGTTGTTGTGAATTTTACACCAAATGTTATGTGCATGTCAATAAGACGACACATTTGATCATGCTTCCAAATAATATAGGTACATCATTCCGATGCGCATCCGAATAATCACTGCCCACAACCTTCTAAGCAGCGCATTTCCCTATACTTCTACTGTAATATTTTCGAAATTCTGAACATTAACAGAGTTTGTTTTATGGGGGGGGGGTGAGTGTAGAAGTTTAAAAAAATACTGTTAATAGCCTAGAAGCAAAAAAGAATTCCTCTCATATTGACAACATTGAGAGATTTTAATGTAATTTTCCTACATATTTATCTAATTTTTGCCCACCCTCCCCTTTTTTCTTTCCTTCCCGTTCACTTTATTTTTGTTTGTGTAGATTTCAAAAAATAAGTCTGTCAAAACAGTGCAATCCGAGTTTAAATAGACAGCAAGTAGCATTTCGTCCGGTATGTTCAGTAATATAATTACGCGGAATTAAACCTTGGAATTGCATATTAACTCATAATATGGTTACCACTGATGTTTCTACACGATCACACGTTTTTATTTTGGTAAGTTTTTATTTCAGGAGTAAATTATTCAGTCCTAAACACTACCAGAAAAGCAATCTGAAATGCTTGGAATATAATGATTGTTTTGAGTACGCCAACATGGCTGCTAAGCCCGCCCCCTGGCCTCAGTTTTCTCCTATATCTTCTTAAGGGATGTCCTCTCCTGTCCATCTAACATTCTTGGCCACCTCTCAGCCACCGCTCCTCCTGCCAATCCCGCCCCACCCCACCCCCTTCCCAGGCGCATGGCAAGGAGAGAACCACCGCCCCGCCCCAACTCCACCCGGCGCAGGCGCAGAGGCGGCCACCGCGGCGCGCGGCCGGCGCCTCCTCCCGGCGCGTGCGCGGACGGCCGTCCCGCCTCGCCTGCCTCCCTCCCTCCCCTGTGTGGTGTGTGCGCGAGAAGAGACAAGATGGCGGCGGCGGGGCCAGCAGCGTGAGGCGCCCAGGAGACGCCGAGCTCGCCCCGTTCCCTCCCCCGCGGCCGGGGACGGGAACAGCCATGGCGGTCAACAGCGCGCAGGTAAACGCCGCGGCCCGGTCCGGCTGCGCGGGGCGCCCGAAGAGGCCGCCGGCGCCGCTGTGAGGGGCTTCGCGGCACCCCCACCCGGGGCCTGGCCGGGCCCGTCGCGCCGCCGCCTCCTGGGAACCCGCTGCCGCATGGCCTCGTGGCGGCGCCTGCCCCGGCGTGGCGGCTGCGGGCCTCGCTCGGCCCCGCTTCGGCGAACGGCCCGCGGGCTGCGGTGAGCGAGGCGGGCGCCCGTTCTGGAGGGAGGCGTGCGGCGCGACCCCCCTACGCGCATGCGCAGCAGAGCGCCAGCCGCCTCCTGCCGGGCCGGGCGCTTCCGTCCCACTGGGTCAGCGCAGCATCATCTCCTCCAGTGGCCCTGCCGCAGGTTGGGGCTGCTGAGCCTGGGGTCTCCTTGTACGCCGGGCAGGTGCTCTACTGCTGAACTGCAGCCCCTCCTATAAACACATGCACACTTTTTTTTGCTTCTGCACTCCCTCTCCTTACCCCTGTGCCTTTTGCTGGTGTGTGCTTGCTCGAGAGTAAAGCCTCATGCTCAGTAAAGCATCCTACTTTCAGGGCTGGAAGCCGTCTTTGTGACCAGTTGCGGGGTGTGTGTGTGTGTGTGTGTGTGTGTGACTGTGACTGTCTACACGCATACTCCTCGATAATTTTAGGTAGGCTTTGAGGGTGTTGTTGGTAGGATTTGTAGGTAGGACAGCCCTGCAAGTTTTGCTTTGCTTGGAAGTTCAACTCTTCTGCAGTCACTGTGGGCGTTTTACTTTCCCAGGTCAGTATGTGTGTTTAGACTGTTGAGATAATGTAGCCCTGTCCTATGCTTACTCAAGAGTATTTTTTAGGTTCACGTGTTGCTCTGTACTCTGAGGGTAGCACATGCATAAGATTAGATTACAGTTTTACAACCTGATCCTGTGCCTGCTTGTTTAGGACTTTATTCAGTGGACTTTACTCCTAGGTAAGTGTTGGTGTAGGATTGAGTTGCAGCTTTGCAGCCTGATCCTTTGCTTACTTATTTGGGAGTAAGTATGCCTGGGTTCAGTAATTTACTCCCAGGTGTGTATATGGGGTTTTGTTCTTTCTCTTTATTGGACAGGCAAAGACTTTTCTTCTAAAGAAAGGTTGTGTATTTTTAAATAATGCAGGGGATCCTGGAAATAAGTATTGCCTTCTTTGGAGAATGTTGGGGAGAGGGGAAAGTGCCAAAGGTTTGTATTGTGCTGTGTGGAACCTCAACATTTGCTGAGCTGGACAATGCTGGGAGTGACTTGCATTCATTCATTCATTCATGCGCTCACCATAGCTGTTTTCTTTCTCTGCTCACAATTGTATCAGGCATACTGTTAGAGGAGAGGGAAAAGCAGTTGCTAAATGCAACTGAAGAAAGTGTTAAAACCCCTTTAGAATTAATGGAGGCTGTTTTCTGTTTATAATTTTATAGAGAGATTTTGATCTTGTAAGAGTAAGAATAAAAGTAAAAGGATCATAGCAGTTACTGATCGGTTTAGACTTCTTTTTGTAGCACAGCCATTATATCTAAGACTGTAAAGAAGGTAGCTTTCCAGCCTGATATTGAAACTTAAAGGTCATCTAGTCAAAATTTCCCATGCATTGAGGCAGGATCTTGCAGCTCTAGGCCTTTCTGGAGAAGAAAAATCAAGATGGAATAGTGCAGTCAGTGAGCTGTCTGATTTCTATGTAACAGTGAGAGAAGCATCAGGGCACACTATGCTAGAGGAGCCTGCAGGACCAGGGAATAGTTATAGCAAAATTAGCTTGGCTGAGTCTGACATGCGCAAAGAAGCTGTGCGGTAGGCTATGGATGTAGATGACACTCAAGAGTATCCCACAGCCTGTGTGGTTTAAAAAAAAAACCTTCCTAATACTTCAGATTGTCCTGGAATATTTAAACAAGTTTATTTCCTTTCAAGAAAGATTTGTTAAATGCTAGCCTGCATTGTCTCATATAGTGTTTCCAGTTATAAATGTTGCCTTGTAGTTTGAGTCCGGATTGGAAATCTCCATAAATCTGTTGCTGCTTCCTTGCTACTTTGTTGTGGATGGAATTTAATTCTTTGACTCTGTAATAAAAATGTAGTGTGTTTGCCTTAAAAAAGATAGTACAGATTGATTATCCCTTATCTGGGTTGCTGGGATGGGAAGGAGTCCGGATGTTGGATTTTTCTGGATTTCAGAATAATTGCCTAAATATAATGAGATATAATGCTGCTTCTTCCTCTCTTCACGGTTACCCTCTGGGGTGTCTGCTGGCCTCTCAGACATTTTTTCAACAAGGTCTGTATCTGCATGCACCACAGAGCACAGAATAGAACTGATGTGTGAACAGCATAAGACCTTTCTATAGAAAGTTTTAAAAAGTCTTGGACAAAGGTGCTTGGATTTCAGGATTGTCTAGATAAGGGATTATCTACATGTAAGGTGTAAAACCAAAGGTGCACATGAGCATTCTATTATACTACCACAACTTGTTTATACTGAATTATGGTTTAAAATTTCAAAATACTTAATCACAAAGTTCTTTTGCCTGCATCAGAAACCTATGAAGTAGGACACTGTTTTTCTCTACAGAGAGGACACAGTTTCTTGGTCAAAGCCAGATAGTGTGACTTTCTGTAGTAATTATTGAACAATTAACCTTATTTTTGTTCTGCCTTTCAGTTTCTGGAGTGGTGATAAAAGTTTTTGTTTCTCCTCCCCCTCCTCCCAGGACAACTGGTGTTTTTCTAGTCATTGTAAAGGGGGACACACATCCAAGTTAAAGGGATACCAGCCTATAGGGTGGTGATTCTTTACCTTAGTGCAGCAGTTCCTACTTGGACTTCGGGACTGTGCTAATATAAGTTTTGTCAGGACCTGGTGCTGGGAGGGTATCTCGACAGTGCCACAATGTTTGCAGCACCATGGCACATCAGGGGCTTTTCCCTTTGCCTGGGGTGGGGTTGGGTCGCGCTGGCCTTGGAGGGTCAAGGAGTCCTGCAGTCCCCTCTGCTGGCCTCCCTGTTCTCAAAATAAAAAAAACCAGAAGTGCGGTCCGATCCTCAATTGGCCCTATTTTCAGCAGCGGGGAGGCTCACAGAGGGGATTCGGGGCCTCCAGAACCTTCCACAAGGCCAGCACAACCTCCCAGTTAAGGGGAAAAACCTCTGAGGTGTCACAATAGCTATGGTGCTGTAGGGACACCCAATATCAGACCACTCCCATTAAAGGGGATGGTCCACTTCTGGTTCCCATGGTGGGTTGTGGCCCACCACTTTGGGAACTTCTGCCTTTGTGGCATCTTTAGCCAAAGTTTTTAATATCCTTAATGACTTTCTGGTAGTGGGGGAGGGGTACCATGTTGCAGTAGCTATAGTCCTTCCTGGAGGAAAAGTTCCAGAAGTTGATGGTGAGGGACTCCTGGCTCTAGCTTATGGTGTCTGGCAGATCTTTATTTTTGTCCTCCTGCCTGTTTAACATGGACATGAAACTATTATATTGGGGGATGTTGTCCAGAGATATGGCATGAGGTGCTGTCTTTTCCTTCTCCAGCTGAGAATGCTGTGGAGGTCCTTAATGGGTTGAGTCAGTGAAGGAGAGAATATGGCCAAACAAACTGAAATTAAATCAGCCAGGAGCCCACCTGGTCTGGATGGTGTTGCAGTGCCCTTGACGTTTGAGAGTGCTCCTGATGTCTAGGTGGTGGTTGCAGTCCCAAGTGCTTTTACCTAGCTGTGGTTGGTATGTCAACTGCACAGGTGGACCAGACCAGGTGATCCATCCCTTAGCAATGTCATGATAGAATATAGTGAAGTAATCCAATGTGAGGTTGCCCTTGAAGAACTTTCTGAAATGCTACCTGGTATAAAATACAGCTCCTCAGTTTCCCTGAGGCAAAACAGTCATGATTGGCCATCATTTCAGCTGAACTGGTTGCAGTTTGTTTCTGTGTTTGGTTCAAAGTGATCATTACTATTTTTAAAGACCTGTTCAACTTGGGATCAAGATAATGAGGACAGTGCTCTTTCAAGTATGTATGAATTTACCTGTTGGTTAAGGTTGGGGGGGAGATGTGAGATACCTTCTAAGGAGTGGCCCCCACAATGTGGAATTCCCGGCCCTCTGACATGTGACTGCCTCTCCTTGCTGGTGTTTCTACTGGAGGCCAAAGAACTGGTTATTTAAACATAACTCTCCTCATAATTTGGTTTAGCTTGCTGCCTTTTGTTTTTATTGCATTTTTGTATTGTTCTATACTGTCAGGGCCTGAAAGAGATCTGAACTGGGTACTTGCTGTAGCTCAGACTGCAATCCTGAGCACACTTTCCTGGGAGTAAGTTCAACAACACAATGGGACTTACTTCTTCGTAGACTTACATAGATGTTTACTGTAGTCTCTCAACCTCTATTTTATACAAGTCCATTAGCCTTTATGGAGACAGTTAGAACTTCTGAAACCATGTTTAGTTACAGTTATGGTGTTACAGTCTGTTGAATTGAGTTCTGCCACTAGCATGTCCGTACATCTCTTTTGCAACAACTTTTCAATATTGTTAGGACAATATTATATATATCATACCAACTGTGTACAGTAGGTGAGAAAATGCACACTGAAGTAAGTGACAGATGTTTCTTTTAATAGCCTGATCCACAGGCTTGAGCAACTTTGATTGCTTAGTTCAGAATTCTTTATTTTAGTGCAGATACTTCAGATTGCAGTACCTAGCTTAGTCCACAAGCTACTTGCTTTGTGTAAATATGTATATAAATCTTCTAAAGATCTGTACAACTTGGGACCAGGTATATATTCTTCTTGATAAAATGCTTCAAAAAAAAAAAAAAAGCTGCTTGGATTTATCTACAGGATTCATCCCCCCTTTGTAGTTTCTTCCAGCCTCTATGCTTCTGGGAATTTTCATTCTTAAAAATCCTGCTCATTAGGCAGATGTGCCTGAACATGAAGCCTCTGGTAATTCTCTTGTTGTACATGTCAGAGCTTTAGTTCCACCCTGATTATGTTAGTATAGTAATTGAACATCCTGTGTGTGTGTGTGTGTGTGTGTGTGTGTGTGTGTGTGTGTGTGTG
>JAJKFI010000088.1:1188919-1243873 GCA_029204185.1 Lerista edwardsae
TGTGTGTGTGTGTGTGTGTGTGTGTGTGTGTGTGTGTGTGTGTGTGCGCGCGCGCGCGTGCGCACACACACACACACATACACACGTGTGGTTGATAGTTAGAATTGCCCAGTTATTAAGTGAAGGAAATTCATGGCAGCATGTAGTAACTTTTTGTGTTAAGGCTAGATGGTGTTGAGTATAGGGACAGGATACAAATTGCCTGAATAAGTGTTTGTTTTCCTTTAGCTAGAATAGAAAGAAAACATAGAAAAGCTAAACTGATGTTCTTTCTGTTTTGAAAGTATATTTTTCTTAATTTTAATTGTATTAATAGATAAACATAAACAATAACACATAGGACCTTAAACATACAATATAACACAATATCACATGCAGCAAATAATAAACAATTTGAAAGATATGTAATAAATGCAGAGTAATGCATCTGAATTACTTATATTTTACAAAATATTACTCATTAATCATATTAAGTGTATGTTAAGAGTCTCATTTCTTAAATACTTGATTTTTTTTTAGCTCCTTGTATCTGTATCCACTATCTTCTCATCAGGTCCATTATGCCAGTTTTTGCCTTTGTGTGCAGTAAGTCAATGAGTGGTTTCCAATTGTTCATAGTAATCTTTACTAACTTCTCTTTAAAGTTGTATGCTTATCCATGTCTACTAAGTTCAATATCCACTAATCTAAGATCCACAATATCCACTAATACTAAGATCCACTAATCTTCAACTGAAAGTATCTCTGAAACTTTTCAGTATGGAAGTGTATTTTTTTGAAAATCATTTCTGGCCCTTTATGCTGTCTAAAAACCTTGGTGGGAGAGACAGGTTAGGGGAGAGGTAGATGAATTTAGCCTGAGGGCTGTGGAAACTATACAGAGCCCTGTAATAACATACTTTTTGTAATTACCATCATAACTTTGGTTCCAGCTCTGTATTTTTGTAATTAAATAAATAAATGAATCACTTATTTTTGAATTGGAAGAGTTCTGGTGAAGAAAAAAAGAGATTTTCCTTTCTTGCTTGCTCTTGTTTACAGCCTGTTCTTTTAGATAGGACACATGCTTGCTTGTGCTGTGTTCTGGTATGATTCGTTGGTATGCACCTGTGCCGCCCTTCCTTCTGCACTCACACTGCTGCTATGTCTGGGAGCTCTGCTGCTACATTTGGACAGGCAGCACCAGTGTGGTTTGTGTGTTCATGAGCAAGAGAGTCGGGCCCTGTTATTAACTGTGGTAGGGACACAGATGGATGGATCTGAACCCCAGAACTTGCTTGCCCACCTCTTATCTCACTTATATTAGAGGAGAAACTGCACCTTGCCTTTCTGCAGCAATACAGACCTGATTGGCAATTACACAGAGACACAGTAATGACCAGAAATTAACAAGAAATGTATTTTCAGTTTTCCATCAGCAAAGCAGATAAACTGTAATGTTTGCATTCAGGGTGGGATATACCAGCTTGCAAATAAGTTCATGTGGAATTTTTACTAGCTGTTTACTGCCAGTATTTTAGGTAATCTATGATGCATTATAGCCTATCAAATAAATAATATTGCAATAATGAGTGAAATCTTCCAGTGTACAAAAATATATGTGCCTGTTCGTCTAGAGACAATTGCATTCTCCCACAGGTGAATGGCTATTTTTGTATCTGGTGTGTCCTCTGATCCAAAACACGTGTACAGTACTGGAAAATACTGTATGTCTCTTTGGTTTCAATGGTACTTAGCTGCCTTGTAAGTGTGCCGGGATTTCAGCCAAAGTTTAAAAGTCCAAAGAAGCCTTAAGTCTATTTCCCACTTAAGAGGAGCATGTGTAAGACTTCACTGTAGTTTCTTCACACTAGGCATTAGGTCTTGCTATAAGGGGTGGGTGGGGCTAAAAGGAAAGCACCCATTTTTGGCTTGGCTTCACCTGGCAATAGATCATGCTTCGGTAGTGTGGCTCAGTGGTGTACACGTGCAGCATAGACACAGCTGTAGGATCACTGATTACAACAGCTTTTAAGGGACTAAATCACTGTAAACATTGTTAGGTTGCTTATTTTGCAGAGCAACAATGGTGCCCCCCCCTTAAAAGTTAGTGGATTCTGAGGTAGAGTCTGTACAAGCAGTAGAATGGACCAGACTATGTGTCGCAGTGGTGCCACTTTTGAATGTCCCCTTATGTAGTATCTCCTTGCAAATAGAAAACTAGACTGGGATGAAGATTCTAGCCCAGAACCTCTTGCTTTCTATTTGTGGGGAGTTCGTAAACATTCTGGGAAGATTTAGAAACATGAACCTTCATCTGTAATCTGGTGCAGTCTCTTCTACTGCTATGTTCTACATTGAGTAGAATAGTGTTAGTGCTGTCTGATTTAAAACTAGAAAAGAAGCCTATGCCTTTTCCCATGCAGTTTTCCTTGTTTTGAATTCTGCATTTCACGTTTGTGTCCATTTAGAATTTGCATTCAATGTTTTACATGTAGAAAAAATGCTTTCTTTTGAAGTGTCAGAATATGTTCCATGTGATACAGCCTTTGTTTTAAAGTTGAGGGCACTAGTAAAATATGGCTGAACAGCATAGATTTCCTATAGACCTCAGTTTTTTGTGCTCTATGTTCTGTGTGCTGTTGTCTGTAGTAGGACATGCTGGCTTTGAGGATTAGTCATTTGTCACTTTAATGCCGTTTCAGCAAAGTAGATATTGCGTTTGAAAGAACTGCATTGCTAAAGCTGCAGGTTTCCCCCCCCCCCATACAATCAAAATTCTTTATATATGACCATTTAACATACCACTCAGGATTAAGGAATTTTGTGTGAGACAATGGTGTTTCATGGTGAGAGTCTCTCACAGTTCTAAAACATGGTAATAATTGGGACCAGAAACACCGGCTTTTCCTCTGCCCTATTCACGTTCTTCAAAAGATGAAACATGTGGGAATGGCGTATTGTGTGATGATGGTGAAGGATATGGAATTTGTTAGCCCAGTAGATAATTGAAGTATTGACTCACCATATTTGCCTAAATCGTATACAAAAAAACTTCAGTTAAGAAAACACCTTGCTATACAAATATTGCTTAGCTTAGCAATGATGAAAGCTAGAAATCTTATAGTCAATATGCAAATTAACACATTTTCCCAGCTTTTAAAAAATTTTTAAGAAATGTTTCCTTTTAACAGGGAGGAAAACGAATGTACACAAATATTTTCTGTCTTTTCTCTGTATCTTCTAGAAGTCCTTGCAGGTTTCCCATTGCATATGTTAAACTGTGGAATGTTTTTCCCCCCAAGGTGAGGCTCATCAGAAATTGTTACTTCACTGGTGAGAAGATAAGAGGCTTATTAGGTCACTTGGTATCTGATTAAGTTGAAGGTGGCCTGTGTTTGATCAAGATAGAAGAAGAGTTAAAGTATCAGCAGCATTGGGAATTCTAAAGATTCTGAGCTAGTTGTGTTTTTTTTTGGGGGGGGGGAGGGATTTACAGTGTGTTGGACACCATGTCTAGTAGGCAGTCTGTGTTTTCCAATAAGGAATGCAATAGGATATAACCCAATTGGGTCCATCTTTATTTTACAGCTTTTAGTTAACTTCATGCTTCGGTCTTAAATTCGCTAATTTGGCTGTAGTCTTATTTAGATAATTATTTAGTGGAAAGCTTTTAATGCTCTCTAGAAACTACTTATTTCTTCTCCCTTTTCGTAGGTAAGTGTCAAATAGGTAGAAGGAATCTTGCTTGTTCTGGGAGTGGATACCACAAATCCTCCCCATGAGTGCTGCCACTTCCCCAGCAGGATTTGCAGGTTTTGGAATGCAGTGCTCTGGATGCTATCAGTGCCTGGAGTGAAGTTCCATGATGAGCTTACATGGCATAATAAGCAGCAATTCTCTTGTTGTCATTGGGCAGATAAGATTCCTCCCATTCTGGTTGTTTTCTTATCGACCTCAAATCAAGCTGATTTTTGTCACTCCAAGACAAATAGGTTTTACTTTTTAAACCATCATGTTACAGAGGTTTGCTTTGTGGTTGGAAGAGCTGCTTAGATACTCTTAATTTAGTGATGTTGTTTCCAGGGGCAAAATTTCAAATTTGTGTCTCATTTTCCTGTTAGCTTGCAGAAGAGAGGCTGTCAGCTCAAATGTTTTCATAATTTAGAGGACTGCAAATGCACATGTAGATACCATCATAGGTTTTCCAAAGCTAGAAGAAAATTTTTTACAGATTCATGTGTATTTGGGAGTAGAAACTGCTAGTCAGGAAACTCATCAGTAGTCAGAATGGGCCCATAAGTTCTAATCTTAATGGTCTGGTAGAAAGCAAAAGATTTGGGTTTCTAGGCCTAATGGGACTGTATCACTTCAGACTGTATCACTTCATGGCCTAATGGGACTGTATCACTTCAGACTCCAAGTGATAGATTCTACTTCTGAATACTTTCCCATGTAAAAATAATTGCCTTGCAAATAGAAAATTAGTGCTTCAACAGTATTTGAATATCTACTTAATTCTAGCTCATCCTTGTCCTGCTGTGTTAGTCTGCTGTTGCCAGAAATTTTAAATGTAGGGGGATACTGAAAATGTTATTTTTCCCCCTCTGGCAGTCTGAGGTATTGCAGTCTATCTTGCCATTCTAATATTAATACAATATTCAATTTATAAACCACCTTTTTCCCCAAAGGGCACTCAAGGCTGCTTGAGTGTAGAATAGACCATTGATAGTGGAGAAAGGAAATGGGAAGACTAGCTTGTGGTAGGGAAAGGTGTGATTGGCATTTGGTTGTTATGTTTAAATGGAGAGTTGAGTTGGTCAGATAATTAAAACATCACACTGCAACATTTTCATAGCATCAGCCACCCATGAGTTTTGTCTTTTTGACCTGAATCATGAGAAATGCTTTGACTGTTCAGAGGCTTTAGAAAAAATAGGTGACTTGCTCAGCTGTATTTTGTTGTACAGCATTACGGCTATGATGTGGTAAAATATCCATTTCTTAAAGAATTAATCACTTAGTTCTGTCAATGTGCTATTTACAACATTTAAAAAATCAGTTTAGATTCTGTTGAAATGGCATTAAAGTCATGTGTTTGGTTTGTTTCTTTTCTGTGAAGTTTTCTGTGATTTTGCTTAATGTTTGAGGCACTTAACATATTGATTTAAGCCTCTGATTGAGAGAGAGAAAAATGTGTGTGGGAATGAACTTTATTTGTATAAGAGCATTTTAAACTGCATGATTGCCTTTTGCTTTGCATGACTTAATCTAAAATGCCTGAAAAAAAAGTTATGATTCAATAAGTTTTTTCAGTAAGTAGGTACTTTACTTGGTGTGAAATGCTGTGTGCCCTGTTGAATTATAATTGCATATGAATAAGCTTTGCTTCTTAATTTGAGTTGTTGGGAAATCCATTGAAATATGAGAGTGGATTTCTTCATGCTACAGTTGCCAAATACGTTTGAGGTGTTGCATAGCTTATATCTAGCAGCTGCTTAGATGGTCCTTAGCAGCTTAACAATTTTTTTTTACCAAGTCTTGAATACTAAGTTTCTTTATCAAGACAAATGCAGCCCTTAAGTATCTTGAATAAGCTCATTTCCCATTTGAATGATAAGGATGCTGTACCTTTTAATGCAACCATAGGCATTGAAGAGGTTACAGTGTCTTTGTCCATTTTTGTGCTTTAAATTTTAGTTTCCAGCATGCATTGGCTTTCCCAGGACCTTCTCATTCTGGTTCATACAGCACAAAGCATGTTCACGTGGGAAGGAAGTCTGACTATAGTCAGTGGAGTTTAGTCCTTAGCAGGTGTGTTTGGAGTTGCAGGCTGAGAATGGTGTACTCCTGTGTGCTTAATAAGGTCCACTTGCAACTCTGAGTGAGTGAGTGAGATGGTTGTTAGGAAAGAAGCCAAAGAGATTTCAGCAGAATTGCATCTCACCATGAACCTAAGTCATGAAGATCTGGGAAAAAAATATTTGTTGAATTTTAGTACATTGGATGTATTGGATATTGTGGAAAGGTTAGGCTTCATCTTCAATCTCTGCAACTTCTTTTTCTTATCTTGTTCGTGTCTGGAAAGAATGATTTGTCCTAGATCTAGATATTCAAACTTGTGACCAGGCCTTTGTCTTTCACTTGTTGCATCTGCCAATGCATTATGGCCTGTGAAATTATCAGAATCCTATGTGAATGATCACTCATGCCTAAAAGTTATGCTAGAACTGAGGACTTGGAAATATTTCTTGAGCTGAGTGAGGTCCTGTTATTACAGCTTTCCAGTGACAACAAGCAGCTAAAGATGTATTCTGCAGACTGTGTGTAGAAAACATTAAGTGCAAAAGGTGAAAGGAATGGTGGAAAGGAGGAGAATGTAATAATGATTAGCTTGTAGGAGAATGCAAAAACTACTAGAAGGCAAAGGTTTTGCAGAAGAATATTAAGATGGGAAGAAAGACATCTTGATAGGAAACACCATTCAGGACAACACACGAGTGGTAAAATATGACCTGGGAATATGTGAAACAGTTGCACAGGAGCTTGTGCGGAGAGAAAAATGAGATGGGTATGAGGTAAATTAGGCTTATAGCCTAATTTAGTTTATAGCCTGTGGGTTACCTGATCTAAGTTGCAATTTTCTGCAAGCCACCAGGGCAGTTTTAGAAGTGCAAGCCACCAGGGCACGGTATATGTTTTGTAACAAAAGCACAGATGGCTAGGGCAGGCTCTGTTTAAGGCAGGTTCATACGTAAAGATAACAAGGCCTGCAAAATTGAGGATCAGAAAAACTTTTCTCAAAATTTATGGTGGCTTTATATGAATTTGTGGTGCTGATTCCAAAAATGTCATCAATTTTCCCTATCAAGTCTAGTTTCGGAGGTACAGCAATAGCCTCAGTGAATGGTTCAAGCAGCTTCTTCGTGAAGAATTCATAGCATAGGCTTCCTCACAAGTAAGTTGCTTGAACCATTCACTAATGAGGCTCTGCTGCATCTCTGAAAGTAGATGCAATACAGCAAAACTGATGCAATTTTTGGAACCAGCTCCTGAAATTGGTCTAATTGGTCAATTCCAGGAATTGGTCTAATTTTTAAGAAGGCAAAATGTATGTTGGGCTGAATAATTTAACGAAGGACATTGACATTTTCAGCAATTCTTGTTGGAGCACACTGTTAATATTTCAGTTAATATTAACATAGAACTTTTTTTAACTTTTAGTACATCTTTGGGGAGTTCAGCCCTGCCGAATTTAATCTGTTCTTTGTGACTCCTCGCTGTTCTGTTGAGGTAAGAGCAGTTTTAAATCTATTAATCAAACTTTGAGACATTGAAATTTGTTGCAGCTTTACTGTTTGTATAGCACAAGAAGTCCCTATTGCACTGCCACCCATTTTTCCTTCACTTGAAATGTTGAATGAAATGTTTCGTTGCCCATTAATGATAAATGACATCAGGTGGATTTCTTTCATCAGTCTCTAGTAAGGCTACTGTGAATATCAAGCTGTTAAGTGGGAAGCATGGTTGAAGGTGTATTGGACTTCACCTTCCCAAGTTAAGGACTTGGGAGAATTGTGTGAACAAGGACGCACATGGCTCACCTTGAGGTGCAATCCCAAGGTCCCAATACCTTAATTGTGATTAAACATTTGGGGGGGGGGGTGTATGTTTGAACCAAATTGAAAACTTTAAATAACTGCTGCTGAAAACCTGTTGTCCCTCTCTTTTCATTTGAACATTTTCTGCATAGCTGCCTCCCTACAATGAAACCATTACATGTGGCCTCAAGTCCACAGGAGAGCTTCATGATGGTAAGATACTATATCTTTGTTTGCAACTGTTGTTCTCTTCCTTAAAGTTCAATATATTTTGTTGCCTGACTGCTGCAGAGCCAGACTAATACATTGTCTGACTGCTGCAGAGCTAGAGGCAAACAGGCATCATTCCTGTCCTGGCTAACAAAAAATAATGACCACATCCTGAAAATAGAAAGGCAATCTGCTATTGACACAATACCATTCTTGACTTCATGGAATGGAATCCTTAATGGATTGGCCACATTTGACTGTGGTCAGTTGACCAGCGGGCCCGCTGTACTTGGATGTCAGCATCAGAATTTCAGGTTTCCAGGTGACTCAGAATTTTGCTGTTCCCCAGTTTTGAGAATGCTACTAGTTTGTATGTTTTTACAAGAGTGCTTTTTTGTGGAAACTTCATAATAGAAAGCCAGTGTATTGTGTTGATTAGTGTGTTGTATTAGGAGAAGGGTTTAAACTTCTAATTGGCAGTGAAGCTTATTGGGTGACCTTGGGCCAATCATCTCTCAGCCTAAATGATTCCAAAAATATAATGAGGGGGTGGGTGGAGAGAAGAAAAATGTATGCTTCCTTGTCAGAAGGATAGTTATTTAATTACTATTTATAAGGATAATAATTTAATACTAATAATTCATGTAGTGTCAGCCTATGCTGTCCAGAATTTATCAACAGCCCAGTCTGTGCTTATCTTGTATTCCTAAAAACATGTCAGAGTTGAAGTAGTCACAAAGCTGTTTTCCACATTTAGGCAATTAAGTATTTGGAACCCCTGATTTATAGACGTCCAACTTACGGATGGCTGTGTCAGTGCTTTTGCACAAGTGCAATAAGTCCTTAAAGTGATTTCATGCAGGCTCAGTGATAGTACTGGATTGGCAAGAGCTGGCTGTTTTGAGGCACTTATGTACTGACTTCCGGGCAGACCTCTGGAATGGAACTAGTACTGTGTTGGGAAGTTAATGTTTTTTATACTTCTGTTGGAATTTTTGTTGTCAGAAGATTCAATCTGAGCTGAGAACTGTGGGCCCTAGAAGCCCATTTTATTTATATGAAACTTCAAGATCATTATCAAATCATTCTTCCTGGCTTCTTTCCATCTGTTGCCACCACCTCACCCCTAATATAATTTAATGGAAGTTTGTTTTTACTCCTAGGGGAGGAGTATCAGAGAATTGAATTTGGTGTTAACGAAGTTATTGAGGCAGATTCGTCTGTGCTGAACAACAACGACTACAGTATTTCAAGTACTCTGAATCCTCAGGCACCGGAGTTCATTCTTGGTTGTGCACCCACCCAGAAAACGCCCAAGGATGTACTCAGCGAAGCCAACTATAACTCCATTGATTGCCAGTTCACTGATTCTGCTCTTGCTTTGGATAACAGTTCTAATGCTGAGAATGATAGTTCACCTGGAAGCCTTGGGCAAAGGGAGCGCAAAAAGAAGAAGAAAAGACCCCCTGGATATTACAGTTACTTGGAAGATGGCAGTGATGGCGTTGTTCTGCCCGAGGCTTTGGTAAATGGGCATGCAAATTCACCGGGACTTAATAGCATGAGCGCAGAGGATGTGGAACTTCCAGGCGATCTGCCGGCGGTCACTCCAAGGACTTGTAACAGCCCTGACAATTCTGTGGACTTCACTAACGAAGCTGTGTCTGACGATTTGGTTTCTAGCATGCTAGATACTACCAGGACTGCAGGGCAGCCTGAAGTATGCAGTGTTACTAATTTGGAACAGTCTTGCACCCCCTCCGAGACTGGGAGGGATAGCCCATTAAGGACAGCTGTTGTACAGCCTTACGCTGGTACTGATACTACTGAAACCCTTGGTGTTACTAATGGACAAACACTTGAATCCTCTAGTGAGGGCACAGCTGCCAATGGGGTAGACTTGCATACTGTGGAAAGCACTGACTCAGACCAAGCTAAGCCTGAGGATGCTTCGTCTGCTACTGAGGCAGCCCCCTCTGTTTCAGGATCACTCACGGTTAATCAGCCTGCAAAGTCGTGGGCGAGCCTCTTTCACAATTCCAAGCCCTCTGTTTCCACATCTATGGCTTATGTGGAAACTAAGTATACCCCTCCTGCTACATCTCCCGTGGTCCCTGAGAAACAGGTTGAAGTCAAAGAGGGACCTGTTCCAGTTTCTGAGGATCCTGCAGCCATAAAGATTGCAGGTATCGTTGATGATGTGTTGCAGGTCTGAGTTGCAAAGAGGAGAAAGGTTAACTCAGAGTTTGAGTGGGGCAGTCGTATCCTCATGTTTTTCATAGGCATTAATAACACCACAGGTAGACCATGTTCAATAAGCACATCTTTGTTATTTGCTTAGAGTAATTTTTTGATCTTTCTTTATGCATCTCAGCTGATGAAGCACACAACTGTGGCTTGATCCTGACTTCCTTTCAGCAGTACAGGCAGCAGCAGACACTTGCTCTGCCATACACATGCATCAGTGAAAGGCTGAGTTTGTCTAGGCTGGAGAAGCTTTGTTCCCTCTTCTAGAGCCAGCCTTTTGCTGCAGCTGTGAGAGGGATGTGTGTGTGTGTCTCCATTCGTAAAGCCTTGCCAGCTCAGCACAGAATTTGCTGTGTCAGAGGGTCTTTGTTACTTTTAGTATCCCTTCCCACTCAGGACTGAAAGGCAGGCTCAGCCTTTCTGCATTGGAAAGACTGGTCTCTGTTTACTGGTGGGGAAACAATTGAATACAGTGCCTACCTTGCTCATCCTTCTGCTGCAGGCTCTTGCTCAGAGCACATGTTTCACTGCCTCTTTCTTTTCCCTCCTTGAAGATGCAGGAACTTTTATGCTAAAATTGCATGCACCCTCATGAAAAAGGAGGCAGAGATGAAACTGACTGTTGCTGACTCACAAATGAGCAACTAACAGGAGTACAAGATGAAAGAAGCCAGGTTCAGATATAAATTGACTAGATTATGTTTGAGTTCTGTGTGAACAAACCAGTGGGAGCTGGAGGCTTGTGTGCACCCACCCAGCACCAGGGATGAGTTAGAGTTAACTCTAGTTAATTAGAGTTAATGCTTCTGTTCAGGACAAACTATTGCTTCCCTCCTTTTTATATGCGTTTAGGACTGGCCAGGGAATCAAGCCACATGCAAGATGGGGGAGGGGGTGAGAAGAGAAACCTGTACACCGATGGCTCCTTCAGGGATATTCGCGTAGCATTAAGCTTTCCCTTACTCTAGGTAAAGCCCCAGTCACGTCATGGGGCCCTTTGGATCTGTGCCAGCTATATCGCTGGTGCAAATCCAGAAAGCCCCATGTAGGGCTGCCCGGCCTGTGAAGGGGGTTTGGATGCTGAGGGCACCACTACCAATCCCAGGCCTGACCCTCCCCTTGTTCTCCCTTTCATCCATGGAGTTATAATAAACATGGAGACGAAATGACGTCATATTCTTGAAACTTCCGGTCTGGTCAAACAATATGGCTGACGCAATGGTTCTGGTCCATGGTCTGGTCTAACAATATGGCCGACGCAACTCCATGGGTCTAACAATATGGCTGACTAAGTATGCGGAATTAAACCTTGGAATTGCATATTAACTCATAATTAGGTTACCAATGATGTTTCTCCACGATCACACGTTGTTATTTTGGTAAGTTTTTACTTCAGGAGTAAACGATTCAGTCCTAAACACTACGCGCAAAGCAATCTGAAATGCTTGGAATCAGCATTTTGAGTATAAAAACATGGCCGCTAAGCCCGCCCCCTCTGGTCTCACTGTGTTCCTATCTAACTGCATGGGCATGGCCACCCCCTGCTTTCATCCCATCCAAAAACCCTCTCCCAGCCCCCACGATGCCTGTTGTGACCTCACCAAGCTGGCGCAGGCTTTCACACTGGCCCAGCCAGCTCACAAGTAGCCACACTAAGCCAGTGCAGGGATGGCTGCAAGTTTAGGTTGCACTGTCAATTGCATAAAAATTTTAACAGAATGGACAGTTACAGCTGGTTTGAGGATACTACTGCATTTTTTAAGATATCGAAATGCCAGTCTTAATTGAATTCTATAACTTGTTAGTGCCATGCTGTTTCTAGTTTGGAATTCAGCCTTATCCCCTTATTGCTTAAATAAAAAAACCCTTTTTTGCATGTCTAATCTTCCAAAGGCCAAGGCTTTGGTCACACTTGAGATTCTCTGGCTGGCCTAATTTAATCTCTAAATTTGAATGAAACTTTTCCAAACAGTACATGCAGATGACACTGTCAGCTAGTGTGGGTGTAATGTATATTCTGTGCATTATAATATGTGTGCATATTATAAACTCTCTGGAACCATAATATGAATATTTTGACCAAATTTGCTTCGAATATCATCAAATACGGGCTATCTAATAAGTCATATTTATGCAAGTATCTGTAAACAGTGATCTTCAGGGCATTGGAAAGAGGATTGTCTACAATGAGAACTATGTAGGGTAAGGATGAAAGTGTACTTAGAACTGTAAGATTGACCTCTGACTTCTGGTCATGGATTTGTCTAGAACAGTAGGTGCCAGTCGGCTGGATCTGGTATCCTGGAAAAACCATCTGGGCATAGCACAGAGCTTTCCATTCCGCGCTGCAGCCTTTGTTCTTTGCGCCCGATCATCCCATAGTCTCGCACCAGCTGCTTCCTATTCCTGTCACCTCAGAAGCCTCTGTGCCCCGACTTCCCAGGGGGCATCGCTTTCCAGTGTGAGGCTGTGGGAAGGTTGGGCACAAAGGTTGCAGTGTGGTACGTAAAGCTCTGTGCCCAGCCTGGATGGCTTTTCCAAGCTGCGTTGGGCCACAGTACTAGTAGTTATGTTTTAAAACCCAGAATAGCTTGGGAATTAAATACCAAAAGTATAGCATTGTCCTGTACAGTCTTGCTGATCCGCTGAAGGAGGCCCATCTGAAGTGTGGTTGGTATGAATGTCTTAGATCTGAATGAAAAGTCTTAGCTCTTTTAGATCTCCTCCAATTTTTCCTGCCTTCACATATCAATTGATATTTGATTTTTCTTTGTAAACCACTTTGAACTTTTTTTTTGTTGAAAAGCAGTATATAAATACTGTTAATCAGCTGAATACACTTTTTACTGGCCCTTGGACACCTGCTGGAAACCTTTTGTTTCAGCAGTACGAAAATAGCATTAGCCTGAACACTATTGGAAGTTTTGATCTTCTATTTTGAGTTTAATTGGTTTTGCAATGTTTTGGAATGAGGTGAGGGTTGAATTGTATATCGATAGCTGCCTTAAGTGTTCTAATATGCAGTGGAAAGGTAAGAAAAACATTTTCTAAGATTATTTTTCTAGATTAAGAAATAATAGTAATCTCAGATGGACAATTTACAATCCAGATATGTTCACAAAAGTAGTTCTGGGTAATTTCTGTGCCTGCTTCACCTTTGGATCCATAGGGAAGTACTGGTAAGTGTGATGGGTATATCCAAGTGTGCTACAATGAGTAAACCAAATGCATCTGGTGGCATGGACTGACATCCATGAAAGTTTATGCTGAAATAAATGGTTGGTCTTTAAGGCTCTGCAAGAGTCTCTTTTAGTAAGAAATCAGTGAATTCAAATTCATGTGTTTGGCCACAAGGGGATGCTAAAGTTCTTTATTTCTGTTTTTCGTCCACTATGCAAGATTCTGTTCAGTTGAAATCGATTGGCTTTTGTTGATGTTTTCAAATATGTTCTTCATTTGACAGAACTACTGGAAAATGTAAAACTAATACATAAACCAGTGTCTTTGCAACCACGAGGGCTGATCAATAAAGGAAACTGGTGTTATATCAACGCTGTATCCTTATTTTGGAGAAAAATGCTACCAGTTAATTAAATGTTAACTGTTTGTTGTCTTTGCGGAATGTAGTAAAATCCCCAAAATAAATGCTAATCTTTAAGATTTAAATGAAATATTTAAATTTTAAGGTGTGAATGGTGTACCGAGGACATTGTTACAACTGTTGAAAAGCAATTTGTAATATAAAATGTGTTTTCTCCAAAACTGTTGCTTGTGTAAAATGGGTTTGGCTCTCTTCATTTACTGACTCCTTAATGCAGTTCTGTAGACACTGCAAGCTTTGGTCGCTTGCCCTCCTATGTATCACCTAATGAAGTCCATTCCAATGTATTCGAAATCACAGCGGCCGTGTACTTCAACACCGATGATAGACAGCTTGTAAGTAAATTGTCAGTCATGTTTTAACTGTGGTTTTGCAAATAAATAGACCTGCTTTTCTCTAAAGAAAACAAACCAGATAGGATGAGAGAATGAAACGTCTCCCTTTTTCTGCAAGCCTTGGGAGGCTAAAATCTTCAGCTTGGCATGCAAAAGTCATTCTGGCTCAGGGCACTGTGAATTATGGTTCTCTGGCCATTCCTGAGAAGTAAAACTCATTGACCTGATAATGTACCAGAAGCTAAAATACTGGCCCTTCTGTCTTAAAGCTACCCGCCACTGTTGTGGGTGGAGTGGGGGGGGGGGCATTGCTTCTAACTGTATTGGCTGAGGAAGGTGGCCTATAACACAAGTGCATGTTAGACATTCTTCAGTGCAATTGTAACTCAACAAAGGGAGATAAGTGAGCCCTTTTTTCTATGTGATGCAAATAGCCACATCCCTATTTGAACTGTGCCAGTTCCAGCTGTTACTTGGTTCTTGGCCAGGTGCTGGTGTAGCTTGTTTTACCTGTAACACTTGCTCCTTTTGATGTGACTGACACACATTTCTTTTGTTCCACTTTAGCGTCCGCTTAATGAACGAGTTTACAAACATGCCGGTGCCTCCAAAGGCAAAGCAAGGTGGGTGAAAAATACCAAATGCCAACTGCTAGTTATGTATTGGGGCGTGGAGGAGCACAGTGCCATCTCTGTTGCAGGGCGGCCAAGGTTCCCCGTGCTATTTCAGTACAGGTTAAATTGCATCTAAAGGCTCATGTTGCATAGTGTATAAGGAGCCTTTTTTGCGTATCTCCCTAAAATTAGATCTTGGTCTGAGGAAGATAGCATAATGATGGCACTGCTCTCCTGCACTTATTACTCTGTTTAGCAGTTTCTCAGCTGGCTAGAAACGCCTTGTGCTGGTTTTAAATAGGGTGCCAGTGGGGGAAACCTGTATTCACCCAGTGTTATTTGCTATTTCTCCACAAATATCTGCCTTGTTCGTTTGAAAAGTCAGTCACTGTTGTCCTCATTTTGCATTGATCTGTTGCCACAGGTTTGTTTTGTAGAACTCTTTGACTTCTGTATGACCCACCTGTAGGCTTTCTGTCTTTATTCCCCATCCTTGAATTGATGGCAATTAGTACTGAAAATATTCTTTGTGTGCAGACAATCCTGGAGGTTGAAACCTACAAATTCTGTGTAGTTTCTCTACCTGTTCTTACTTTGTGTGGCATGATTATCTACCATGTTGTGGTCAAGGCTGCAGAAAAGCTACCGTTTACAAAGCTACAATAGCAACCTCTTGAGTATGTTTTGGAAACCTAGCACTGTCTATCTTTTAATATGCTCCAGAAGCTGACCTTGGAAACATGTTGCCCCCTCCCCTTCTTTTGTTTTGCAGCCTTGGGTGACAAAATTGCAAGAGACATCAGGCCTGGAGCTGCCTTTGAACCTACATACATCTATAGGTTGCTGACAGTTATCAAGTCAAGCCTGTCAGAAAAGGTGAGAGCTAGATCTTACCATGTGTCTCCCTTACCCTCTGTATGTAGGTACCTCTTTAGAAGTAGCCTGCAGTGCCACTTGACTGCTGGGACTGCTCCTGTTTCCTTTTATTCTTCAGGGGTGGAAGGCTTCCCTTAACTGAATGTAGACCATTCCAAATTGTACCAAAGGTGCTGGGGAACCACTGTCAAAAGAGCAGTCATTATTTGAAGGAATCGGAGTAAAACTGAAACTAGTGTGCAAGTTAACTGCAGGATTCTTCTTTGATGCAGCAGAAACATGGAGGGCGTGGTGCCAGCATCTTATTCTCTTCTGCAAGCCTTGGGGGTGAAAAGAGAGAAGGCTTGTGTACTGTAACTGTTGAAATTTAACTATGTGGAAGTGAACGTCCAGTGAATCGGGAATTAGGACTGGAGAAGGGATCCAAGAATGGAGCACAAAATACCTGAAGCTGAATTCTCCTGAAGCTGGGATTAGTAAAACCAGCACTTAGTAAAATGTGTGACACATTTCTCTGTTCTGTAGAGATTGGTCGACTTGTCAACAGTGCTCTTTATCAAAGCCCCAAACTGCTTTTTAAATGCTGCCTTGGCAAAAGCACTCTGGACATGTGGACCGAGAGCTGTTGCAGGAAAACTGACTGGTGCACATACTCATTATCCTCTCCACTAGTATTTCTCGAAGTCTGGTCCATAGACTGGCAACCAGTCAGCTGCCAAACCATTGCATGTTTCCTGGTGCTTCCTTCTCCCGGCTTCTTGGTGTCTCCCAAGAGGCTCTGAGAAGCTAGAAAGACTATCTTGCCATGTCATCGTGTCACAGGCACCTTCCTGTGCACCTGGTCTTGTGCCAGATTAAAACATGGTTGCTTGAGAAACTCAAACGTCAGTTCAGGTGTATTGTTCAAAGGTGATTTTGAATCACTCAGATCTTGCATTAATCTGAAAACCTTCCAGTGTGGGGAGACTGAGCAGCAACGCATTCTGAAACGCCTAACTGTTTGTTCAGGGCAGGCAAGAAGATGCTGAAGAGTATCTGGGATTTATTCTAAATGGCCTACATGAGGAAATGCTGATTTTGAAGAAATTGCTATCTCCACACAGTGAAAGTAAGTTACTTTTTTAGAGGGAATTTAGATGCATAGATGTGCTTGTATCAGGCCTTGGGTAAATACTACTTAGGTAAACACTACGTGTGGGTACCTAAACCATGGTGTTAATCACTTCGTCTCAAGCAAGGTTGTGGCACAGTGGTTTGAAATGTTTCTACAAGTCATAGTTTGCATTAACCATGATTAAGCAAAACATAGTTATGGCAGTTTCCCTATATAATATTCCAGTTATCTGTTGGCAAAGCGCTTCTCACTGATGTCCACACCCCGTACATATTTATTTGAAAAGCTAAACCATGGTTTTACTGTTTCTTGAGATCTTAACTCTGGTTAAGCGTTACACTTGCACCACTGACAGACTTTTAAAGTGCAAGAGGAGAGACGAAACCATTGAGGTAACTTTAGAACAGTCGCCTAACGTGTAAAATTATTTTATAGTAGATTTCCTACATAATAGTCGTCGTCGTTGCTTCTTAGTACAGGAAGCTGCTGTGAACTTCCACATCATTGTCCACCTCTTTTTAGAGAGAGAGATTCATGTCTGCAGATTAAAAAGTACATTTTTTCCTCTCTTAAGAAATTGCCATTTCCAATGGCCCAGAGACTCAGCCTGTAAACGAAGAGGAGGAACAAGAGGAGCAAGGCGAAGGCAGTGAGGATGAATGGGAACAAGTGGGACCACGCAACAAATCCTCTGTCACTCGGCAAGCGGATTTTGTTCAGACACCAATTACTGATATATTTGGTGGCCACATAAGGTATGATAAGTTTTAATTTTAATGAAACATAGGAGTGTGTTGATGTGAGACAGAGATGCCTGCCTGTCTTTCCCAACCCGTGGCTAGACTTTCCCTTCCCTTTTGCTGTAGCTTGCTAACAGCACACAGAGTCCTCATGTCTTCAATGGCATATACTTCCAGGTAGGAGAGCGTAGGATCGCAACCTGAATAAATTAATTTCATGAACTGGAAAAACTAGGAAAATACTTGGGACTCAAAATCTACTAATTATATTAATGAATAGTTTAGAAGTACAAAAATTTGCTCTCGAGGTTCCCTCTTCTCCAGACATTTAGAACATGAAGGTCTCGTGTGTCATGGAAATGCCTCTGTGTGCCACACACATGGGGAAGGATGTTCCCTATGCATGTTTTCAGAGGAGTTTAAATTAATTGTTGGTTACTTGTCCATGAGAAAATGGTTGTCTCTACCTTCAGAATTAAAATATTGCCTATACTCAGACCCCCAGTTTCCAGTTGTTTTCTTGTAAGTCTAAGAACTGCTCTAGACCCTCTCCCTTAATGTATCTTTCCTTTCTGTTCCTAGTGTGTGTATTGGGTAAGACTGTGTTGTTGAAATAACTTCCTTTGACTTTAGCTGCTTAAGCTTTGACTGGGCTCACCAGAACTGATGTTCCTTTCAATCAGGGTCTCTTCTAAGAGGGAGGATGATGATTTTCATAGAGATTCCTCTTGCTGTAAAAAAAAATGCTGTGACAAATTATAGATCCATTTTATAGGAACGTGGTGTTTACAAATAGGATGCTGTTGCACACAAAAGTACATCCAGAACTGAAGGCGAGTCCAGTAACTGCAACATGAGCTTGTGTCAGCTTGAAAAGTTCCTTGTGGCCATTCAGGTTCATCAGAATATTTTAATAGCTGATGGGGATTTAAAAGACTCAGCTAGTCATGCTTTGAAAGCCTCTGCTTTGTATATTTAATCTGTTAATAATTATTATTGGTGAATGTGGTGTCCATCTTTTAACATCCAGAGGAAGCAAGATGAAACTGAGGGATTTTTTTTTTAAAGAGCTCTCTGCCCGAGCAGAAGAACCACAAAGATCCAATCCCACATGTGTTGTCTGCTTTCTGCCACGCCTGTCCTTTTTCACTCTACAAAGTAGGTCACCGCAGAAATGGGATCCCATGTTGGGATATTGGAAAGCTTCCTCCTATGAAGCAGAGGGTGGAGATAGGAATGGTCTAGGAGCAGTCTACCAAACACAGGCACCCAAAATAGCTGCAGTTTTCCATTTTGTGTTTCCCCTGTGAGAATGTAGTGGATTGGCACCTTTTTCCCACAAAGATTTTAGCCTCTTCAAATTCTGCATTAGCAAGCCTATTTCCATGAGAGTAAAAGTGGGGCTTTAAAGTCCAGACATGCAGGTATTTGAATTTTTCATAACCAAACATCTTCATATCAGTCCCATGCTTAGCTCAAGTGCGACTCTCTTGCTTACAGGCACAGTCTGCGAAAGGGAACTTCATATTAGGCTCTTTTAGCTTAGAAAAAGAAGTGAATATGGAGAGCACACACAAGACATGTATGAATGGTATGAAGAAAGTGGATAGAGCAGTGCTTCCCAGTCTGTGGGTTGCAACCCACCATTGGGAAGCAAAACTGGGCCATTCCCCCTTGAGGAAACTTTCCCAAACCCCAGGCCCCATCCCCACAAATACTTACAGTGGTCCCAATGTCCGAAGGGTGCTTTGGGAACCGCTGGGAAAGAGGGAAGTTCTGTGTCACCCCAATGACATTAATTGGTAAAGTGTTGCAATATGCCACTGTTATGGCCCACCTGAGGGCAATTCACAACCCACTTGTGGGTCCTGATCAAACCTGAAGCCAGTGATTCTTCCACTCGTAGAATCGTCCTACCCTGGTGTTGGTGGCTGGCTTCCAAACTAGAAGGAAGGGTGTGTGAGTGCTACTACCCCAGTCCTTCTACAAGCACTGCAGTCATATTCTCTCTCGGGTGTGTGATGTTAAAGAAATCTGTGCAGAATCTTTCAAAATACTAGCTGCAGTCTGACTTGCCGAGTAGACAATAATAGGTTTCAAGTCCAGTAAGAAGTGCTTTTCATGTGAGTAAGCTGCCTGTTGACTCACGATGGGAACGTGTCATGAACATGGCGCTGATGTAACGGGTGGGGCAAGCTGTCTCCTGCAGCCTTGCCATTATGAGGGCTTCACACAGTCCAAGAAAGAGCTTATTCTTGCCTTCAAATAAAGGTGCCCCTGTGTGAAAGAGGGAGGGGTGTGTGTGTGTGTGTGTCAATAGTAGAGAGAAATTGGACTTGTAGGCTATGCCTGGAGCGAGGAAACGGGGCTGTATTCAACATTTCATGAATGAGCCCAAGCAAATGCAGGACAGTCTTAAGTGTGTATCATTTGTATTTGTCTGTTGAACAGTCTGACTATGCACAGTGTTTCTGGAGCACCTTTTCTGGTACTGTGTGCTAGTGAGGTGTCAGTAGCTTTCTGGCAAAATTGATACTCTTCCTCCCCCAGCTCTTGTAGCAGGGCACATCATTAATCCATATTTGACTTTTTGCCTAAACCCTGAAGCCCATTTTCCACATATAGCACATGATAAGTTACTTAAATGGCTGTCACAAACTGCTGTGCATTTCAAACTCATCAGTCTGCCATTAAAAGTCTTGCTGCAGAGTTTGCATGTTGAATATGGGTAGGTCTGCCCCATGTTGTCTAGCAAAGGGTGTTAGGGTGTGGTGTCACTGCCAGCTTGCTAGCAGCCCTTTCTCCATTTTCTTTCACAAATGCAACTTTTAATTCCTGATCCATTTCCTTAGGTCTGTGGTTTACCAACAGAGTTCAAAGGAGTCTGCAACTCTGCAGCCATTTTTTACTCTGCAATTGGATATCCAGTCTGATAAGATACGCACAGTCCAGGATGCGCTGGAGAGCTTGGTGGCAAGAGAGTCTGTCCAGGGTTACACCACAAAAACCAAGCAGGAGGTATGTTCCTTTCCAGCTGGTTAATCTTTGGTAGTCACATGTAACTGTATCAGGGTTTCACTGTGGCGTTGGCCATTCCAGTTCAGTGATGTCTTATACCAGTGGTTCCCAAACATTTTAGCATTGAGACCACCTAAAAAAAGTTTCACTTTACCTACAGCTCATGTCTCTTTGGCTATAATGGTGATTGGGCAGCAGTTCTTCCCCCAAGTATCAGGTTCTTTAACCCTTGGTGCACATAGCCTAATCTTCATTGTCTGTTTTGCAACCCATCAAAAATTGGGTAGACCTTCTTGCAGTCCTTATTAGAGGTCCTGGGAGACTTCCTTTATCCAGTGCAAGCATAACTCTCTGCCCCGCATGATGAGCTGGTAATGCAAACACAACATTTATTGGTCAATGCTAAAGTCTGGTATTTTCAGAAGGCGCTTCCATGGACAGCAGATTGGCAGTGGCTGGATCCGCCACCGCTAGGCACAAAACTCCCAACAACTCAATGGTCCCCTCTCATCTTGTCAGAATCATTCCCTTGGAAGAAGCGTCTGCTTCAGAGGAGGGAATTAGGAGGGATGGGACTGACTTGGGGGCAGGAGACACATCGTTCTTTATGAGCTCCTCGCTGGCATAATTTCCACTTCATCTATATCCATCCTTTGGATTCCCTCAGGCAACTGTGGGTGCTCCTTGCCTGGGTCATTTTATTGCCCATAGTGGGCTAGAAACAGTCCAATGTCTCTTTTTTTCCTCCCAGTGTATCTTCTCGAGTTTAAGGGATCCTCTTGAACTTGCAATTGGGATTTTCTTGTCTTTGCTTCCTATTTCTGATACTGATGTTTAAAATTCAGCACGCCTTGAAATGTATCCTCCTCCTCTCACCCCAGTATCCAAATTGCAGATACTTGATCCCTCTCAACCTCCTAAGAGCCTGTAATACTAGTTCACCTATCCCCCATCTGAACCTAGTATGTTGAGAATTGACACAGTGCCGTTTTATAAATGATGACACTGTGCCAGTCGTAATGGTTCAAAAGAATGTCAAAAATAAACTGTTTTTGTGCATAACCTTTTTTGTCACTTTTGCAGAGTTACATTTTACATTACGACAAAGGCATTGCAGTTTGGTTGGTCATAGAATTACTTGATGTCTAGTGGTATTTTCCGCTGATGAGCACCAGTGGTTCTTGGGTTTCTTAGTGGGCCTTAATGCAGGAAGTACAGGAGATCTTGATAAACAGAGGGATGTACCACAACGCAGCGGAAAAATTGGCCTTAGTGTGCTGCTTGGGCATTCAGAGTGTGGGGATGGAACACTGTCCGGCAGAAAAGGCGGAGAAGCGTGTGCTGCCTGGAGAAATTATGTGTAGGCAGTCCAGCCTGACTGGATTTTATGTCCTGACATTTTGTGTGGGTGTGAAGGTGGGAGAAGATGGCTTTGGTTGTCTGAGAGGCCTCCTTGTATGGGAGGAAAGCTGGCTGTTGACACTCCTCAAGACTCGCCACATGGGTTTTGTTTGGCCAGTCACTCTCTCTTTTGGGTTTCTGGTGCATAGATGGTTTTAGTCTCCTCCTTACTTAACAACCCGAAGGTTCAATTATGACTTCTAGAAGGAATGGGTGTTCACTTGAGGTGCTAGTCTGGTCTGGTTTTTATTTGAGTGTCTAGTCTGAGAGTGCACAGATCTCAAATTGCATTTCTGTGTTCTGTAATTTTTTTTATGGACACAAGTCCTCCATTCTGTTTGTAGAAGCCATTAACATGAATGGCTTAAATATGCAAGTCTCAGCTAAAATGTTTAGCATCTTCAGTATAAGGCAGACTGGAACCCAAGAGCTGAACTAAAGGTCAGTTTTGTACTGAACCAAGTTGAAAGTCTTGGAATGTAGACAAAAATTGTGTTCACTTTTTTGTGCATAGCACAAACTGTGGAATCCTTTGCATGTTTATTCAAAAGTAAGTCTCACTCTGTTTAGTGGAGTTTACTTCCTAGTAAGTTAGTTTAGAGTTAGACCCTGAATGTGGTGGTCTTTATAGTTTCAGTACGGCACCTTTTCATGAATATTAGCTTAGCATTATTTTCTTCTCCTTCATGGTGGAAGTCCGCATGTGTTAGTCTCCCAGTGTCTAAAGATGGAAGGCCGATTTCAAGGTGGATCTACACACTTGGTCCTGAGTAGTCCTTAAGTAATGTCTGGTGGAGTCGGGGGTTTGGTTAATTTTCCATTGTCTGTCCACTAGGTGGAGATCAGCCGAAGAGTAACACTCGAAGAGCTTCCTCCAGTCCTCGTCCTGCACCTCAAGCGGTTTGTCTATGAGAAAACTGGGGGGTGCCAGAAACTCATCAAAAATATTGAGTATCCCGTCGACCTGGAAATAAGTAAAGGTGAATCTTCTAAACAGCGTCTTACTGTTGACGGTGCCTGTCAGAAATCTTCTGCAATTTTCTTCATGCAAAAGGAATGCATGCATTTGGTATCGGTGCACTTCTTTCCATCTGTCCTAGTAAGCCCCATTCTCCAGCCGCCCCTTATTTCCTCCCTTCCCAGCTTACAGCATCCCCTTTCTTACCCGCCTTCCACTTTTCAGTTCTCCTTCATCTGTCCTGCCCCATTTGATTAATTAAATTCAGTGCAGTACTGATTTTTGTACTTCAGTCCCATTATTCAAACACGATTCTCACCTTGACCTGATGTGGAGGGCTCTTGTGCGCTGCTTCCTCCTCACGTAGTGATGGTGCCATTTGAGTAAATAATCTGAACCAGCCTAAATCAACATGACGCTTGCGGAGGGTTCTCTTTCTCCATGGATTTGGAGCCCGTGGATTTCACCCACCACTAGTTCCGAACCTGTATCTGAGGACCCACAGAGGACCTCTCAGATGCGATCAGAAGCATCTTCCGGTTGCGCCTGGGAGGCTCTCTGCGGTCCAGGGAGGCTGTGCGTGATTTCCCCACAACTGGACATACCTTCAGACGCGAAGTCTGACTTTGGATTTCATTATCTGCCATTTTCTGCACTTGCAGGGGTTCTGGGAATGGAACCCCTGCAGAATCCGAGGAAGTCCCTGTTTATCATTAATTAGTTGATGAATTATTTTCATCTGTTCAAAGTCTGGCAGAGATTGTCTCAAAATATTTCAGCTTCGTCCCAAACAATTCATTGCAATACTCATTACTCACGGTTACTCTTCGTTGTGTAACAGCCAAATCTTCCGGACCTCGCCTTGGGAGAGGAGGAGCAGTCTTTCCCCCGGCAACTGCTCTTGTCTCTAGTCTATTACATTAGAATGGGCAAGCCACTATAGGCAGGCTGAGCTTTCAGTAGCTCTGTTGTTGGGTTGCTCTTGCACTAGGTTCACACACTAGTACATTTAATAATACAAAAGATGAAATGCCATGTGTTTTTCAGAGTTGCTGTCACCAGGTGTCAAAAGTAAAATATTTAAAGGCCAAAGAACCTATCGGCTCTTTGCAGGTATGTACGCGTTTGTCTCAAAACTTTAAACTTTGCTGCAAGAGTTCTTGATGTCTTTCGGATGTTGACAGTCCCCCTCAAATCAAGCATGTGATGCTAATGTGATAAATGGTTTCCTAGTATGTAGACTGTAATATGTGCGGTTGACAAGGTTAATAAGGACAGGTCAACTGGAACATTGGCCAGTCGAGATGGTTTGGGTTGAAATTTCTCTGAGGTGTCACTTGCTGGCTGCAAGTGGAATGTAACCCTCTGGAATTTCAAACCTATGTCAGAACACAGATCCTGAATGCTATGAGAGATGGCAAAATGGGAGGGACAGGCGGGAAAACAGTGGTAGAAAGGAATCCCAAAATTCAGTCTATGAACCTTCCTCTTTCTTCCAGTGCTATATGTCCACCATGCCACCCCCTGTGGTGCACCCGGGACCATTCAGTTAGATTTTGCTTCAATTGCTGTGACACTCTCAGAACCAGGAAGTGGGTGGTGACGACGACGCAAAACACATCATGCAGTGATGTCACAGCCATTCACTTCCAGATTTGGAGGCCTGATGTGAGCGTCACAATAGTGGGAATAGGGTCAGGGTGGGCAGCAGGGCTTTTCATAGTGTGTGGCTTTCTGTCCGCTGTGCAAAACCTCCTGCCACTGTCTGGAGACTCACGCCAGCGTCTTTCTGCTGGGCAGTGGGTGATCCATGACGCACTGCCAAGTGCCTCATGGGTGTCGTGTTGCACAGGTTGGGAACCACTGTTCTGCTTGAAGAAAGTATTGGTCAATTTGACTGATGAAGTGTTGACAGGTCTTGATCATTAGTAACATGTTGGAAATATGCTTTGGATCTGACACCTGAAAACCTTGAGATTTGTGTGTTTAGTTTGTCTAGTAACCAGAAAGTTTTATCGCCTTCCATTCTTCTAAAGCTTCCTGGCCACTGTGTCTTAAATGGGGGTGACTTTACATGTTGTGGGGTCAGCTAGCATTTATCTCCCCTTAAGGAGGATACTCAGCACCTCATTTGTACTGCAGTTTGGAGAAGTAAAAAGCCAAAACATCCCGAGTATCTCCTACTGTTTCTAAACATCCTCCATACTTCAGAGCAAATGAAAGCACTTCCTTTTCTCCCTGAAACCCTTAAGGTTTCATTGCAAAGGCCCATGATGGGCTGAGTTTGCCAGCAAGAACACACACAGTCCAGCTAGTAAGCCAGGTCAGTGTTTGTGGACCCCTGCATTTGGACGTGCTTATACCCTCCTGGGCAATCCAGGACTCAAAAACCTGGTCTCACTCTGCTTCCCTGTAGCACACCAGTCGTTTTGTTTTTCTGTCTCTGCAGTTGTCTACCATCACGGAAACAGCGCAACTGGTGGACATTACACTACAGACGTCTTCCAGATTGGTCTCAACGGCTGGCTGCGCATAGACGACCAGGCCGTCAAAGTGATTGCACAGTACCAGGTGGTGAAGCCGTCTGCCGAGCGCACAGCCTACCTCCTGTACTACCGCCGAGTCGACCTGCTTTGAAACCTCCCGTTCCTCTGCTGTGTTTGCCAGATTACCTGCTTTCTAGAACGCCAACTCTCTAACTCTCCTTTTCTCCCCTTTCTTCTCAATGCTCTTTTGAGTGAATCCTTTTCCTCTTCTCTCCCCTCCTCTCTCCCTCCCACAAGTATGGGATAGAGTGAAAGGGAAAGCTACCTTTTGGGGGGCCCAGTTGGTGTTGGCTTATTGACTTAGCCCAAGGAAGTCTTTTTGGGTTGAAAGACTGTCTCACGAATCTCACGCAGAGTATTTTTTGTGTTAATGCTGAATCCTAAGAGATTAAAATGGGATTTGCAAGTGATTTACACTTTCTAACTGCATAGTAGAAGCTGCCCTACACCAGCAACAGAACTTGTAGATTTCTGTGAAAATGTTTTATCTTTACTTAAATAAAAAAAAACTTTAAAAAATCCTCTCTACGTCCTCCCCCCCCCACTAGTTTTTTTTTATAAATGGTAAAATATGAGCCAGTGTCTTATCAAGGAAGAAAAGGCCCTTTAAAAAGAAAATACCCTACAAAAAAGTATAAAGTATACAAAGTTGCTGGTTCCTGATAGGAAAAATATACACATTTTAATAATTGTGCGATGAGAAACTGCTTAAGTACACATTGCAGATCAAAATACTTGGAGTTAAGATGTTAGTCTATATAGATGGGTGATTGTAACTTTATTGCTATTAAGAGATTTCAAAACTGCATTTATGCTTCTGTGTACATGGGATTTTAAAACAAAAAAATGGGCAAAATAATGAAGGTTGATATTTCTTTCGGTCTGCTTTGTTTAATTTTGCTGTCTGCTCTCCTATAATGTTGAGTTCCTCAGTGTACACAGTCTAGTGATATCTAGGAGTATAAAGTTGTCGCCCATCAATAAAAAAAGTCACAAAGTTGGTTTAAAGTTCTGAGACTGTTTTTTGGCTTGGGAGTGGGGGCACCTGCGTGAAAAGGCCGGGATTCAGGTGAACAGCAAGTGCCCTGAAACTGCCACTGGCGAGTGTGCGCAGAGTGAAGTCCCATGGATGTGTCAGCGTGCCAACAAGGTGCAGTGGGCGGCCTCCTAAATGGCTTCACTTGCATCTCGCTGGTGGGGTGGTTGGAGGACATCCTGGCGCACAGGCGTCTTAAATGGGTCAGTGGAGTGGTTGGCCAGAAGTAGTTGGTCACGAATGCCAGTTGATGAGCAGTGTGGCTGCTGTGTGTGGGTTTGCCAATGAGGCCCCCCCTCCCAATGGGGAGCAGCATGCTGGGTTGGCTGCACCTCTCCTCTAATCCAGCCAGGCTCTGGTGTGTTCCATACAAGACCGTGCTGGTTTGTGGTGTGCTCCAAGTGTTGCCATGAGCAGGCTTGCAATTAGCCGCTTGCCTGGGTGTCCCTCCAGCAAGTAGGAATCTTCTCCAACAACGAGATAAAGCTTTTGCAGAACAGAAAGGCGCAGCTGTGCTGTTCTGGATATTGCTGCCATGCCACAAGTGAGAACAGGAGGTGTGGGTGGGTGTATATGCTGTTCAGCATTTGGTGGTCTGGTAGCTTCTGTGGCCATTTGCAAGACTGTTATAATAGCAACACATGAAGCAGAGCTGCCTTCCCTTCCCTCACGGTTTCCCATGCAGCTCATGACTTGAATCTACCCTGGAAGGTTTGGTTGCCGTGGGAAGGGGCTGCCCTGTGCTTCAAAGGCGATATCTCCATTTAATATAAGCCTCTCTGCAAACCAAGCCCTGCCTGCCTTCCATGTGTTGCTAGGCTGACTGTGGTCCATAAGCTGAATTGCCTGCAAGAGTGGCTGCCATAGAATCAGCAGCAGCAGCATAAGACACGCCCCCCCCCCAAAAAAATTGAGTGGTGCAACAACCACAGCTTTAAAGTCCAGTGCTAAAATATTTTCCTGTTGCTTTAAAACTTGAAGCTTGTCCAATGCATGCAGGGAAGGTTGTCCTAAAGTCAAGGTGTTGCAACTGGGAGAAGGCACTCCTTCACATTGCCACCCAGTCTGCCACTGGAGGTAGAATAGTTTAGAAGGACTTCTTGGTCTTCAGCCACTGAACATCCATGGGCACGTGCTGCATGCTCCCACCATCCTCTACTCCCCTCGAGTGGTTTTTCTCTTCCCTATTAACCTTATCCTGCTTCTCCAAAGGGCTCAGGGCAGTGTACTCCCCACTCATTTTTTCTCACAACAACCCTGAAAGGTAGGTTAGGCTGAGAGTGATGGGCCCAAACCCATTGGAATGTCCCGACCGATTTGGCCTTCAGGCCTTGCTGTCTCCAGTCCTCATTCACTGCTGTGCTGCACTGGGATGATTACCTTGGAGGCCTTTGCCCTGCTCTGTTGTCATGTTGACTTTTGTCTGGACACGAGAATCAGTACTTAATCTCTTAGGGTTTTTAAAAAAAAAATTGTTTAGGTTTTTAGCTCACTCTGTCCTTAAAAAGCTTGTGGAAAGCAAACAATACTCAGAAGCGAGACATCCCAAATACTAGAAAGCCACTCCAAGTCCTTGCTTATCCCTGGACCAACCGGAAGACCTTGTGCACAGCTGCTCTCTCAGCTTGTCTGGTTTCCATGAGAAAAGCGTTTCTGTTTGAAGAGTGGGCACCACGAAGGTCTTTGTCCCCATCTGCTCAGACATGGCTGAGGGAAGGTGTTGGGCTGAGCTGCCTAACATGCCTAATTGTGTCTTCAATTATGGAAGGCATAACAACAGTAATGCTCATCTCAGGCCAGAGAATGATTCCCTGAAGCAGTTTGTATCGTTGGGCAAGAAGGCAGCACAACCAAAAAGACCCTCTCAGATGACCAGAGAACAGACTAGACCAGTGTTTCTCAGACCACCAGGTGGGTCACATAGCACTCTGGGCAGCAGTCATTGAAAAGATGGGACACTGGGAAGGGGGGGGGCTTTGTGGTTATTTTGCTTGTGTCAAGGTTGTAAATGGGCTTTTTCTGATTCACTTTACTATTAGAAAATGGCTGAGAAAGAACCCAATGTATTGCTGCATTTTTGAGTGTCACAATGCCAGCACTTCCAGCCATGTCATCACTTCTGGTGGGTCCCAGACAGATGATCATTTTTAAAAATGGGTCCTAGTGCTAAAAGGTTTTAGAACCAGCAGACTCAACTGTTTGGGAGGCCGCTCTCCCAACTACACTGGTCTCAAGCTGTAAAGGGCTTTAAAGGCCAAAACCAGTGCCTTGAGTTGGGCCTGGACATGAACACAGCCCCTGTGCACACCCTTGATGAAAAGAGAATCCCCCTGACAAAGGCTGCCTTCATTGCTTGGCAAAGGAGACGGAAGAGCAGTGTATATAATATCCATACCCCCTTTCAGCATGTGGCTCTGGAGCTGAAGGCCCTGCAAGAAGCCCGGGAGGGGAGCCAGAAATAGGCCAGGAGGCTGGAGCAACACATGAAAGAGAACTGGAAAAAAGTGGGTGAGGGCAGGGCTGGCTGGGGTAGGGGTGAGCAAATATCAAGGAATGAGTGTGGTCAAGGACAGAGGGACACCCAAGCTGCCCACAGCAGGCTGGTATCTAAGACCAGCCAGTTTGCCCCACACTGCTTCCTTTTAAAAAGGCCCAAGACCCCATCAGCATTGGAGCCAGAGGAGGGCTGGTATCCCGTAAGGAAAATGCATCTTCTCCACCTCTCCCCAGAGCCTCCCCTGGGGAACCTGCTGCTGCCTTCGCATGCACACCCACCCCTGGTGCAGCCCAGCCCGCTTTTCGGTGTCTAGAGCAGACCTGGTGCTCCTTGAAGACAAGCAAGAGGCCTGCCCGAGGGAGCTGCCAAGAGCAGAGGAGGAGCTGAGCGTGCGGAGAAGGCCGTGCAGCCAGTATGGGGTCCTCCAGGCCCAGGCAAGAGGCACAGCAAAGCACATAAAGAGGGACAAAAAGGAGGGGGACTGGGAGGGGTTTCCATGCAGAAACTGCTAGACAGACACCTTCACTCTCACCCCTCCTGCAGGCACAGGCCCGTAACGTTTCACGTCGTTAACGTTTTAGGACAAAAAGCACCCACAAGACTGATCGTCCCATTTTAAAAAGCACAACACAGCATTACGACACTCAGGCTCTCTAGGAGCGGCTGACAGAAGCCCCTGCCGGCCCAGGCCCGTTTGGCCCGCCTGTTCTCGGGGCAGATGCCTCTCTAGCAAACTGACAGGCTGCCCTCTCCGTTTCCACAGCCCCTGCTGGCCACCGTGTGAGCGGGTGCTGAAGTGTCCCTTGCGCAGGGCGTCTCATCTTCCCTCTTTGTCCCAGGGCCCTCAGAGCTGAGCCTGCTCTCAAAAGAGTGAGGAAGGGGCCACACTGACAGTATTCTCAAACCAGTCTTGCTATCATGTGCTGTAGGACCCCGCCGTCTCCCTTGACTGACTCTTCTTTCCCCGCCCGGGGGCAGAACTTAAGCAGTCTGTGGAAACGTGGGGGAGAGGGATACCCGCACAGTCTTCTCACGCCAGCACCGGTTTCTACAGGAGATGCAATTATTAAACTCTTCCTTCTTTGAGTTTCTTTGTTCGTTCTTCAGAGCTTGAGAAGTCCCCGGAGAGGTGGAGAATTGCCTCATTAGCACATTCTGGGCACATGTACTGCTTGCTGTAGAACCTGGTGGAATAAGTTCAATCTGCTTCCAGCAACCTTTCCCCCCCTCTTCCTCTCAGCAAAGATAAAATTTAAGTAGTCGCATGACAGCTGGGGAAAGGGCTGCACTGCCTGGTGCTCAGGGCTGTTCTGGGTACTGTAGGAGCCAGTTACTTGGCTCAGGCATATGCTTGGCGGTTTCTTCTTCCTTCACAGGGGGCTACACTCTCTCTTCAGGTCAGTCCTGGTTTCTAGTGGAGCCAGATGTACAAGCTCCAGTTGGCCTCAACGCATCAACTTTCTTCTTCCCTTCAGGGCACACAGAGCTTATATTAAGCAGTCACTGGAAGTGGAGGAAAGTGGCTCCAGTAGCCATCTCTTCAGCCCAGTGCTAGGCTCTGTGGGAGGTGGAATTACAAGCTCATCTTCCTTGGAAACTTTTTTCTGTCTTCCCAGCTTCAGAGGTCCCTGGAAAGGGTGAAAATAGCCTCATTAGCATGGAATGGAAGCAAGTCCACCCTCCTGCTCCCACAACCATTTCTTCCCATCAAGGAACTCAGAATTTAAGCAGTCACATGACAGCTGAGGAAAAGGCTGCTTTTACTGGTTTTCCGGCCAGTGCTGGGTAACATAGGAGCTGGTGGATTCACACAGCCACATTCTTCTTGGCAGTTTCTTCTTTCTTCAGAGCTTAAGATGGGGAAGGGTTTCCACTGCCTCTGTATCGAAGCCAGCACTGGTTCCGGCAGGAGCCGGACGTACAAGCTCCACCTCTGCTGAAGGCTGCATATTCCTCCTTCCCCCTCAGGGTAACAGAGCTTAAGCTCACCCTGAAAGTGGGGGGAAGTGGACAACCTTCCAACAGCACTAAATTTAATAGAAGCCAAAATTAAAACTCTTCCTATCAATAAAATTCAGGATTAGCAAGAGAAGAGTGTTTCTGCAGACCATTGCCACATGTTCTGGGAATGCCAACGGCTGTGTGCTCTGAGGCCAGAGGGAGCATATAATTTTGGCCTGAGCAACTCTTCTTCCCTTCAGGGCCGACAGAACATAGGCAGTCCCGGGAAAATGTAGAGTGGTCTACAAAGACACTCATATCCAGCCAATATTGGATTTTATAAGAGCAGGAATTAAAAGCTCACACTAGTGAAAAAAATGCATCTGTCCCCGCAGGGAACACAAAGATTAAGCAATCTCGGGAAGAGGAGTGGAGAAAGGGGTCCAGAAAGAATCCCCCTGGTTTATACTGGAGCCAGATTTACAAGCTCCACCAGGCCCAAACAGATTATGTTTCTCCTTCTTCCCAGGGCAAAGAGCATTAAGTATTCCCTGGAAAATTGGAGGTTCCAGTTAACATCACTTCAAACCAGTGCTGGGTTCAATAGGAGGTGGAATTATAAACTCATCTTCCTTGGAATCTTCATTTTTCTGTCTTCCCAGCTGCAGAGGTCCCTGGAAAGGTAGAAAGTGGCCTCATTATCACTTGATGGGATCCTGTTCCGCTTTCTACAGTACCAGGTGTTCTAAGGTCCCTCTGGTTCTAGCCACCACATCTTCCCTCTTCCCCTCAGGAAACACAGAGTTTCAGCAGTCATATGAAGCCTGGGAAAAATCAGGTGTACCTACCAGATCAAAGATCAGTGCTTGGTTGAGTAGGAGCCAGTTAAGCAGCACAGCTTTCTTCTTGAAGATTTCTCTTCTCACCTTCTTTCTTCTGAGCTTATGATGATGAAGGGGGCCCCTTAACTCTTCAGGCCACCACTGATCTGTACTGGAGCCAGATGTACAAGTTTCACTTGGCCCAAACATGTTATATTCTTCTCAGGGCAAAGAGCATTAAGGTAGTCCTTGGAAGATTGGAGAAGGGGTCTGTAAAGAACCCTCTTGGGCCAGCCCTGGTTTGTACCGGGGCCAGATTTACAAGCTCCACCAGGCCCAAAATGATTATATTTCTCCTTCCTCTCAGGGCACAGAAAATTTAAGTAGTCCCTGGAAGGTTGGAGAAGGGGTCCGTAAAGAACCCTCTTGGGCCAGCCCTGGTTTCGGCCAGATTTACAAGCTCCACCAGGCCCAAAATGATTATATTTTTCCTTCCCCTCAGGGCACAGAGAATTTAAATAGTCCTTGGAAGAGTGGAGAAGAGGCTCCAGTTACCATCTCTTCAGACTAGTGCTGTGTTGAAGTGGAATTATAAGCTCATCTTCCTTGGGATCTTCTTTTTTCTGTCTTCCCTACTCCGGAGGTTCCTGGAAATGTAGAAAATGACCTCATTAGCACTGTATGGGATCCTGTTCTGCTTTCTACAGTTGAGGTGTTCTAAGCTCCCTCTGGGTCTAGCCACCACATCTTCCCTCTTTCCCTCAGGAAAGGCAGAGTTTTAGCAGTCTTATGAAAGCTGGGAAAAATCAGGTGCACCTACCAGATCAATGATCAGTGCTCAGTACTTTTGGAACCATTTGAGCAGCACAGCCTTCTTCTTGAACATTTCTGTCTTCTCAGCTTCTTTCTTCTGCACTTATGGTGATGAAGGGTGGGTACTCTTTTTATAGTGCAATGCAGGATGAATGGGAGCAAGAATTAAATGCACTCCCTTTAAAAAAATCCAGTACTGACTATAGAAGGGTTATTGTGTAGACCCTACTCTATCTCTCTAGGGACTGCCTAAACACTGTGTGCCCTGAAGGGAAGAATGGGTGCCCAGGCCAAAATTATCAGCTCCCTCTGGCCTTGGTGCACACAGTACTTAGCAGTCCCTGGATAAATAGGGAAAGGTCTACACGTACCCGTTCCTCCAACCAGTACTGGATTTTATTGGAACCTGAATTAGTCAGTTCCTCAGCCCTATCAGCTTTTCTTCTTCCTTCCCCTCTGAGCACAACACGCTTATGCAGTCCCTGGAATAGTGGGACAGGAGCTGCATTGAACATTAAATTTCTTTTTTTCTCCGCCTCAGAGCAAATAGAGTTTAAGCAGCCTTGGAAAGGGGGATCCCCACTTTGTCTTCAGGCCTTGGTGGTGTCCATAGGAATTTCAATTATAAGCTCATCTTCTTTCTTTGACCCTTTTTCTTTCTTCAGAGCTTTCCCTCTTCCTTGAAAGGCAGAGAATTAACTCATTAGCCCAGTAAGGGAGCAGCTACTGCTTTCAATAGTATCTGGTGATTTCAATAGTATCTAATGAGCTTTCTCTTGACTTAAATTTAAAAGCACATCTGAATGTGGAAGCACAAGGGATGTTGGCTGAGGCTAGAAACTGGGAAGAGCTAAAATGTAAATGCACTTTGGCTATAGGGATGTTTCTGACTAGGAGGTTACATTGTGACATTTAGACAGTATGACAGGGATAAATGGAGATAGCATGGGGAGGAAATGCAAATACCAAGGGGAGAGGATACATACAAAAAAGGTTACAGTCATTGGGTACAATATAGAGAGGGGATCACAAAAATTAGATTATCTTGTTTGAGTGTTTCACTGGAAGGAAGGAACAGCACCGTCAGAGGGTTTTAGGCTTCAGGAACTTAGCCTGTGGCTCAGAAAGGCAATGCCCTTTTGTGGTAGTTCTGGGCTAAAATGTTAATCACACCAGGCTGATATCCATCTATGCTGTGACATAAAGCAGGTGTTTGGGTTACCTGACAGCAACATTTTAATTGGCATTTTAACAAGGGCATGGCATAGGCATTAAGTAAAAACGAAATGAAAAAAGTGTACCTGTTAAAAAAAGTGAATCTTGCCCGCCTGCCTGCCCGCCCATCCACCAACCCACCCATTTCCCTTGGGTATCACAAAGTTTAAGCAGTCACAGGAAAGCTAGGGAACAGATTATAACTTACCAGGTTTTCCTGTCAGTTGTGTGCACTTGAACAGCCAGTTGATAAGCAGAGTTTTTTCCCCCCCATTCTTCGCTATGCTCTCATTTTCTTTCTTCTTTCTTTTCAGCTCAAGGTATTGAAGTGGCCAAATAAATCTTCATGACAAATTGCCAAACTGTAGGAGCCAGATGTAAAAGGCCTTAATGCATCAATTTTCTTCCCCTCAGGGCACACAGAGCTTAAGATGTCCTTGGAAAATTGGGGATACAATAACAATCTCCTCAGGCTAGTGCTGGTTTCTGTAAGAGTGAGATGTATTAAGTTCCTCCTGACCAGAAAACATCCTCCTCCTTCATCCCCTCAGGGCACACAGAATTTAAGGCGTCCCTGAAAAGGGGGTGCATTAATAATCTGAGAACAACCCGGGTTGTTAGGATAGGAGCCAGATGTACTAGCTCTCCTCATTAGTATATACTAATTTTTTTCCAGCCAATTTTAGATTAATGGGAGCCAGAATTTTGTTTTAAAAAACTCCCTCTAATAAAATCCAGTACTGCCTAGAAAAGAGTGCTAGCATAGACTATCCCTCCAGGGAATGCTTAAGCACAGTGTGCCCTGAAGGGAAGAATGGGTGCTCAGGCCAAAATTATAAGCTCCCTCTGGCCTCAGTGCACACAGTACTTAGCAGTCCCTGGAGAAATAGGGAAAGGTCCACACTTACACTCGCTTCCAAGCAGTACTGGATTTTATGGGAACCTGATTTATCAGGTCCTCTTGGCCTGATCAGCTCTTCCCCTTAGGGTGCAAAGTTTAAGCAATCCCTGGATAAATGGGGAAGGGGCAATCCCTTCAATTACCTTAGGCCAGTACTCGTTTCAACAGGAGCCAGATGTACTAGCACCTGATGAACAGAACACATCTTTCCTCCTTCCTCTCAGGACATATTAGCTCTTAAGCAGCCCTGGAAAAAGTGGGAAAGGAGGTAGAGTAACAATCTCCTTAGGCCAGCACTACAGGAGCCAGATATACAAGCTAGTTAACCCCTGCTAACTAGTCAAGAGGCACTTTTCCAAGTGGTGTTCCTCTTAGGTTTAGCAGGGGGAGAGTAATTGTCCCTCTTCACCCCTGCGCAATGTCTTTTCTAGTGGCTGTTGCTGGTGGTGTTCTGCATTTTTTTTTTTAGATTGTGAGCCCTTTTGGGACAGGGAGCCATTTAACGTCATTATTATTTGCCTGTAAACCGCTTTGGGAACTCATGTTGAAAAGCGGTATATAAATACTTTTTGATTGATTGATTGATACAAGCCCCTCCTGGCTTGAAGAGAAGTTACTCAAACAATCCCCTCACACCAGCATTGTTTTCTTCAGGAGGCAGGTGTACAATCTCCTCCTAGCCTGAAGTTTGTTTCTATTCAGCCTCCTAGCCTGAACAGTTTGTTTCCCCCTTTTCCTCAGGTGACATAGATATTAATCAGCCCTGGAAAAGGGGTTAGCCAGATTTACAAGCTTCAGCTGGCCTGAATACTTAATTTATTTCCCCCCCTCCCCCAGGCAAATAGAGAATATTTACTCAAATATTACATAGCAGCCCTGGAGAAATGCAGGGAAAGGGGCAATCCCCTCAAGCCAGCAGTGGTTTCTTCAGGAACCAGATTTACAAGCTCCAGTTGGCCTGAACATTTTTTTTTCTCCTCAGGGCAATTAAAATTTAAGCAGCCCTGGAAATGTGGGGAGGAGAGCTATCCCTCAGGCCAGCACTGGTTCCTACAGAAGCCAGATATAAAAGTGCCCCCAGGTTTGGGCAATCTCCAGTTCCATATCATCTGCATGACCATACAGGGATGTCAAAAGTTTCCCTTCAATTTTGTCTTAGTTTGTTATCAGCCAGGCCCATCTTACCCCCTGGCCAGAATCTGGCATTGTGGGCTTGTCCCTCACAGAACTGGTGGTTTTATCTCCCTCCTTTTCCCGCTGAATTGGAACTGGCCAATCAAAAAGAAGCCAGCTAATGTGTGCACATCCAATAGAAGTGATAACTCTCCCTCCCCTCCTCCTTTGCTCTGATTGGCCAATTCAGCTAAACCAGGTGTGCACCTCCCTCATAGACATGTTAACCCTCCCTCCCTGTCTCTAAGTTGAATTGGCCAATCACAGAGAAGCCAAGCCTGTGTGCTTCCCCCATAGAAATGAGATGGGTTTTTGTTTTTGTTTTCCTTTGTGCATTTTTTTTGGCAAAATTGCAGTGACTCTTGTATCTTTTATAAAGAAAATAGCTACCAAAGAATGGCTACCAAAATGCTCAGAGGCTTTTTAGCATGGGGTTGGAGGGAGAGCTCAGGGAAAGATGAAGAGTGAGGTGTATAGGAATATTTAGATGTATAACATTTCCATTACAAATAAGAGCTACCAAAATGCTCAGGGCCTTTTTTTTTTTTTTTTTTTGAATTATTTTGGCGGGAAAACATGAGTGAGGACTGTGGAGTGGGAAACTAAGGCTGCAATCCTATCCACACTTATTTGGGAGTAGTAAGCCCCATTGACTATAATGGGACTTACTTCTGAGTAGACATGCATAGGATTGGGCTGTCAGAGAAAGGTTTATGCAATAATTAGACTGCTTTGGAGGAAATAGAAACAAAGGTCATGGAAAGGTCACTGTACACAAATACTTTTATTAGTGCTACCCTGAAAGATGCATTTTACATATAATAATTTCAGTCAAGGTAAGGGCATGTCATGGTAGGTCTGGAATTTTTATTAACAGGCCCTGATTTAAATAAGACAGCAATCCTATACCCTGTGGCAGTGATTCTCAAAAGTTTTAGACTGGGACCCACTTTTTAGAATGGCACTTGTGTTGGGACCCACCAGAAGTGATGGCATAGCCCAGGGGTAGGCAACCTTAAACACTTCAAGAGCCATTTGGACCTGTTTTCTGGAGAAAAGAAAATCTTGGGAGCCACAAACCCTTTTGACATCTAAAATGAAGATAACACTGCATATATAGTTTTTTTTACCTTTATGCTATGTATAAAAAAACTATAGTGTGTTGCATTTTTGAAATGAATGAACTGCTACAGAGAAAACAAGCAGCAGCAGGATGGGCAGGCAGGGCAGACCCCAGAGCTGAGCGAGCAGCTGCCCTTGCAACTGCTGCCACTATGGGGTGTGTTGTTTTTTTTCCAAAATGGTGGAGGATTTTTTATTTTTAGGTTTGCAAAAGGGGGATTCCAGGCTCGTGCACAGGAACTTTAGCAACTTGCATGCCATCGATGCAAACAATCCCTCCACGTTGCAGAAAGAGGGACCGGGCAAGAGATCCTGGAAAACGGGCGGGGGACACACACACACACGCCGAGACCCGGCGCTTTCCGTGCTTGTAAGTGGGAGCTGCCCCAACGCATGCAAAACCAGGGGCAACTTTGCAACCCGACCGAGAGCGAGCCAGAAAGTTTTCCCCACCGGCTCTCTGCTGCACGCTGCTGCCCCCTGCCACGCTCCATCCCAGCTCTGCGTGCAAAGTAATGCAAACACATGGAACAGTCAACACAAAAAGCCACGCACCCTTCCAGCCGGTGGATCAGCTCTGGAGCTTCGCGGGTTGCCTTCTGCACGAGGCTATCCACGGACCGAGCGGGAGCCCAGCTGCCGCCACCAGCTCGCTCTCCCTGCTTCCCGGAGCAGCGTGCAGCGCGGGACTGGTGCCGAGCGGAGAGGCGCTCTCGGTAGCAGCTCCCGGCTCGGGGGGGCTCGGAGGGAAGGGGAGAAAAGGGGGCAATTCCCAACCTGCAGCCCTGAGCACAGTTCAGCCTACCGGGAGGGAGAGCGAGCCCGCGGTCGCAGCCAATGCTGGGCGCCTCCTTTGCTACTTTCACCCGGACTCCGGAGCCGCAGCAGACGGCTAAAAGAGCCACATGCGGCTCCAAAATCACGGGTTGCTGACCCCAGGCATAGCCGAAAGTGACATCATCGAGCATGAAGTGCCATCATTGTTAGGGTTGCCCATGGAGTTATAATAACCTCCTTGGGGTTACCAGATACAAACTGGGACAAAGTGCCTATACTTTTAACTATCGTATAGAAGAGGGAATTTGGGCAGGTGCAGCTCATCATGGAAGGGTTTCAAAAGCTACAGGGAGTGTTGCCACTCTTTTTATCTGGCATTCTGAGGTAAAACTCTGAGGTAAATAAAAGAGAATTTGCTATCCTGCCTGTGGGGAGGGAGCTATAATAACTTGCAAACCCAACCTGGGCTTTATATTAAGAACATAAGAAGAACCCTGCTGGATCAGGCCAAGGGCCCACGCAGTCCAGCTTCTTGTATCTCACAGTAGCCCATCAGATGCCTCAGGGAACTCACAAGACAACCAGATGCCTGCATCCTGTTGCCACTCCCTTGTATCTGACATTCTCAGGAAAAATTTCTGAGGTAAATATGAACTAAATACAAGAGAATTTGCTATCCTGTCTGTGGGGTGGGAGCTATAATAACTTGCAACCCAATCTGGACTTTCAGAACATAAGAATAGCCCCTCTGGATCAGGCCAAGGGCCTATCTAGTCCAGCTTCCTGTACCTCACAGTGCCCCACCAGATACCTCAGGGATCACACAAGACAACCAGATGCCTGCATCCTGTTGCCACTCCCTTATATCTTGCATTCTGAGGTAAATTGCTGAGGTAAAATTCTGAGGTAAATATGAGGTAAATAAAAGAGAATTTGCTATCCTGTCTGTGCGGAGGGAGCTATAATAATCTGCAACCCAACCTGGGCCTTCAGAACATAAGAAGAGCCCCTCTGGATCAGGCCACAGGCTCCTCTAGTGTAGCTTCCTGCATCTCACAGAGGTCCATCAAATCATGTTTCACGGAGCACACAAGACAACCAGATGCCTGCATCCTAGTGCCACTCCCTTGCATCCAGCATTCAGAGACAGCCTACTTCTAAAATGAGAGGGTGCACATACGATGGATTTTTCTTCCATAAATCTGGCCAATCCCCTTTTAAGGGCATCTAGTCCAGACGCCATCACCACTTCCTATGGCAAGGAGTTCCACAGGTTAATTACCTGCTGGGTAAAAAGGTATTTTCTTTTATCCGTTCTAATTCTCCCAACACTCAATTTTAGTGGATGTCCCCTGGATCTGGTACTGTGTGAGAGGGAAAAGAGCATCCCTCTATCCATTCTATCCACCCCAGTATAATATTGTACGTCTCAATCATGTCCCCTCTCAGGTGCCTTTTTTCTAGACTGTGGAGACCCAAATGTTCTAATCTTTCCTCATAAGGGAGGTGCCCCAACCCTGTCATCATTTTGGTCACTCTTATCTGCACCTTTTCTAGTTCCGTTATGTCTTTTTTGAGATGTGGCAACCAGAACAGTACACAATACTCCAGATTTGTACAATGGCAGTAAAATATTGCCTAAGGCCACCCACTCAGTCAGTGTCAGAGGCAAAATTTGAACCCAGGCCTTGTTTGTTTCACAGCTTAGCCTCTTTAGGGGCAGTGCTGCACCAGTTCCTAGCCGTTGTCTGCTTCTTTTGCCATCCCCACCGCCCCAAAATGTCAGTTCAAGGCAGTGCGTCCGATCCTAGGCTGGCACCTGCTCATGTGTCTTTCATAGGGTTGCTTTGTCTCACGCACAGGTCGTGGCCAGTGAGCTGGATAGGTGGATCCAGGGGCCGGAGCTGCGGATCTCAGCCTTGCAGAAGGCCCTCATGGAGAAGGAGCTGGAGCTGTCGAGGCTATGCAAGAATCAGCTACGGGAGGAGCTGCTGCATGAGAAGCAACAAAAAAGAACATGAGATGAGCCCCACTGGATCAGGCCAAAGGCCCATCTAGTCCAGCTTCTCGTATCTCACGATGGCCCACCAGATTCCTCAGGGAGCACACAAGACAACTAGATACATGCCTCTCGTTGCATCCAGCACTCCAAGGTATCCTACCTCTAAAATAAGGAGGTTGCACTAACCATCATGGCTAATAGCCTGTGATGGACTTTTCCTCCAGAAATCTGTCCAGTCCCCTTTTAAAGGCACCCAGGGCAGATGCCATCACCACCTCCTGTGGCAAGGAGTTCCACAGATTAGCTATCTGATTAATCTGCATCAGATTAATTAATGATGCAGGAGGTGGGAATTCCCCCACCGCATACAAGTCCCAAGGAAAATGCAAAGTGTGGCAGTCTGAGCTGGACTTAGTACTTGTGGGATATGCTTATTGTGGGGCACAAGCATTTTGCGTGTGAAAGCCCACACATCTTGGTTTAGAAACGACAACCCGGCTTCTCTTAAATCTGCAAGTTTGGCCATATTGGTTTTTTTAAGAATGGTGGTAATAAGTGCCTAGCTGTTAATTGCTTTTTAATACATTTTAAAAGAAAAAAAAGAACTCCCTAGCATAGGATATGAGTGCTTCATTCTGAGAAACTGCAGCTTGCTCCTGTAGGTTTGAAGGAAATTGTGAAAGAGGAAGGGGGTTGTATGTTTAGAAATGGAACATCCTGTTAAAGTGAAAACTTGTCAACATCGCTCTGCTTATTGACATTCGTTACCTAATTGGTTGTGGGTTCTAACCCTTTTAGACACACTGCGGCAATATGTTCTGCAACAGAATTCCTGACAACACATGGCAAAGAAACCTTTTCCTTAAAAGAATGCTGCTGCCATTTAATCCTAGATATGAAAAGCATGTTGAAATCTCAGCACCAAGTGACTCGATTGGCTCTTCATTTCTGAAAACATGGGGCTGTTCCCGACAGTCCTGCAATCTGCCAGGAGATTGCCAAGTCTTGGCCACCTCACCAGAATTCGTCTGTGGGCCAAGGCGCAATGTCATTATCACTTAACCACAATTTTGATTTGCACTGTGCTGTGCTCCTCGCTGTGCTGTGCTCCTCGTTACGGAACAAACTGTATGTTGTCTTATGGGGACTCTGTAACAGCTTGTCAGTGTATTGCTAAGAGTACTGTCCTGTTTTATAATACAATGTACAGGAATTCTTGAGTTGGGAAGAGGGGAAAATCACTGACAGAATGTGTCACTAACACAGATGGTTTGAAAAGCGTATTATACACATACATGGAAGTAAAGAGGTCTACCACAGGGTCTTACTCACTCTCTCTTTAAAGCACACAGGTTTTCTAGTCCCCCTTTTTCTAGGTCCTGAAATCTGTCTGTGAATTGCTTAACACTGAAAAGGCCCTGGCTGGTTGCATCTCCTCAGCTGGTCTTTGCAAGCACACACCTTCCACATTTCTTCCCCCCCCCCCACTTGCCCCTTTTGCTAAGGTCTCACATCAAAGGGCAGTGTGGCCACAGAGCATTACCCACAGAGTGGATTATGGGTCAAAATTTATTAATTATGGTGTCTGCAAGTAACTGATTTATTTTTCCATGCAGGTAGTATGTGTGAGTGTGTGTACAATTACAGGGTTCCCTTTTGGTCCTCTGACTCAGCTGCTCTGATGAAGAAGAAAACTATTGATACTCCTTTGAAATGTGTTGTCATTGCCAAAGTTCAGTGGCGTCTGTCTCTCTGTTTCCTTTAGCTGCTAAGGCTCCAGTTTACCCCATCATAGTGGGACTCAACAAGAAGCATGTAGCAGATTCAGGGCCCAATCCGAAGCCCATTACGGTGGGCGGTACACTTGTTGCGCATGGTGCCGTAAAGTGCTTCCAATGCCGGCAATAAGCTGTTAATTCCAGCGCTGGGGTGGTGCCATGGCTACACTGCCCGCCCGTGCCCCAGAGGGAGCAGTGGTTGCCCGTGATGCGGCCTTTGTGGGGCAGGATGGGAGGGTGTTCCCGGGCAGGGGGAGGGGTGGAGTGGGGGCAAGACCGGCAGCAATTCTCGCCACTAGTGCCTAACCTACAAGTAAGGTCGCACAGCTAAAAAGTAGCCAGACGGTTACTGCTGCATACCGCAGCAGCCACGCAGCTGCCTGCCTTTCCCCAGGAGGCTCTGTGGGGAAAGGGGACAAACAAAGAAAAAATCCTATTTACAACCAGCGAACACGCTGGTCCAAACACGTGTTACTGTAGCCCTTGTCCTGGCCAAACTTTGCTGGTCTAACTGTGCCGGCCTAACTCCAGGTTAGGATTGCACCCTAATTGCCTCCCAGTATCCATGGTACCCGCAGATAACTGAAACCGTGGATACCATACCAGGGTACGCCAGTACATTATTTTTTCCCCAGACCTTAGAGTAACATTTAATTATGCAATGTTTGTTTTAACATGAAACAGCTCCTGAGTGTAGCTTTAGAGCTCCCTCTTGTGTCCATCCTGGTCAAGCCGCCTTTTTTAAACCTTCGCTCTGCCTTATGAATGCCAGCTCACTGGGTGCATGGAGAACCGTGACTGCAGCTTTCTAAATATTTCCTCATGTTCTGTTATTGTGGCTTATGACACGAACCAGTTGCTGGAATGTTTGTCGCAGCTTGCATAACAGGATGATCTGGGTTTGTAACCAATGAGGCAAGCCACAAGGAAAAAATAATAATAATAATAATCCAGCCATCCGGCGACACTTCGGCTATGACTTTGACTATGAGTTTTTATTCAATGTTTGTGATCTTGGCATTCCTGGGATTTCACGCAGAGGCGGATCTACAGGCAAAGCTCTAAGTGTTGCAAGAAGCCTTACCCTGTCATGTAAATCCCTCCTCTCCCTTGCTGCTGTAGCCAGTAAGCAACGCCAAGATGTTGCTTTTCCCTGTGAGGATTGGCTAAAACGGTGCAGGAGAGGAGTGATTTCCACTGCAAGGTAAGGCTTCTTGCAAAACTTAGAGCTTTGTCCTCCCTTAGATCTGCTTCTGATTTCATGATAACATATTGTATAAAGTGTGGGATAGATAGAACTATTTGAGCAAATCATAGAGTTGGACAGGACCTACAAGGTCATCTAGTCCATCCTCCTGTCTGTAGCAGGAAATCCTCCTAGAGCATCTCCAGCAGGTGCCTGTCAAGCCTCTGCTTGAAGGTCTCCAATGAGGGAGAATCTACCACCTCCCTTTGGCAATCTGTTCCACTGTCGAATCACGCTTATCGTCAAGAAATTCTTCCTGATGTACAACCAGAATCTTCTCTCTTGCAGTCTGGATCTAGGTCAGTTGTCAAAGGCAGACAAGAACAGATTTGTCCCTTCTTCCTTATGGCAGCCCTTCAGATATTTGGAGAGTGCTGTCATATCCCCACTCAGCCTTCTCTTCTCCAAGCTAAACATACCCAGTTCCCTCAACCTTTCCTCCTAGGACTTGTTCTCCAGCACCCTCATTCCCCTTCTGTGAACCTGCTCCAGTTTGCCTGCATCTTTCTTAAAGGGAAGTGCCAGAACTGGACACAGTATTCCAGGTGAGGTCTCACCAATGCAGAGTAAATCAGAGAAAGTATCCACTAATGTGGAGTAAATGTTTACTCAGAAGTGAGTCCCACTGTGTTCTATGTGATTTACTCCCTAGTAACGTGTTTACGTTTGCTGCCCAGCACATAGTATGGCAACAGCACTTACCATCTGTATAACGGTCTGTTCATGATGACCAAGGTACAATTTAAATCGGGGAAGCTTTGATTTAGCCACTACCCCAGCACTTTATGCCCACAAGGGAGAAATCCTCTGTCCTTTCTCCAAGTGCCTCAACTCTGCAGCACTGCTTGGGAGGGGATGTGATAAATTATGAGTACAGGTGTTTGTTTCTGGTGACTAATTCCATATAATCCTGCCCGTCCTGCCCGTAAGGTCATGGGGGGGCCCTTTTGACTGTGCCGCCACTAGGGGAGGTGAGAGGGATGGCGGCCAAGAATAGGGCCTTCTTGGTAGTGGCCCCCCCGACTTTGGAATACCCTCCCCTTAGAACTGAGAACTGCTCCCTCTTTGGCAATATTTTGGCGGGGGCTGAAGACCTTCTTATTTCAACAAGCTTTTAATTGTTGACAGGCTGGCTGGTTTTTTTTATACTTAACTCTTTTTATATATTTTAGGATCCACAGGGCTTGTTTTAAATTTTAATCATTTTAAAATTGTTTTTAATTATTGTTTTTAATTGTCAAATTGTGATTTTATTGTATTTTAATGTTGTAAGCCGCCTTGGGTGCCCATGGGGCAGAAAGGCGGGATATAAATTAAACAAACAAACAAACAAACAAACAAACAAATGATGATGATGATAGTAGTAGTAGTAGTAGTAGTAGTAGTAGTAGTAGTAGTAATAATAATAATAATAATAATAATAATAAGGGCACAATCCCAACCAACTTTCCAGCATAGGGGTAAGGCAGGGCAATGCAGCTCTGAGGCAAGGGAACAAACATTCTCTTACTTTGAGGAGACCTCTGTGGCTACTACTCCACTGCAGGCACAGCTATGTCAGTGCTGGAAATTGGGTTAGGATTGCACCCTAAGACAACAGAAGTCTTGCTGAACACAAACGGGCTTACTTCTGAGTAAAATAAACAACACTGTTTTCCAACACCTCTTGTTATGGGCATTCATGTTAAGGTTCGTGATGGTCCCTTTGCACGTGCAGTTCATCCCTTGATGGTGCAATCATCAAGGGATGGCGACCTAAACATGCCAATCAACCCTCAGTCCACTTTCAAGGGCTGTGCGATTTAGCCTGGGTTGTCCAAACCCTGCTCGGCAATCTGTTTCATGCTCATGTCATCTGGCTCCCTGATCCTACTGCTGCCTTTTGTTAACCTGTGCAAACCCAATCCCCCCCCCCCACACACAGAGAGCATCTTAGGATAAAGCACAGTTTTCATCTCTATCCTTTAAGGTCTGATGCATCGTTGCTTCATCCGGGCCATCATCTCATCGCTCCGTAACTGCAAAAGAAAACTCTTTTTATGCGAGATGCCTGCTTAGCCTCTGGGGGATCACATTTCAGAGCTTATGCAGCTATAACTTGGAGCCAGGGGGAAGGGAATCACACAGCAAACTGTAAATCACTTCTGCCCTGCAAAAGGAAGAAAAGGCAATCTTTGTCTTATCGACTCCCCTTTCCTCTAGTTTCTTGGGAGTCTTGGTCAAATTCACTTACCATTCTTGACCTGCTTCCAGGCTGGTAGTGTTTGTAATTTTTTTTCCTGTTTCCTGGTGGGTGTTTAGATCATTGCACTGTGAAATTGGGTGGCACTCCCCTCATGGTTATGGGCTAGTAAGGAGAGGAGAAGATTTAGTCAAGCCTGTTAAACATCAGATTAAAGCCTCTTCCTTCTCCTCCTTGGTACTTTTCCAGGAAGTAGCCAGGAAGTAGACGCTATTGCATCTACTGGGATCTTGTCAAAAGAGGTGGGGGAGGGGAAGGGGGAGGAGGAAGAGGAAAGCGAGGATGGTTATAAATGCAACAGGACAGGGACTCATCTGCAACAGTTACTTTGAGATCCCGAGAGAGCTCCACCCCTGCTTTTTCTCCCACTTCCAAGACTGAATACAGATATTTCTCTTCACCACCAGTAGGTTTCAGAGGAGGACAAAGAACTCCCCATCTCAAATCTTTACAGAGGTAAGCACCACTTTTTAAAGTTTATTCTTGCTAGAGAGAGAAGGCCAGTGATGTGCAGGTCTGACAGAGAGAATGCTTTTGTCCCAAGTTCAATTTCTTCTCTGGAGCTCTGCAGTTTTGTTCTTCAGAGAACAATTCTGTGCTTGATCCACAGAGGGATCTTGCAGAAGGAAGGATGCCTTTCTTTGGATGCAGCCGTTGATCCAGAGCAAGGATGCTCTGAAAGTCTTGACTAACCAGAGGTTGAGAGGTGATGTGCAAGCACTTCCAGGACTCGTTTTCTTGCCGGAGTTAGGCAGCCTGTGTCAATGAGACCTGTGTGCCTGACTTGTTGAAGTGTGGTCCATTCGTTTGCAGTTTGGCAGTGGGCACCACTGGCTTCATGTCAACTCACACTGTTTGTCACTGATAATCTTGGCTCGGGTGTTTTGCATGCTCTTTAGTGCCTCAATAAAGAGGCAAAAATGTCTTCAAGGAACTCCTGGAACAATGGGCTCTCTGTGTGCTTTGTTTGGGCAATGCTATTGCCCACCCAACCCCTCATTTCCAGAGGCTTCATCAACCTTATAGAATGCCAGCAAGCTTTTCAACGTTTGCATGTGCATACTCATTCATCCGGTTCTTCACCATCATTAGAGAATGCTCTCCTTCTAATTTTTTTCCAAGCTGCACTTTTGTGTGTGTGTGTGTGTGTAGATATATATCCACCTACACACAAACACACAGATGTGACCTGGTATCTACTGATTTGGTAACCACGGTTTCACGTATCCATGGCTACTAGGACTCCTATTAAAAAGATGGGGGAACAATAAACAAATATCTTTTTTTTACCTTGTTGCATCTAAGCCACTGATGTGCTCCTATCTTTAAAAAGGCATCCCCAGTATCCACGGGTTCAGATATCCATGATGAGGTCTGGAATGAAACGCTAGCGATTACACCAGAGATTACAGCTTTAGATAAAAGGGAACATGATGAACACAGGAAATTGCCTTGTACTGAGTCAGACCATTTGTCTATCCAGTTTAGTATTGTCCAGATTTTCAGATGGAGGTCTTTTCTCAGCCTGCACCCCCTACCCTGGTGATTGAACCTGGGACCTTCAGCATGAACAGCAATTCAGAAACTCCCTCCCTGTGCTACAGCTTCCTCCTGAAAAAAACAGCAAAAGAGGCAGGTCTACACAACTAAGCCTTTATGCCACCCCCAATGAACAGTTTTAAACTCATGTATCCAGATGTGACATCCTCCCTGCTAAATTATCATTTATGAGAGGGAATTTTTTTTCCTTTTTTAAAGAACGTGCTTAAAAATATGCTACATTTCCCAAATATAGACATAGTTTACAAGCATTTTTTTCCATACCCAGCTACTAAATCCCTCTGTAGCTTGTTCTATTTAATTGACTAATATGTCTCCGCTCGGTTTGGATTCAATTTGGAAATCTGATACCCTGCATATTTACTCAAATGTAAACATGAAACTTGGTTACATCTGCACTGTATTTGCAGACTTCATTACACGTGATTAAAAATACCTCTGGCAGGAGGAACAAGAGTGAACAAACATGCTGTAGGCTGATTTAACTATGAAATGCGAAAATGTAAATAAGACTTTTAAGTCAGTTCAGCAACAGGTCTTCATGTGTGCTTTATTTCATAAGGCTTGTGATGGGGCATAATGAACATGTTTGGGAGCTTTATGTTTAGTAGATAAAGTAGATTTAACTTTTCTTTAAAAGGATTCTAAGATTCTGTGGGCTGATAAAGGTGGAATAAAAGTGTGCTGGATTCAGGGTTGTGGGATTATTTTATCACAGGTGAAGATTAGGTCTTGCCTTTTGAGTCAGATTCTTCATACCTCGATGATGATGATGATGATGATGATGATTGGGTCTGTATAATAGGTGGCACAGTTTTCAATCATAAGCCATCAATATGCTTAGAAAGGGGTGTGTTGGTTTGACCTGCACTCATGATGTTCCTATATTTAATCTATCAGATTAAATATTTCAATTTAATCCATCAGAACAGGATTTTAACCCTTGCTGTGAATGTACATCCTCCCTGCACTCGACTGAACTCCACATGGTTTCCCCCGTCTTATCCTCACCCCCCACAACAACCTTGTGAGGTAGGCTGATCTGAGAGCGAGGGACTGACTGCATGCAGGGCACACTCAGTGAGCTTCTTGGCCGAGTGGGGTGAGAGCCACCTGGTCCTAGTCCAACACCCTTAACCACGACACCGTGCGGGGTGTCCATCACGTGGCTGACTCACACACCCAGCTGTGCCCACAATGTCGTCGTTCCATCCGCATTTGGAGCAAGCCAGTTCAGTCCTATGAATGTGCGTCTGTGCCGGGGGGGGGGGTGTTTAGCAGGCAGCCTTGCCCTGAGATGCGTGGGGTGAGAGTCTGCGCCCTTCTTTCCCAGACGGAACACCACTCACTTCCCCAGCCACAGGAAGGGGTTCCCCTGGGCTCCAAACCCCTGACTCCGTTTCCAGATGAGTCTTCTCCACTGCCCGCTCCGGGAGGCACTTTTCTGTCGACTCATCATGGCTTTCTGATTCATCCCAGATGTCGAGGCGGCATCTGCAGCGCAAGAGAGCCGGATGAATTCAAAAAGAGGTCAGCGCCGCGGAGGCTCCCCCCACCCCTCTCTCCGCCCTCTTGCTTAAGACAAAAGCAACGTTGATTCAGCTGGCTAGAGGGCAGCAGGGCCCTTTCACAAGCATAAGAGATCCAACCCAAACCCCATTTCCTTCCCCCATCCCGGCATTTCTAAATGCTGGGAGTCTGCATGTCCCGAATTGGGGAATTGGGTCCCTGAAATCTCCAGCACCCCCCCTCCCCCGGGGCAATGTGTCCAGCCCCACATGACTGAAGAAGTGGCAAATATAGGGGGCAGGCAGAAGGGAGGGCAAACAGCCTGGAAGTCCAGCAGGACTGTCTCACCAACACATTGCCCAGCTTGTGGAAACGCAGCAGTGCATATTTTATTTATTTAATTATTTGAAGAATTTATACCCCGCCTTTCCCATGCCGAAGCAAATGCCCAAGGCGGCTTACATGGGCAGGCTAGTCTAAACCACCATTTTTTTCAATGGGTTTTTTACAAATCTACAGTATTCTTGTGATCCGCCAATCCTCAGGCCCAGACGTTGCCTTCCCAGTGTGGTTCTCTCCTTTGGCTGCCTGTCGTCAAGCCTCAGCAGGCAATCGCAAGTCAAGCCTGGACAGGTCCTCAAGGTCGTATTCCCTTCTTTGCCGGCTGGCCTCCTCACACACTCCACCGCAACTTTCCCTTGCGGTGAGCTAATCAGCTCCGCTGTACAGCGGACTCTGTTCTGCCACCACAGGTACAGCAGCTTGTCCCAGCCTGGCATTCGTCTCCCACCCAAAAGCAAACCGCAGATTCTCCTGCTTAGCTTCAGGCAGTACCAGCAGCTCAACCATCAGTCCACACCTCCCGCATACAGGAGCAAAACAGAGATGTGGCACTCTGGAAGCATCTGATTCCCAGCAGCTGCAGGGTTTTTTTTGGTATACTGCCTTTGAACATGGAGGTTCTGAGCCTATCACGACTCAAGGATCCAGAGCAGGAATTATGACTTCCAGAAAGGGCTGAGTCCGTCCTTTCAATGTGAGCGAATTGGCACAGGGAGGAATCATCTCCGTCCAGCCAGTTTGTGATAAGTTCTTTAGAACCTTGGAATTCCATGTGCTGGGGGCGGGGAGTTATAGCGAGAGGCAGAGGGGGAAGAATAATTCATCGCCTGAATCAGGGCTTTGCAAAAGCAGGTTGGCCTTTCTGCTATAAAACCCGGCAACCTTGGCCTGATCCTCCACATTCTTCGGATTCTGGAACGGGCCAAGGAATGCTCGGCTGGCCTGACGAGTCCACACGTGCCTGGCGTGATCTCGCCCTTTCATTTCAATCATGTTGTGGCCGCAGCATCTGGTTTGGGGGCCGGCGTCCGCGGCAGGATGCTGGGTGCGAGGGGGAAATGAGCTCGGGAGGGGTCGGCCAATCCCAACGGTCTTTACATCTGTTCTTCCACCCTGACTGTGATCCGTCTTGAAGTGGCCCCTGCTTCCAGGGAGTCGCTTTCATGCATCTTGTCAATTGCTCATGCAGGAAACAGCGCATTACTGAGCACTGGATGGCCTCTGGAGGTTGTTTTCCCACATTCTCCAAGGGCTGCTTTACACACTACAGCTGTTGGATGAAGGCGGTTTTGAATGGGTCCACGTGGGGGCCGTCGTCACGTGGAGTGCAGCAGTTTGTTCTGAGTGTCTCCCTGGGCCCTGCTAGCCGAGATCTGATCACTACGGATGCCAGAGGCTGAACATGGACCCTTCTGCATGCAAAGAATGTGCTCTCCCACTGAATGATGGGTGCTGCAGATGAGCGCATCAGAGCATTGGTCTGTTTAGCTCAGTGATTTGGCCATTGTTCTCTAGGGCAGAGGTCTTCAACCTTGTTCAGGCCAAGAAGGTTAGATGGACTGGAGTCGGCATCCCTGTTAAATTGATAGGAATCGAGTGAAGCCAGGGGGCGGGCTTAGCGGCCATGTTTGTGTGCCCCAAACAATCTTTATTCCAAGCATTTCAGATTGCTTTTCGCGTGATGTTTAGCACTTAATAATTTACTCCTGAAGTAAAAACTTTCCAAACTAATAATGTGTGATCGTGTAGAAACATCATTGGTAACCTAATTATGAGTTAATATGCAATTCCAAGGTTTAATTCCGCGTAATTATATTACTGAACACACCGGACGAAATGCCGCTTGCTGTCTATTCAAACTCGGATTGCACTGTTTTGACAGACTTATTTTTTGAAATTTACACAAGCAGGAATAACGTGTGAATAGGAAGGAAAGAAAAAAAGGGGAGGGTGGGCAAAAATCAGATAAATATATAGGAAAATTACATTAAAATCTCTTCATGACACAAGTAGTTGTCAATATGAGAGGAATTCTTTTTTACTTCTAGGCTATTAAGAGTATTTTTTTAAAACTTCTACACTCACCCCCCCCCCTAAAACAAATTCTGTTAATGTTCAGAATTTCGAAAATATTATAGTAGAAAATGGAAGGCGGGAAAAAACCTGTAAACGGGAAGGGGGGAAAGGAGGGGGGAAATATTACATACCAATGTAATGTGAATACATGAACCTTTCCGTGGAAATTAAATCCCATTTTTCGTAAAGCGATTCGCACACCCGTATGCAGAATTTGATTAAAATTCCTAAGCCATGATTAAAAAAGTTGATATTAACTTTTACACACGTGCAGGAAGATTTTTATTCGTGAGTTCGTGGCAATCCTCATTGGCGGGAAAGATCTGAGTCAGCCATATTTGTGTGCCCCGGAAGCTTCAAGAAAATCACAACATGCCGACTCCAGTCCATCTAACCTTCTTGGTTCAGGCCACAACCCCAACAAATAAATAATGAGGCTGGGGACCCATTGTCAAACTCACCCGCTCCCAGCACACTGCCTGCCCAGAAAAGGTTGCCATAAAGTCCCTTGGACAGATTTTCATTCAAAAAGTGGGTCCCGGTGCTAAAAAGTTTGAGAACACTGACCTAAGGGGCTGTGCAGCTCCTAAGCTGGTGGGCCTGCAGTAAATTTTCAGATAGTTTTTTTGGGGGGGGGGAAGGAGAGAGAGAGAGAGAGAGAGAGAGAGAGAGAGAGAGAGAGAGAGAGAGTTCTGTGAGTTGTAGAGACAGAGGGAAGGATGCTGTGCTGGAACAATGCACTGTCTGTTGTACATTAGGAATGAGCGGCTGAAAGGTTTTAAGAAAAATTAGGCCCTTGTCCACCGTGAAGATTCTGGGTCCATAATTATTCTCCTTGCCTGCCTAGAGCAAGGAGCTTGGTGCTCACAACCATGACACCAGGATGCCCCGGTGCACTTTCTGTAACTTCACTGTTTCCCCGAGAGCTGGGGATTGGCCTCTGTTCGGGCCGGGCTGCTGAGACGAGACAGTGCGGGCCGGTCTGATGTTAACCATCTGCTTCTGAGCGCCGTCCCTCAAAAGCAGGCCACACTGGAAAAAATGGCCGGGGCTAAAAGGCCACATTGTCAATTCGTACAGAAGAGCATCTATTTATATCCCCTTTGGAGAAGGCTCTGAGAGTCGGAATTGTTCCCTGAAGTGGGTCAGACTGTCTACCAGAGTTGCCCTTTGAGGTTAGCCACACCAAGCCAAGCCAGGCTTGTGCTTGCAAGGAGGCTTCGGGTGTGTGTGTGTGTGGGGGGGGGAGGGGTGGCCAAACAATGCTGCAGAGAGAATGAGGTTAAGGCAATATTTGTCCCAAGAACTCTGAAGTCATCTGCTAGGAAGCCACAGTGCATAGTGTGGGGAAGGGGAGGAGGGAGAGGTTCATCTTGGGCGGGTGGGTGGGTGGGTGGGTGAGGAGAGGATGAATGGAAGAGAAGATGCTTCTGCTGGTTTAGAAAGCTGGGGGCCATTGCAAAGGAGTCTGTTTCAAAGGGACTTCCTTTGCATTGGGGGTGGGTGGGTAGGGGGAATCTGCCTGCACGTGTGTTTACCATGTAATGTCCAGCAAAAAATGGCTGCTTAGGAAGAAAGCCGGTTTTGCCAGCCGCCCTGACTCAGATAGTGGTGCAAATGTGCTTGATGGCTTGTTTGCAGCTTGTGCCAGCCTCCGTCCAGGTTAGGATTGCGCCCTGAGTGGTCCAGAACGTGCATCCTGTAGGGATCTCGTTTTATGGGCTCAACCCTTTGCTAATCTTAGATCCAGAAGTGAGATTTCTCCGCTCTTTGTTCTCGGTCCCTTGTGCAGACCAGAAGAGGGTCCTTGGAAGGAAGAAGCTTCTCCTCCAGCTTCCGGTTCCACTGAGCAGAGAATGGCTAGAAGTCCAGCCCTACCGTGGACTGTCCTTCCCTTGGGGCTACTGCTACTGGCCCACGGACTCCACGGCATGTTCTTGCCCAATTCCACCCACTTGGAAAAACTTCTCAGTAAATACCGAGATGAGCCGCCCCACTCGAGGACAAAGAGAGCCATCTCCAGATCGGACAAAGAAGAGATCCTCATGCTGCATAATAAGCTGAGAGGCCAAGTTTATCCTTCAGCATCCAACATGGAATATATGGTGAGTGACGTTTCCCTCCCCCCCACCCCATAACTGGGGCTGCCACTGGATCAAAGGAACCTGTGCTGATTAACCTGGAGGGTTTTGATTTATCAAGGGCCAAATCTTGTCCAGCTTTCCAGCACTGATGTAGCCAGGCCAATGATGGTGGTGGGGCAGTCATGGAGGCCTCCTCAAGGTATAAGAGCATTTGTTTGCTTACCCTGGGGCTGCATTGAGGCTACTTTGGCACTGGAAAGTTGGATGGGATTGGGCCCTTAGTCAGTTAACTTTGTGCATCAGTCAAAAACTATTGTTTTGGCATGTTTGTCACAGCAGACCTCATCTTAGCAGAGGTGCTTCCTTTTCTGTGTGAAAGAGATTGGGGAATGCCTCTTCCAAGATTGCTCCTCCTGTGTGTGGAAAGGGGGAATGTGTCTTCTGCTTCTTCTCTCCTGTGTTTAGCATAGTGTTCCCTCAGGACTGGGCATTCAGGAGAGCGATGGAGGTGGGTCCCCTTTGCTAGAAGATTGGAGGGGATGCTGCCCCTTCTATCTGCCGGTGTTCTACCATTCCTCCCCCCTTTCTGGATTTGAAAAGGAAACAGGGAAAGGAGCAGAATTGTGGAAGAGAGAAGAGTAGTAGGCTAGTGCACCAGAGACCCTCTAGGACACCACTTCCCTCTCTTCTTTTGCTCTTCCTGTTTGAACCCAGGAAGTGAGTGGACAAGGAGGAACATCAGTAGAGGAGTCAGCAGCTGGGATGTTGCTGGTCATGGGCATGGAGAGATGGTCAACATTTGCCATGTTTCCCCAGGCACTGGAAAATCTTAAGCAGGTCCTGAACTCCACCCTCCCACATGGCCTTGAAACTGACCTAATTCCTCTCTGACTTATATTAGGCCACCTGCTTCATAACAAATTCCAGCATCAGGAGGTTTCCCCTCAAGTGGTTTTCCTGCAACCAATTTGGCTCAATTCGCAGCTCCCTGCGTCATTTCAGCTGGAAAAGAGCCGTTAACAGGTCAGGGCGACCTGGTGCCCCCATTCCCAGGGTTTTAGTTTCTCACTCAACATCCCTTGCTGTTAAGAAAACAAATTTGATATATCTATATCTATATATTTTAAAAAATCTACTGTGACCCAGCAATGAAAGTCAGGCAGGCGTTCTGCAGATAAGGAGAGGGGAGCTACACTTAGAGCCATGTCGATATACGCTGGGGCCAGATGGGGGATGCAGGCCCCATTGCAAGCTGTACTTTTCAAGTACTTTGGTAATCGATGCTAAATACTCTCATTTATGTCAGGGCAGCGGCGTCATGCTGCCGGTACGCTGGGCGGGAGGAATGGGTGAGCGGCAGCCCGCCCGTACGGCGAAACGGAGCGGTACGCAACGGGCGGGCTGCCGCTCACCCATTCCTCCCGCCCAGCGTACCGGCAGCATGACGCCGCTGTGTCAGGGTAGATGTGGTGCACAATATACCTGCGGTATATTATAAATAAAAATAAAAGAAAAAGACCTGTTACAACTGAGGAGCTACTCATTCCCCAGAACAAGGAGTCCTACCCGACCCCTGGTTCTTCTCACCATGATTGGAAACAAGCTCTAAGAAATTGGGCCCCTTAGAAAGGATCCTTCTGCTCTCCCCTGGATGGATCTCCTACTCCGGCAAGATTTCCATTCTGAAACGCCCAGTAGCCAAGTTTCAGCTCAGCAGTAGGAGGGCTCTGCCAGGCCCCTGAAGGTCTCACCCTCATCCCTCTCTGCCAGTTTCAGCTTCTGCAGGTCAGCTACTTTGGCTTCCAGGAACCGACGTGTTCTCTGAGAGCCAGGAGCTCGTTGTGCCAAGAACACACCCAAGACAGGCAGGCAGTCATCTCTGTATGATATACTGGAAACCGGCTGCCCTTTCACCTTTGACAGGAATTCACCATTCCTCGCTCATTTCTCATGAGAATCCTGAGTGGGGAAAAATATGGCTGAGTGGTGGACTCACAAAAAGCAGAGCAGCTCATTCTGTCACAGACAGAAGCTGCAAAGGACGAAAAATAACATTAAGCCCACTTTTGTTCCAATTCCTTTACTATTAATCATCCCGGGTTATTTTGTCAGTGATAGAAGGATTTATAATGCTTTTTTTTTTTTTGGTTCTAAGATGTTTGTATTTGCTGTCCCTTCGAAAAGATCTTGACGTATTTATGTAGAAATCCCATGAATCTTAAGTGGGATGTGCTTCTGATTGGGGGCCAGCTTTCCAAAGATGAATAAATACCCATGAAAACAGATGTAATGTGAAGCCAAAAGAGCATGTGCAAGTGAGATAAAGGAGTGTGTGCAGTGGTGGGATTCAGGGGGTTCGCCCAGGTTCTATAGAACCGGTTGTTAAATGGTCGGGCCCCACCCACTCGCTCACCTCGGCTGGCTTTGGGTTTTTTTTGGCTCTGGCTATGATGTCATAGAACCGGTTGTTAATTTATTTGAATCCCACCACTGAGTGTGTGTGTGTGTGTGTGTGTGTGTGTGTGTGTGTGAGAGAGAGAGAGAGAGAGAGAGAGAGAGAGAGAGAGAGAGAGAGAGAG